>NIVC01000807.1:80000-322500 GCA_002269645.1 Macrostomum lignano | reverse complement strand
GCTGCGATTACTGAAAGAAGTGGATTTTATGCACAGTGTGATTTCGACCAGTTGAAGATAGGATTTAAAGAGAATGACTGGAGTGGAAGCCAGTGGAAAGGAATGGCTGGAGTGGAAGCCAGTGGAAAGGAATGGCTGGAGTGGAAGCCAGTGGAAAAGAATGACTGGAGTGGAAGCCAATGGAAAGGAATGGCTGGAGTGGAAGCCAGTGGAAAGGAATGGCTGGAGTGGAAGCCAGTGGAAAAGAATGACTGGAGTGGAAGCCAGTGGAAAAGAATGACTGGAGTGGAAGCCAGTGGAAAGGAATGGCTGGAGTGGAAGCCAGTGGAAAGGAATGGCTGGAGTGGAAGCCAGTGGAAAGGAATGGCTGGAGTGGAAGCCAGTGGAAAGGAATGGCTGGAGTGGAAGCCAGTGGAAAGGAATGGCTGGAGTGGAAGCCAATGGAAAGGAATGGCTGGAGTGGAAGCCAGTGGAAAGGAATGGCTGGAGTGGAAGCCAGTGGAAAGGAATGGCTGGAGTGGAAGCCAGTGGAAAGGAATGGCTGGAGTGGGAGCCAGTGGAAAGGAATGGCTGGAGTGGAAGCCAGTGGAAAGGAATGGCTGGAGTGGAAGCCAGTGGAAAGGAATGGCTGGAGTGGAAGCCAGTGGAAAGGAATGGCTGGAGTGGAAGCCAGTGGAAAGGAATGGCTAGAGTGGAAGCCAGTATAAAAGAATGACTGGAGTGGAGGCCAGTGGAAAGGAATGACTGAAATGGAAGCTAGTGTAAATGAATGACTGGAGTGGAAGCCAGTGGAAAGGAATGACTGGAGTGGAAGCAAGTGTAAATGAATGACTGGAGTGGAAGCCAGTGGAAAGGAATGACTGGAGTGGAAGCCAGTGTAAATGAATGACTGGAGTGGAAGCCAGTGTAAATGAATGACTGGAGAGCCAGTGCAAAGGAATGACTGGAGAGCCAGTGCAAAGGAATGACTGGAGTGGAAGCCAGTGGAAAGGAATGGCTGGAGTGGAAGCCAGTGCAAAGGAATGACTGGAGTGGAAGCCAGTGTAAATGAATGACTGGAGTGGAAGCCAGTGTAAATACTACTAAGCAACGGCAGATGGCTCGATTTTGCGAAGGTCCGTCGGGCTGATGTCGGCCTCTAGCACCGCGGCAAGGTGCTCCCTCGGGGTGTACCACCTCCCCCGGGGTGTACCTCCAGCGGGGTGGGTGTCCAGCGAGTGTACCTCCAGCGGGGTGGGCCTCCCGCGAGTGTACATCCGGCCGGCTGGGCGTCCAGCGAGTGTACCTTCAGCGCATGGGCCTCCCTCGGGGTGTACATCCGGCGGGGGATTCCCGCCCCTCCCACCAATGTCGTGTGCACGCGGTTAGTGTAGGAAGGAAACCCCCGATGCTGACGCAGCCCTGTACACTGAGCAACCGGCCCCCCATGCGGGGGACAGAGAGCAGCCCCTGTAGCAGGAGGGGTAGTGCGTGGAGAGCCGCCATCCCCCTGTAGCAGGGGACAGATAACAGGCGACCCCTGTAGCAGTATGAGGTGGGGTACAAAGAGACACGGGGTGCTGGGACAGAGAGTGCGTGGAGGCACCCTGCGCTGCCCGGCATGTCGCAGCACGCGGCGTGGACAGAGAGGGAGTGTGAGTCACACGGAGGGACAGAGAGCTTCCCCAGGCCGGGGTGGTAGAGGGACAGACCGGCGGTGAGTGATAGAGAGCTCCCCCAGGGCAGTAGAGGACTTGAAAAGAAAAAACACGTATTTTAGTTGTTTCAGGTTCAGGCCATCCGGCAAACAGAGCAAAGCTCTCCAACAGTGTTTTATTTAGCATAAACTACGGGGTAGCGCCCCAACACATTAGCATAGTAGCGAACAGATGCGTTCTGCAAGCAATTAACAATCAAGTAGGAGTAGGGCTCCCTAGTGGCGTCTTCGTACATTTGAACAAAACTTTTTGGGTTAGCGGGGACAAGCTGCTTTGCAATATGGGCGACTGTACTAACGTCCCGTACATTGCGGAACAATACAAGGTAGTTTGCGTTAAGGGATTGAGTGCGGTGCTCCTTGCCCTTGGCAAACAGGTTTTGTACAAGGTACCAAAGCCGGAATCCCACATGGCTGACTTTGCGAGTGAAAAATGCGGTAAAAGCAGCGTTTTTTTCCATGGCTTGCATTTGATCATCGACAACGAGTAGAATATTCGGAGCGGGAACATAGGTTTCAGGGTTAAATGTAGACGAGCGAAAATTGACAGGGTACGGTAATTCAAACAGTTCCGGGTCTGGATAGTGCCCAAACCAATCAACGCGAACAGGCTTAGGGTCCTGAAAAAACTCGTTTCGCAGCAATTCTTTAACAAGAGTTGTTTTTCCGCTCTGGTTAACACCAGCAAAAATCGCCGAAGTATTTGGAGCAAACTTTAGAGCGTCAGGATCAATTGTTTGGTACATTTTCAGGGCGAGTTGACACTCCAAATATTAAAAACTATTTTATTTGTAGAACATGTTTTCGAACCATCAAATCATTTTCAAGCAGATTGGTAGAGTAACATTCCCTTAAAATCTTTTCAATCGACAACCCCTCTAAAAAGTGCTTTTCGGCCACAAAAATCACATGCGGCCCACACGCTACACTTAGAGGGTGTTGAACAGGGTGGCGATTCATAGCAACAGGTGAATGTACATGCTTCGAGATCCAAGCCGAGAGCAATTCCGGCACGGGTTCAATACACAGAGGGTCAAAAAATGTCACACTCTTATCATCGTGTAGGCAAATCAGTCCCCAGTGGGTGCCTGGCAGATTACCCGTGTCAAAATTAATTACATATGCAGCAGGGTAAACAGGTGCAGGAATTCTGTCAAGAGGGCAAACGCGCACTTCCACAGGTAGTTTTAAACACTCCAAAATTTCCAACGTGTTCATACGTAGTCCAGAATGGGCTGGCGGCCTCTAGTGATTTGCACCGCGTTGTCAAAGTAACCAAACACCAAAACGTTAATCCCGGCAGGTAGGGCTGCAGAAAACTTTATCTGTAGGGTAAGATTCCCTCTCTCGCGAGGCATGCTATGTCCACCCAGTTCCATGTCGGGCATTAGATTCCACGCAAATAAGCAGTAACCGGCGCGATAATCCGAATATGACAGGTCAATGTCCAAATCGCGATTCATTTTCCCTAGGCTCTTAAACAGCATGGCGTATTCGCGAGCATAGTTTTGGGCAGCGAACCTTGGAGTGAATGGTTGACCGCACAGACTGACACCGTCCTTGTACAGGGCCACACTGTCCGCCCCAAATGGCTCGAAATTGAACGGATTATGGGTGGCCACCCCGTTATATGCGGCACTATTGACCATTCCCATAATGACAAGTTTAGGCTTCTGCTCCGGGAAAATATTATTGATTGACACGTCGCGAACTCCTACAGCGACAGAGGTGTTGTGTACAACGAGGCGCTCGATGGGGTAGACTGCATTCTGAGTCGCCAGCTGTTCTTCAATCTCCAAGGCCAGTTGGGGGTTAGCCTTTACCCGACGAACGTGTAATTTTGCACTTTGAAGAACCAACTTTGCATCAACCCCTTCGGCGTGATTCTCTACAACGAATCCCGAATTTTGCAGAGTGAGCGTAACCACCATATCAGTGTAGGGTAGCAGCATACGATCGTTGGTGACAAAAAAGTCGAGACTAAGAGGGCCATACAGGTGAAATGTTCGAGAACCGGCAGCCATCGCCTTGCGAGTTACAAAGCCAGGATTTCCAACCGCAGCCATTTGACCCCCAGCGTCTTTAGCGTAGCCCATCATCCGCAGTTGGTTAGACTTTGAATCAGACCCATAACTCAAGCATGTACGAATGTACGCCTTGTAGGCGTGGTTGTTGTTGCTAGACTCGATATGTGTACCATTTATGGAAAGAGACACGTTTTTGAACATGGTCTCCAAGAGGTAATTGATTGGCGCCACGTTTGAATCCGCCGCCAAATCGGCTCCATTAGCTCTTTTAATACAACCTTTAATCTCGAGATCAATGTCATTAAGATCGACAAACGTCTCGCCGCCCACAATTCTAAACTCAACCACACTCGCATTTTCGACGCTGGCAACCGGGTGGATTTCTTCAGTAGTTGAACCTACAGCGGCAATCTGGTGGGCTCGAGGGGCAAAGAGCTCAAACTCGGACTTTGTACACAGACACTCGGACATGTTTAGTAGACAGACTCGATTCGGCGAATCTAATTGAAGCGGGGCTTTTTATTTATAGTGCTGAAAATGTCTGAATTGAGACGCTTCGGAGCCTTTTTTCTTCTTCGTCCGCTACCCCTTTGGGTAACCGTGTCTTTAAAGGCGTCCTTGGCAGCCTGAACAGAATTGCGCAGGACAGACTCCTTCAAATTGCCTCCTTGCTCGAGGCTATCGTTAACAGTAGTTGCTAGGGCTCTAGTACCATGACGGAGAACGTTTTTACCAAAACTCTTTAGAATTGGCAGCGCGAAGCGGGCAATGCTTCCAAACAAACCGTTGCCCCTCTGGGCGCCCGCGAAAACAGGCAAAGCTCCACCAATCAGAATAGAAGGCATGATTAAGCACTAGGATATAGTTTACTGAGGCTGTGCTGTTTATTTATAGCTTCTTTTCGCGGATGTTAACGCTCAAGACGGTCTTGCCCCTCATTACTTTTGTCATATCCCTGCCCATATCATCGTTAATTTGTACTTCAATAGTTTTGAATGGGTGCTTAACCAGCGGTAGATATGCCGGATTGACAAACTCGTAGTACTCGCGACCGCCCTGAACTTTGGGATCCATCGGTATAGCTCCCAACAGAGGAACTTTAACGTCTCCTACAATAACAGAATCGACTATGCTCGAATAGATGTACATTGTTTGTATTCCACCGGTTAATTCCATTGATGCGTTTGCGTAGAAATCCGATATACCGAAAAATGGGGTTGTATAATCATGCTCTGGGAAACCAAGCACGCTGGTCAAGCGCCCCAACCCAAACATGTAATCCACCGAGCCGATGTAATAACACCTATTCGTAACTTCGCTGTATCCGAAAAAGTCCTTTCTAGGTGCTGGAGCCGCTATGAGATCTTTGATCCGTTTCCAAATTAAATCGTTGAGTTCCTCCACCAATCTTTTAGGTGTACTATAGTATCCACTCTGCATAAAATAGATTTGATCAGACGCTGCGCTAGTAACTTGTCTTATTATTGGAGCGTGGTCCATTGACTGTACAGTCGGTTCCTCAACAACTGCGGTGATGGAGGCTGCACACCCCGCGTGTAATACGAGTTCAGTAGGTAGATCCTCATTAGACTCGAAGCCGGCGACTAGTTTAAACACCTTGGGTAGGGCATCCGGGAATTTGATGCCGACGGTGGATTTTGAAGTATTCACAATCATAAAGGCGGTTGGGGATGTTCTTAAAAAGACAATTTTCTTATTATCCCCTTCAACGTATCGGATACCGTTTAGAAAGCCGGAAATACATTCTTCAGGGGTTTTCAGACCCGCTGCGAGACAAAGGCTTGCAAACGACGAAGCCGTCAAGAGGCCCTCCTGTTCGCGAATGGTGATCGGTATAGATTTTTTGAAAGATTCAAATTCTTTGGTAAAGTAGATCCGTTCGAGGCAAACCTCATGATTCGGAAAGTGGAGAGTGTCCGGTAAATTAATAAAATAATGAGCCGGATTATTTTCGGGATAGTGCTCGGGGCACGCATTGCTAGGCAGAAAGAGATGCATGGTAGCCACGCATTAGTTATTATTACGTTGACGTATATTTATAACTTCATTTACAGGTACAAATGAATTAAAAGTGTCGGGATAACCGCGCCAGCTAACGTAATGGTGCGCAACACCATTTATTAACACGTTTCTACGCAAAACTTTATTGATTACAAAACGCTCGGGTCGGGTAGATTTGGACAGTTCATTGTAGTAAAACCGTCCCTCAATCACTTCACCAGACAAATCAGAAATACGATAAAAATGTGGGGGTCCAGGGCAAACTTTGGATATAATGTACACCTCCTCACTATACATGTCGTATGCCTCCTTGTCGAATGCCCTGCGAGATTTCGAAATTCTCACAAAATCCCCCTTTTTATATACGGGGTCGTCTTTTTGCTGATCCGGGTAGAGCTTTTCCCACACACGCTTCTGATTGTGGAACCCTACACTTGACGGTTTCATCTCAATAGTAGAATGCGTCGTGTTGTTGTAATTGCCTATCAAATTAGGTAAGTAGTCAACCCAACGCCACGTGTTGTTGTGCTCAAAGTAGCGAGCCAGACGCTTTCGAAGAGTTCTAATCAGCCTCTCGGCCATGTTTGCCTTGTACACAGAGTTGGTGCTGTACATTTTAACATTATTGTCTTTTAGTATGCGGCGCATTCGCTGATTATAAAACTCGGTACCCCGATCCACGTGAAGGTAAAGGGGGCGGGCAGGGAAATCATTCGCCAACATTGACTCAAACGCTGCGGGGGTATCACTCTTTAGTTTAATTGCCCTACAAAAAGCCTGCTTACTAAGCACATCAATAATAACTAGTATATATTTATGTCCGTCATTCCAACGTTTGTATCGCGACATGTCCATCAAATCGGCTTGTAGAGTTTCCATGAATCCTCCCGACATTACTTTTCCCGTTTTAAATGTCCTGTTGACTCTCCGGTGACGGGTGTAACTCGGTTGGGTTTCTAGCCATTCCCTGGTTTGGCGTCTTGTCAGGTTTGGCGCCAGACGTTTGGCCTCCTGATAGACACGGGCAGCATTTGAAAAAGCGGCGGCTCCTTGTTCGTAAACTCGACGAAGAGCGGTTAGAGCCCTCATTGACAACAAGTGTGGATGCACAGCATGAATAGTTGCACGTAATGTCGGCTGGGGAGTTGTCTACACAAAGCTTTGACGCGGCTGCTGCTGCGCCCATGACCGCCGGCGCGCGGTTATGTTTGGACTAGGGTTCTATTTATAAAGAGTCACGTATTTTTTCTTTTTCTCGGGTGGTCTTAGTTGGTAATCGTGATATTTACCCACCCCGGTACCTCGATCGACAAGTTTGGGCATAGCATTTACACCTTTGTTGCGCGTGGTCGTTAAATCGCGGGTGTCTGTCGCAATTGTGTGCTCATATTCATCGCGGTAATCGTCGGTACCAACCATATGGTCAACCTTCTTTTCCTCCACAGGGAGCTGTTTCCGACCGAGCATAGACATTGGTATACGGGCCTTGTCTAGCAGAGCCCAGAAAGCGGTTGAATATTTCGGGTGATTATTAGTGTTGGTGGTGACGGCTTGTAGAAGATCAAAAACGTTGCTGCCACCCCAAGTTTCACCATCAAAAACGACTTCCCACGATTGGTTGTAATTTAGGCTGGGGTGCTTTTCTGTTAGTATATTCCATATACGTTGTTGCCTATCAGAAAATAGCTGCTTTGTCGTCTTTTGGGGTTTTACTTTAGCCAATTGGGTCTGTAGCTTTGCATTGTACTCTACAAGTTTTTCGTACTCCGATTTTGGGGCAATTTCTCGCGGAGTACCCTGTCTAAGCTGATTGAATTCCTCCTCGGGGACCACAACGTACTTGTCCATTTTCAACGTCGTTGTCCTAGCAGACCACCAAACAGTCCAGTGATTAACGGTGCAGCAATCTTGGCGAGAATTGGTAGGAATCCTCCAACTTGAGGGTCCGATAGTATCATATTCTTCTTCCTATTTATAGACAGTTTTTTGTCGGCCATGTCATGCAGGGCTTCTCTATAACGTTTCAACCTTGCAAACTGTCTAGGGGATAGATCGATATTGCCCTTGAGTACATTGTGGCTTAACTCGCACAGACACTGCATCAACTCATTATCGGCTCCCCTAATAATGGCCCTCCTTCGATGTGGTCGCGCGTCACCGAGCTCCTCTAGCTCGCGACGGCAAGAACAAAGACGAGAAATTCCGTTTGTCATTATTAAGGTGGTAAGCATTGCGTGCATACATGTGCATATTTTGTTTATTTATAAGCAAAGCATAATTAGAGTTGCAGAATAGCAGTCACGTGGTCGTACATTTTACACAGTTCGTCATAGTTTCGTATTCCTAGGAACACTAACCGACCATTCTTTCCGCACAGCAGGCACTTGGCCTTGCGGAATGGGGACTTTATTACAAGCCCATTGAATACCTCACTCTCCCACTCAACCCAGCGCGAGCTCGAGTTGGCAAGGCGGAAAAAGTTTGGCTTAACATTAACTTCTGCACGATAAGTACCGGTAGTGATAACAACAGAGTTTGGTTTACATTGAGCAAAAAGACGCAGCACATCGTTGGTTGATTGGCAACCAAAAACAATGGCAGATAATGAACGTTTGAAAAAGTTTATTGTACACTTTCCGATCCTCAGGTTGTACAATGCCCGGGGTCTATGAAACGTTCTAGCGCGCGCCCAGTCCAAGTTCGGTAGGTGGTTCCACCTTGCGCAAAACACCCTGTTTACGCACACGACGTTCTGCAAGCGGTTTTTTCGGTTGCTTTTGTTTCCGCTCAGCTCCAGCAGCTCCGCGCTTGCGTCCTACCTTGATTTTTAACGGTGGAATCCAGTAGCAGCGGTCAAACGCCTGCTTGGGAGCTTCTATGAATTGCAGTTGTTGAATTTTCGGCACCGCGGTTAGAACCGAGTCGTGAATCACCGCCGTGTCTAGGGCGAACAGTACTCTATAGTAGCCCGTCTTGTTCTTGTAGTCGGTGCACAACTTGCCGCTCTTGTCGTACATTTTAAAGTCGTGAGCCAATCCGAATGCAGCGCTGTCGCAGCCAAAAGTGGGGTTGTACCCCAATAGCGCCATTCCTTGGATAGAGAGCTGGTGACACACGGAATTGAACGCTTCTGGTATGCAGCTCTCCAAGTGCTTTTGGGAAAGAATGATGAATTCGCGGCCTTCATTGTCGGTTCTCACACCCTTGACAATCAGTACGGGCGTCGCATTGGCAAGATAGAGAGGGCCCTGTTCGTCGTACTCAATGTCGTACGTCTCGGTTCCGTTGTAGCTTGGACCTCTCGACTTGAGAGAGAATAGGTCGATCCTAATACTATTGTAGTCTTGAACGGTATCCATGTTGCTGCTGCTGCTGAGAGTGGGTCTCGCTCCTGAGCGCCTCCTTATATACCCTTGGCGCGGAGGGTGGGGTGGCTGGGCGTTTTTGTTATAGTCCTTCTTTAACGACACTTTCCGGTGTTGGAAATCCGGAAAAAATAAACCTTTTGTTTCGATCTTCTGGTCGAGGGGTTTGAGGCGTGTCGTGAATGCAGCTGCAGTGAGGGTTGATAGTCAACTTCGCTAGCACTGGTCTACTGTGTTTAGGTCGCCAAATCCTTTGGTGTTCCGTCCACGAGGGAGCAATCGGCTGGTGATTCCGGTACCGTATTTTCTCACGATGATCCTCTTGTAATATTGGGGCAATTATCTGCTCCATTCTTTGAAGATTGGCTTTGAAATGCATCTTGTCTCTAAAGTAGTAGTCAATTCGGGCATCTGTATATTCTTGGGTGCTGTAAGGCCCTTGCCCAATTTCGTCTACCTCGACATTAAAGGTGACTAATCGTTCGGGAATTGGTTTGCCGTGACAAATGCATAACCAGTCTGTGGACTTTTTCAGGGTCTCGTACTCTGCCCTTTCTTTGCTCGATAAAAGCGGGTAGTCTCGAGAAATCCAGCTCATTCCTCTGACTCGTCAGATTCGTCGAGAAAGAAATAGTGGAAGAAATTGTCGACTCTATTCTTTTCAACTGCACAAAGTATTTTGTCTGACAGGTGAAATTCGCAGTCTCCTTTTACGTACAGGCGCTTCCCGTCGATAACTTTGATAGATGCGCCGCCTCCGAGATCGTAATCTGTGCAGCTAGTGCCCAGAAATTTCATTCGATGCCATTGTGCTCGACTAAACACGGCTCCTGGACAGCTACAGTTTTGACAGTGGATGCGGAAACGCGGCTTGTTTGGGTCCCAATATCCCACTTCCAGCACTGCGTTGTCAACGTGGGTGTACACTATTTCCGATTGCCAGTACATTTCGATATTGTTGAGAAATACCAATTTTATTTATTTATAGGCTGCCGTCTGAACAGATTTCCAACCATTCCCTCCACTGTAGAACGGTTCTCTCAATTGATAAAAGTAAATACGCCGCTAGGAGCCCCCGGTTGCTGCTGCGCGCTTCGTAAAGACAGTTGAGATATGTGTCTCTATTTGCATACGCAAATGATACGGGTTCTGGCAGAATCCGGTTGATCAACTTTGATAATAACAACCTAGCAGTTCTACCATTGCCGTCGCTAAAGGGGTGTATGGTGAGAAACTTTTCTAGGAAATATGCTCCTGTCACTACTGCATCACGCAAGATTTGTGGCTCTTTTATGTCTCTAGTTAATTTTACCAGCTGCCGTTCAATATTTTCTGGGGCACTGTAATACATACTCGCGCCTGCTGGCTTGGCGTGCTTAATTCTATACGATCCTGCATTCGGGAGCAGTCCTCTACACACGCGTGTGTGAACTTGTCTAACAAACTCTGTGTCAATTAACCCCCTCGTGTCATTGAGGTGTATTGCCGCACTCCATAGATTGGCTGTGACCATACAGGACCCGGTTTTTATCGCTTCTTCTGCTTCCTCCCAAGTCAACGCCACCTCTCTCTCCTCAATGTTTACTTCAGTTACGAATGCCAGCCGGGCTAGATACGTGAATTCTAAGCGCTCCTTTGCGGTCAATCCCTCGATTCTTTTCCTAGTGTCTGATAACAATCTTTCAATGAGGGGTAATCTGGCGCGCACGCTCTCGTTGCTGAAATAGGGGTTATCAGTTATACCCTCTTCCATGTTCTCCATACAGAGGGTTTTGTACACTGCTTCTATTTATGGTTGCATTAACACGTTGCTCGCGGCCTGTCTGTCCCTCTGCAGCCTGGGGGGGGGCTCTCTATCACTCACCGCCGGTCTGTCCCTCTACCACCCCGGCCTGGGGAAGCTCTCTGTCCCTCCGTGTGACTCACACTCCCTCTCTGTCCACGCCGCGTGCTGCGACATGCCGGGGCAGCGCAGGGTGCCTCCACGCACTCTCTGTCCCAGCACCCCGTGTCTCTTTGTACCCCACCTCATACTGCTACAGGGGTCGCCTGTTATCTGTCCCCTGCTACAGGGGGATGGCGGCTCTCCACGCACTACCCCTCCTGCTACAGGGGCTGCTCTCTGTCCCCAGCTACAGGGCTGCTCTCTGTCCCCCGCATGGGGGGCCGGTTGCTCAGTGTACAGGGCTGCGTCAGCATCGGGGGTTTCCTTCCTACACTAACCGCGTGCACACGACATTGGTGGGAGGGGCGGGAATCCCCCCGCCGGATGTACACCCCGAGGGAGGCCCATGCGCTGAAGGTACACTCGCTGGACGCCCAGCCGGCCGGATGTACACTCGCGGGAGGCCCACCCCGCTGGAGGTACACTCGCTGGACACCCACCCCGCTGGAGGTACACCCCGGGGGAGGTGGTACACCCCGAGGGAGCACCTTGCCGCGGTGCTAGAGGCCGACATCAGCCCGACGGACCTTCGCAAAATCGAGCCATCTGCCGTTGCTTAGTAGTGTAAATGAATGACTGGAGAGCCAGTGCAAAGGAATGACTGGAGAGCCAGTGCAAAGGAATGACTGGAGTGGAAGCCAGTGGAAAGTAATGACTGGAGTGGAAGCCAGTGTAAATGAATGACTGGAGTGGAAGCCAGTGTAAATGAATGACTGGAGAGCCAGTGCAAAGGAATGACTGGAGAGCCAGTGCAAAGGAATGACTGGAGAGCCAGTGCAAAGGAATGACTGGAGTGGACGCCAGTGGAAAGGAATGACTGGAGTGGAAGCCAGTGCAATAGAAGAGACAGCGAATCCAACCTGCAGCCGGTCCACAGTATCCAGGCCGTACATGGTGGCACGCAGATTAGCCAGGGAGGCCACAGCGTCAACATGGCTATCATTGTCCTTATCAAACTGAACAGGCTGACAGGTGAGCGGCTCAGCCAGACTAGAGAACAGTGCCAGCACAGCCTCTGGGTCGGCATTCGAACCGGCTGTAGAATCGGCCGTAGCGTCGGCCCGACTCTTGGACTCGTCAGTTTCAATTGGTTTAGTGCTGGGCACAAACTCTGGCAGTGTGATGCTAGGCAGCATGGCGGCAACAAACCCGGCCGAGTCGCTGCCAGCTGGTATTGGTACACAGAAGGCACCAGCATAGAGCCTGGCTAAGCTGAGCAAACAGCTGACGTGCAGCGGCTCGTTGGCGTTCAAAGCTACGGGACGCGGCGGCCGCTTCGGCGGCGACCAGAACGGGGTGCCGTCTGGCAGGCGAGTGTCCGGCGGGAAGGCGCGCAGGATGTGCAGAGCCCGATGGATGAAATATTTGGCAAACTTCTTGCCGGCCAGTTGGACACAATCCGGCCAGCTGGTTGGCCGCTGCCGCAGGTAGCGGAAGGCGTCGGCAGCGTCGGGTACGTGCTCGTCGGCGGCCAGGCGCTTGGCAATATTGCGCGGCGAATTGCCGTTAGCGTCTAGCAGCCTAGCAACTAGGGCCGGCTTGCAGGCGAAGCTGCTCTCGAATTTGTCCCTGGCCCATTCGATGCAGTGCTCAATACGCTGGGGAAATGTCTTTAGAGTGCAATAGGGCACCTGCTCTTCCTCTGTTGGATCTTGCTGAGCACCGTAGGACTCGCTAATGAATGGAAGAATAACTTGCACGTGACCTCTGGCGCCCATTGTGCCGGACTCGAACAGAGGCCGCTGATTGGCTAAGCAGCGCTGGTCCATGTAGCGCCTAGCGGCCACATTGTCTAGCGCGTTAACGCAAGCGTCCTGCCGGCAGATGAACGCGTCAGTGAAAGCCGTCCGCTCCGTGTCCCGTCCGACGCGTAGCTGCAAGCCTTCGACGCTTAGACTCGGATTCATTCGCCTGGCAACATCGGCCGCTACCAGAGACTTCGATTGGCGAATGTGGCCGGGCCGGAACAGGAACTGCCGGTTGAGATTCGACTTCTCAATCACGTCGTCGTCAGTAGCAGTCAGGCGGCCTCCGTCGGCTGTGCAGAAGCCGCACAGGGCAAAGTTTTTCAACAGCTCGCAGCCGATAGCCCCGCAGCCAACTAGGAATAGGCGTAGGCGTCGGGCTTGCTCTACGGGCCCCGCGCCCATGCAGGCCGCCAGACGGTGGTAGCGCGGCTCCGCGCCGGCCGTCAGAGTTGGCAAAGTCGATGCCGCGTCGTCGCCAAACAATTCAACAGCATCCAGGTAGAGCCATTGGCGAAACGGCGTGAACTTGGCGGTGAGCGCCTTCAATACCTCCTGGGCCGCCAGGCCGCCGAACAGGGCGCACATTGGCTGGAGCCGACCGCCAGCCGCGGCAGCTCGGGCCAGTCGGCGAACAAACTCGGCATCCTCTGGCGTAGGCGTGTCCGCCTGGCGCAGACAGGCCAGAGCCTCGGAGGCCAGCGCCTCGGCCGATGCGTTGAAGCCAAGGCGCAGCAGGGCCAAATGAAGGCAGTGAAGACGCAGAGGCGCCCGATCCTTGCCTAGGTCGGGCATTACGAGCGCCTCGCTTAGGCCTGCAATTGGTGAGATAATGTAAGAGTCGTTTTGCATATACTCGACTTGCTACTAACTACAGTAGGCTAGTAAAGTTTATAGTAGTTTATTTTCAGCGGCTGTGCACGACCCCACTTTGCTTCGGGTCAAATTGTTCGAATCTACACTTACCCTCAGCGGCCGGCCCGCCATCTAGGAAGTGTTCTAAGGGGCGAAACTGCAGCTGGACCGGCTGCACCCGCAGTACAAAGCTGCCGCCGCATTCGTAGCCAGCTAGATCGGCCTGCTCAGCCTCGATACAGAAAGCGTCGTGTTCAGGCGTCGCCGTGACGCGCCACTGCCCGGAGTTCAGCCGATTAGCGCCGCGGATCTCGCGGAAGGCGACAAAATCTCCAACGCAGAGCCGGTGTGGCCGGCCGTCAAGCGTGCGCACGCAGCCGGCGGCAGCGTCGATTGAGGCTACGAATTCTTCGCGCGGCTCCTCGGCGGCTGGCTCGTTTACCTGCAGTATTAGTGTTATAAAGTGCTTAGTGAGTGAGCAATGACAATTCGGTCGTGATGGGTAGTACCGCATTAACAGACTAGGTGCAATTAGATGCAGTATACCCTAAACTAGGTGTAGTATCCCATAGACTATGTGTAGTATCCCATAGACTATGTGCAGTATCCCATAGACTAGGTGTAGTATCCCATAGACTAGGTGTAGTATCCCATAGACTAGGTGTAGTACACCATAGACTAGGTGTAGTATCCCATAGACTAGGTGTAGTATAACATAGACTAGGTTTAGTATCCCATAGACTAGGTGTAGTATCCCATAGACTAGGTGTAGTACACCAGACTAGGTGTAGTATCCCATAGACTAGGTGTAGTACACCATAGACTAGGCGTAGTATCCCATAGACTAGGTGTAGTATCCCATAGACTAGGTGTAGTATCCCATAGACTAGGTGTAGTATACCATAGACTAGGTGTAGTACACCATAGACTAGGTGTAGTACACCATAGACTTGGTGCCACACCCATAAACTATTAGTATAACAAAAGGTAGACTACGAAAAACACCCCATAGTTTAAGGCTTAATCTTAATGGTGTTACAACATCCAAAAAGTGGATGTAGGTGCAAGACCTCATAGATTAGATGCACCAAGACCTCAAAATTCCTATCTATCAGAATCACACCAAAGCACTCAGACTGCCAACAAAGCCTACTTGAAAGACGTCGCCAAAGTCGTTGAACAGGCAGCCAAATAAGCCGTGCACAGCGGCGCAGACCAGCGGAATCCGTTTTGTCCGACAGGCGGCAGACACCCGACGCTGAGCATCGACCGAGGCGCCAACAAGGGCGACGCAGTCGAATTCGGCGATGTAGCCAAGCGATTCATCTGGCAGCTCTACATTGCCGCTATGCCGTTCAATCCTAACGTAGGGATTCAGTTCGGCTAGGCGAGGACAGCTGGCCGAGTCTCGAGCGGCGCCGTTAGCGACGTCGTCAGCCGTGACGAAGAACTGGTCGCCGAGGTCCTCGGCGGTGCACAGGCGGCTGTCCTGCACAGCCAGCAGGCGCACCCCGGTCAGAGCCAGGTTCTTAGCCAGTTCAACGCCGAGGCCGTCCAAGCCGCAGACGAGTACTCGGGCGGCGGCCATGCGCTGCATGGCGGCGTCGCCCATCACGTAACGCTGCCTGCTGTACAGGCTGTCGTCAATGCCGTCCGCTGCCGTGCTGACTGACATGGCTGTCAGGATAGGTCAATTTCAAGCATTTTTGTTTTTTCTCTTAACTTAGTAGACGCTAATAAAGCTCAATAAGACAATTAAAGGGTGCGAGATAGGCACCCAGGTTCAGCCCTGGCTATTGGTCTCCGATTCACGCTCACGGAAGGCCAAGCCTCAATGCACAGAGTATGTACACTGTTATATCGGACGCGTACATAAAACAGACAAAACAGAGGTCTGGACACTGCCTGATGAGTCACGGAGACCTTTTTTAGGCTGCATGGACTGCATGTCTTCCCATCGGCTGAGGGTCGAATGAATCCTATGCAAATCTATCAGTTGGAAAATGAATTTCAAAACACAGCACAAAAAAAGGTATAACAACCACCTTTCATAAATATTTTATTTAACAAGCGAACGAGCAAAAAGCATGCTTAACTAAACAGAGAAAGCTAAGTATATTGCTCATAACTGATAATCGCGTGAGTTTACTTGCGTGAAAGTGATAAACAATAAGAATTTTATTGATTTGAATGCCAATTACAGTCAGGATATTTTCTCTGACAAAAAATCGCACGAACTTTTAGTATTCCTGATAAAAATCAAAACATAAAATTACATGGCTTTCTTATTTCCTAAAAAAATGCCGAACTGGAGCTAATTTGCTGTAAAAATGCCATCAGGTGCGATAATACCTGCCCCTCAATTTACCATAACTTGTCAATTTTTTATTTAATCAACTATAATTGGCGGGCCATTGCCGCGCCTATTAGCTGAACCCGCGCCGCGACCGCGGCCGCGACCTCTTCCAAAACTTTCACTCCGGCTGGATGCCGCTGAGCCCGGACGCTGGTCGGCCGGCCGCCAGATTACATTCACCGACGCCGAAGACGCTACCGACGATACTGAAGGCGACGGCGGCGGTGGTGGTACAGACAGTGACGGTGCCTGCGCCGGCGGCGGTGCTGGTACAGACAGTGACGGTGCCTGCGCCGGCAGCTCAGCGGGGCGCCTAGCGACAAAGCCGGCAGAGCCGCGGCCGAATGCGAAGCAACGCGTCGGCGGAGCGGAATCCGGGCCAGGCGGCAGGTTTGGCGGCCGCGGATGCGACGGCGGCGGCGGGGGCGGCCAGGCGGCCTCGTCTTGCCGCGGTTGGCCCCGAGCCCTGGCAGCGGACGACAGGGAAAAGAATGGCACAGCGGCCAGCTGTAGGGGCGGATCGGCCGGCAGGTGACTGGCGGTGATGGCCAAATTCAGAGTTGGGCAAAGCTCAGTAGAGAACACCCAGGCGGCCACGTGGGCCTCATGCAAGGTGCACAGCCAGGGACAGTCAATCTGATTGTGGAAGCTGCAAGCGTGACTCGCCGCGTAGTTATACCGCGAAGTGGCGAGCTTCCTGGTGGCCACGTGCTCCTCGAGGGTGGCTCGGCAATTTTCATTGGTGACAACGCAAAGATTGCCTAGGTGCTCAGCCAGGCAACGAAGCAGAACTTCAACAGGCAGCGGCCGAGTCAAACAGGCCGGTGGCAGACGGCCGGCCCTTGAATAGAGCCAGTCAACCGCCTGGGCAAAGTCTGCTAGCTTGTCCCGTGGAGCGAACACGCGCAAGAAAGGCTGGTCAGAATGGGCGCCCAGAGCGGCCTCAAGCCGGTCGCACATGGCCGACCAGTCGGACTCGGCAAATTGGCATTTGATTGGCACCCGATGCGAGCCCTGGCTAATAAAGCGGCACTCAGACATGAGCCCCATTGGCACGTCTTCATATACAATATTCGGCAGGCTGTTAACAGAGGCTGAGACGCCGTTGCGGAGGCTGTACCGAACCAGGGCCAGCTCGGCGGGCAGTAGCGGCGCATTGTAGGTTGGCGCCGATTTCAGGTGAACACTGACGCTGCCAAATACGATTGGCCAATCGGCCAGGCTGCCAACAGAGGCAATCAGTTTGGCCACCTGCTCGGAGGCTGGCGGAGTCGCTGTAGGCGCAGCCAAAGGAACGCTGACAGAATCGGCAGCAGGCTTGACGACGCGGCCGCCAGCTGCAGCGGCGTTCTCTTCGCGAGCCAACTGGCGCAGCTTATCCAGCTGATCTGGCGGCAGGCAGCGATAGGCTTCCATAGCCTCTGCCACGAGATTTGGATCGCTGATTGGGCAGCGGGAGTACTGCGGATTAATCGACCGGTATTCGCGTAGAAACAGCGTTGTGGGTGACACTTTCTTATGCTTTTTGTCGCTTATTTCGTAACCATTGCCCCGTGCGGCATTCATAATGTTAGGCATCGGACGAAGGAGTATTAACAGTAATTTACTAACAATCTTCGCTACCCGTTAAGAACGCTATAGAGGAAGAAATCAAAAATTGATTAAACCATACATGTAGCTTTCAACCTTTTAGTTAAATATTTCATTAATTAATATGAAAGAAATAGCAATTATACAGCAACTTTGTTATATTATAAGAAACCTAGAGTTTCTAGGTCTTAAATCAATGTGAATGCATTAAGCATAATAGTCAACCAATATTTCTAACTCAAATATTTAACTATATGACTAACAATATAAATATAAAAACCATTGTCTCACTTTAAATTCAATTTGACAAATTAAAAACTAAAAATAGTCTAATGGGGTAATAATATAATATCAAAAACTATATCTACTTCTAACAATCTTTTACAATAGGCAATATAAATAGACCTTGACTTTGCTTGAAGTTTTTGCTAGCTAACTTTCTATGCTATTTTAAATATATGCATTTCTAAGAAAAAAACATTTTCTTTTAATGACATTTTTTCCCAAAATATTTTTGCAATTTATTTTTTTATTTAAATGAACTAAAACTTTAGTATAAATCAGCATGATTCGCCAAATCCTAGGATTAAAAAATGTAATATAAACATAATTAGGCCCACAAAGTTTATTATACTGCAAAAATTTCTATTAATTGCCTTGCATCATGTGGTGCCTTTTTAAACATCACATCATATAGATTTAAATGTGAAATCTATTCCAATACAAAATTTGATATATGATGTACTTCTTAATACTAATTAGTTTTTTATACAACTTAGGCCCCTACTTAAATATTTCAAAAGATAATGCTGTTTTTCATCTATAAATATAATTAGTAACTCAATTTAGTATATTTAGATTACAATAAAAAATGGAAGCAAAAAACATTTAGTACATATTTTGCCTTAAAATTTCAACACAAAAGCTTTAAAATTTGCATTTTTTGATCCCAGAATAGAATCCCAGGATTGGCCAATTTTTGGGATTAAATCCAAAGATCCCAAGATTGCAAAAAACTAGGATTTTGTTATCTTTATAACTAGGACTACATTCTGGATCATGTAGTATATGCCCAAAAATTTGGGCATGCATTCGCCTTGCACGCCAAAAGTAGGTATACACAGTTGGTGTACACCACTCCTAAGAAAATAGTGTGCGTACATACCTGGCATGCACTTTATATCACATGTAAGAGTTATTGTAGAATAGAAAAAAGATAAAAAAGTTCATTTTTAAATGTTTTTGCTTTTTGGGTTTTTTAAGATTACAATAAAGCATTTAAACAAATTTTTGTGTATCAATTTTCCAATAAAAAAGTATCACCAAAAAGCTAAAAAATAAACCAAATAATCTACCAAAAAGGATCAATTATACAATTTAAAAAAGGTCATTTATAGTTGAAACATCCCCATAGTTTTGATAATAGGCATGAACTCAATTTTTTGGTATGCATTTGTAATTATTTGATTTCTGTTTGAGCATGTACCTAGCATGATCTAGACTATAGATCTAGGACTGGAAAAAATATATGCAATATAAGTAGTAATAACAAAAATATATCAATCAGGCTAGGTTTTTGGGCTTTTTTCTCTTTTCTTGTTTTTTTCAATACTAAATATCTCTTTAAGTATTGGTTTAATTTTTTAAGAAGGGCCTAACATGTGATCATGTTTTGATTTCTTAGACTTGAGAAATTGAGACAAAATATATAAATGAAATAAGACTTTTAAAAATAAAACAGCTAGTTGGATTAACAAAATAAATAATAATAATACCTTAGTCATTTAAAGTATAGATATATTGCAAAGTATTTATTGTTAAATTAAGGCTCTTTCTATTTTGGTTTCTAATTGTAATTCTAATTAAGGCCTACAAATTTAAGCATTGAAAAGCAAACTAGTAGATTGAAATGCTGGGTACCAAAAAGTATAAGCACCAAAAAGCATAGAGACTAATATGAAAAAGTAGCTATTATAAATGCCATATGGCTTATTTCTATCCTCTGAACTATCCCACTAAATGTCACTAAGTTTTTATAGGGTGACTTCCATAGTGTGGATCATGCTAAGTGCACGCGAGAAACGACCCAAAGCTAATTCCCAAAAGCACGCCGACGACAAGCGAATGCATGCCAATGCATGCCGATAAATTAAAATTCAAATTGAAGACAAAAAACGTATTTTAAATTGCATTGTATAAACAAAGCAACAAACAATGTACAAAAGAAATGATATATCTTTAAAAATGTATATTTCTCATACATTAATTTATTTAATAGTCTTATACACTATTTATTTACAATAGTTTTTTTCAAAAGTTAAATACAATAATACATATTTTATGTCTGCTTACCATTGCATTGGCAGCTTTGCCACATCAGGTGCCAGGCACGCGGCACGCGGCGCATGCCAGGCACGCCAGTGTATTTATGTAGTGTGCATTATGCATGCCAAATGCATGCCACTTACCTAATCGCACGCCGGTGCATGCCACTTTTGAAAATGCATGCGGGAAAATTCTTGCATGCACTACATGATCTACA
The DNA here is from genome assembly GCA_002269645.1 of Macrostomum lignano. Taxonomy (NCBI): domain Eukaryota; kingdom Metazoa; phylum Platyhelminthes; family Macrostomidae; genus Macrostomum; species Macrostomum lignano. The sequence continues at coordinate 302,357 of NIVC01000807.1, read as the reverse complement.
CTATGGGGTGACTTCTTCTTTAATAATATCCCTACACTATGCTAAGCTTTATTTCCTATTTTCTAATTCTGGTAGCATTCTTAGTAGCATTTCGATATCATTCTAGTAGCATCCTTAGTAATGTTTTAATAGCATTCTTAGTATTATATGGCCTAAGCAATCTTATTGATAGTTAGATATATTATTTTCCAGTCTAGGCTAGGTATTACTGAGATTAGAGGGTCACGGCAATTACTCTTAATATTCTCTTTGCATGAATCCCCGATTCCCAACTCCCAAGCTTCCTCATAATACTTCTTAGAATAAATAAGCAATAATCTAAGAATAGAACACGTTTTGAGCTTATAGCTATTAAGCTAGTGAAAACACAAGACTAAAGTTGCTTCTCCCTCCAACCTGCTCCTATTTATACTATCCAAATAGGTATATTTTTTAACAAACATCAAATATTAAGAATATATCTAGAGTAGGCCTATTTCAGAATATTTTGTAGGATAAAACAAATTATTAGCACAGATTCAAACTGTTAAATTCTTAGAAACTATTAACCACGTCTATATAAAATAAAAAAATTAGGCTCTAACAAGGGGTCTAGGCAAGGTTTAAATAATAGATTGCCAATTGGTTAAAAAATGTGTTAAAGCCTTAAAGGTTTCAAATGGATTTAAAAGTGTCAAGAATAGAATTATTAATCAGTAGGCCTAGATATCTATTGTCAACTATTTATAACACTATTTTCTTAGGACAACCTTTTGGCAGACCTATTTTTGGTAAATTGTCTAGAATTCCAAATTATAGTATGATTTGGCCTTGGCTTGGAGATATATAGGCGTACTATATAGTTTTGAGTATAAATAATGTTTTTTCTGTCTGTGATCTATGGGCCAAACATTGAATCATAGCTGGACACCTTGACTAGAGTAGGCCTAATTTTTATACAAAAATTGTACTATAGTCAGGCTAAGCAATAAGCCAATATATAGAATTATGTGCAATATACTTGTGCTATGCAGTCTGGTTTGGTTTGGTTATGGTCCCAAATGATAGATTTGTGGGCAAAGCATTATTAATAAGTACATTTGCAAGATAGATATAGGGACGGGGATCTGCATAATTAATTATCACGCACGCTACAGTGCAGCAAGTATAACATGCAATTTTTTAATTCACAATAAAAAATCTATTTGAATCAAACACCCTTTGGTTGGAAAATAAACAAAAAGATAGGCCTAGGCCTACAGCATAGTTTGAAAGAAAAGAACAATCTAGACTTAATATAACTACTGATATTTAAGAATAGAAATAGAATATCTACTTAATTCGTCCTTGCTACAACATTGACGACGTAACATTATTAACGTCATTCGTCATCATTGTCAAAATTTAAAAGACAAGCAATCTGTTTCAAGTTCACATTCCATTCCATATACAATTAGGCCTAACTCGCCATTGAAAATATTTGGTGCAGCGACGACACGGTGACGACTAGCGACGACAGGATAGCTTAGAGGACGACAGCCAAGTAGTCGATTTTGACTCGATCAAACAAAAGTTTATAATGTATTATACATCGCATCGCTTGTACTGGAAGAGAAATTATGGTAATTTGAAATTAATTGAAATATTTGTTTGAAACTTTAAATTTAGTTTAAAGTCCCTAAAGAAAAAAGGGAAATTAAAAACTCTATCTGATTTGCGCGGGCATGGCATGCGAATATGCCCATGCATGCTCGCGTACCGCATGAGTATCAGCTATCAGGGTATTATATAATACACACGTTTCCATGCATTACGGCTTACATGTACATACGTGGAATGAACCAGAGAATAATTATTCTCCTCATTTTACTGGTATGTTAGTCACTCTGTCAACCAATATGATAACTCCACCTCCAAAAGAAACGACTTACACGATTAATACCGTCAGACAGAGTCCAAGCAGCTGCGTTGTCAACTTCGTGAGTTGCAGGAGCAAGTCCTGCATCTAGAGGAGGCTTTGGCTGACGGTCGGAAGGGAGATGAGCAGTTGGAGAAGGAAGTGGGGCGCTTGGTATGCGAAGTAACCGAGAAAGGGGATCGTCTTGCTTCCCGGGGTGACATCGACGAGTTGAGATCAGACTTAATGAAGCAGCTGAGTGAACAGGCCAAGACAGTGATTGCCAGCAACGCCTTCAAACCAAACGTTGTAAGCATCTCCGATGCATCCCAGGCGGCTCGTGTTGGTACAGACTCTCTGCATGCAACAGCTGGTTCTGATCGTCGTCAGTCTAATGACACTGGATTGATGCCCGCTTCAGTCTATCACAAAGATCTACTGAACTCAACTAAGGTGAATGTCATCGAACTGAGTTGCGGCGCAGTACCTGTAACTCAGGGTGCGAATACCAGCCTGAACGTGCCAACTGATGCTTCGATCGATATCATGATTCCCGACAATATTGCGGCTTCTTGTGCTCAGCTTCTAGTTGACGGAAAGCTGCAAGAAGATTGCGCTCCCAGCTGTCTTCAGCAATGAGGAGAATGCTGGAGCCGGCCGCAACATCTGCCATTCTTCAACAGAAGAAGGACCTTTCAACAAACCCATGCAAACGGGCGCATACGCTGGCTACTTATCTGATTCACATATCGAGGTTGCCGTAGACCCAGGAGGATGTCATTAAGAAGATGGGAAAAGCGCGTTGCGAGCATACCGGGACAAGATCTGGCTCGGAGATGCAGGAGCTACCCAAAGAAGCCGAAAGGAACGGAAGGAAATGGAAGGAAACGTGGAGGGAGTCAAGGAGCAAGGAAGCTCTGCATGGATGATTAGATAATTGTTATGCACTGTTCACGGGTCCTTCTACCATCTCCTGTTGTCCCCCTCTCCACTCTCCCCTTCTTCACATTCACCCTCTCTTTCCCCCTCCCTCTCCACTCTCTCTTCCCCTCTCTCCCTCTAGCCCAGTCTTCCTCTCCACTGCGCGCCTCCTCTTGAATGAAAATAAATATAAGAATAAAAGATAATAATAAGAAAATTCCGACGACTTTCTCATTCCTTTCAGCATCACATCAAATATCACCATAGTCAGGTCCGCAGCTACTTTAGTGACTCAGTAATTAGTACGAGTACATATATATATTTCGGCAACAATCATGTAGAAAATTGTGTACTGGTGAATTTAGTCGATCCGTCGCACAGAAGAAAAGGGGAACATGAATCTAGGTCAGGTTGGTTCAAGTCAGTTCAGGCCAGTCAAGGTCAAATGAGGTCAAGTCAAGTCAAGTCACGTTGCCCCGCTGACAAGCAGGCTAAGCCTTCATGTGGAACTGGAACGCAAGTCCAAGTACCGGCGCCAAATGCGCATGGCAGAGTGCCAATTTTTTCCTGGCAGTCGTGGCCACCTGAACATCCCGGTAAGATGTCACGCTCCTAAAATTAGTGTCTAGGTAGAGATTGACACGGACTAAATTTTTCACTGAAACATGCTTCTTCAGATGCCTACTTTAAGGCTGCGTCAGGTAGTCGCAGTCGTTCCGGTGCACGCACAAGTGGTACACGTGACTTCAGAAACGGTGGGGCCAGTTATGACGTCACGGGCAATGCTCCAGTCCCTGATACTCGTACTGCTGCAGGTGCTGAATGGTCGTTAATAATGTCGAATCAGTTAAGCTAACTTTTTTTCGCTGATTTACCAGTCCACTGACTGCTCGAGTAATCCGCTGTTGCAGACGTTTACGACGATCAAACCACTAAAGCTACTGCTGATCACGCCAGTCATGACCCAATCGCGGCCGACGAAGGCACTGGAATGCTGCACGATGCTGAGGCTGAAGAAGGCTTGGAAGAAGTTAGCCGTGCTGCAGGTGCATACGCCAATGGCGAAGGTACAATTGATGCACTCGCTGATTACTTGTCTTACTTGTCTTACACTACTCACACATGCACTTTTTGTAGGGTCTGCCGACACTTACCCAGATGAAGGTTATAATCGCTGTGTGGATGAGTACGATCACACGGAAGGACGACGATGGCGATCAGGAAGCTCTTGACGGCGAGCAGCAGCACTGGCAGATCTTCGGCGACAATAAAGTGCCGTATGACAATGAGGAGGTATTGGATGGCGAGCCTGAGGATGACGATGAAGATCACAGTGAGGACGAGGGTACTGGTGTTTGCCGATTGTGTCTCACCTTCCCGAGGTGGCAAGCGGACAGGATGTGGTCACGCATCCTGGCAAAGAAGACGCAGAGGGAATCCGGCACGGAGCCCAGCCCACGACGCAAGTCGGAACTGTGCAACCGGCCCTTTTCAGCAACGGCAGGTAGCCATGGCCGACCTAGCTGCCGCACAACACCAGGCCAACCACAGTCACAGTCGAGGGTACTGGTGACACTCCGGCCTAGTGATGACAGAATTGAAACATGAAGTTTTGAAAAATGCGCAAATATTACTTTTTAGACAGGCAGAAAAAAAAGTATTCGGAATTGGGGTTTAAAACAAAAAATATTGAATTGACTACGAATTCGCAAAAAAAGATTGCCAGCGGCGGCAGTTATTAATAAGACAGTCAATTCCTTTTAAATCACTGCTTGTAGCTGATCAGTGCGTCTCGCGCTCTTCTTGGGTGGCTGCAAGTAGCGATTGACTCGCCGCCGTCTGCATCAGCGGGACCCGGGCTGGCTGGCGACTGGCCTGCCGCTGCTTCACGGCGGACTCTTTTGACGGATTTTGACGGACTCGACCCCCCACGGTTCCAGTTTGAACGGGTGTGCGGCAGTTCGGACTTGTTCTGCCGCCGGCCGCAAGATCTACTGTTGGCATCGGCTGTCGGCTTAGAAGATCTGACAGGTTCGATGCGCCAGGCCGGTATTCGAGTTTGAACTGAAGATGTTGGATGCGGATCGCCATTTGCTCAATTCTTGGCGGCGGCCGTGAACGCGGCTTTAAAAGCGGGATCAGAGGCTTGTGATCTGTGACGACGGTAAAATTTGAGTTGCCAGTGAAATTTAGCCATTTCCACCATTTGCGTTTGAGTGAAAATCCCACCTATGCACTACTATTCGTCCGCTGATTTGCCAAACGCAGGCTACCAATAGAAGCCTAACATCGCGCAGTATATTTATTGCATTAAAGTACGAAGCGGCACCGACCTCCTTTTCTCTTCTCCTGACTCCCTTCTCACTCTCCAGCAAAACAACAGAATTGATTGACTTTCCGATTGCTCCCAAACAACGACAAGACTTAGTTTTCTTTGGACAATGGGACACCCGTGGAATCTGTTAAGTGACTGCTTCGTACTTTAATTTCCGATTGCTCACCATCTATTCAATCGTGTATGCTACCACCACAGATCTGAAATATAACACCTAAATAGAAGGATTAACATCACAGTGAAATAGTCGAACGTGTCGCCTACCGATTTATTATCATAACAGCCAATAATAGTGATATAATATATGGACCAAGGGAGCCACAGAGGGAGAAAAGTATTACACCAGCCAGGTAGAAGGTGAACTTGATGCAATCGAATTTTACAGCCAAAGCCTCGCATTCTATTTGTGAGTAGCGCTGCTCGACTGGAATCAGAGCTCGACTGGCGTATGCGACGGGCCCGATGGTACCATCCGATTGCTTCTGTGTGCTGAGTCATCCATTCCATTCCCCAAATCTCGGTTAGCTCGCGCAAGTGAGGCTGTCAGGTCGGCGAAGCTTGGGATGAACTTTGACAGATAATAATTCGCCAGTCCCAGGAATCTCGGATGCGTTGGTTGGCGGTCGAAAATCCTGCACTGCTTGAATTTTCTCAGCTGGCACCGAATCGCCATTGGCCGATAATCTAACGCCGAGGAAGCTGATCGAACTTTTAGCGAAATTGAATTTTTCCGGGTTGACAGTGAGTCCACACCCTGAAAGTCTAGTGAGACAGTCGTCGTCAAGGCGCTGATTGTGCAGTTGCATACTGTCCGCGTATAAGATGACATCATTATGGATCCACCGGACTCCTGGAAGGCCGCTGAGCTTTCCTGACATGATCCGCTGCAAGATTTAGAGGCACTTGTACGAGTAAACCACATTGCTTCGTTGCTATCACGAATGATGGCATCTCGAATATCTCCAAAGCCGCAGGTGTCAGCGAATGCTTTCAGCTAGCTGTCTCTGGTCTCTCCCAGCTGTTGTTTGCACTGCCGAAACTGATACCGAGCAAAAGCCAGGTTTTTTGATCGTTGAAATAGCTGGTTAATTGAGCCGGAAGCCTCTCCAGCGATTTCACACTACACTAATAAGAAAGCAGCCTCAGAGCCCAGACTATATATAGTGTGCAATTGAATAATACCGTTCCCCGCGAGGAATGCCACTGGAGTACCTTGTAGTTGCGATCGGAGAGAAATGGCTCACTAGATCAGAGTGGATGCTTTTCAATGTCCGTGAGTTTATCTTGCACTAGTGACAAGCAAACCGACACAAGATATTGTTGTGACACGGCCGTTTAATCGATCGTATACTTCCCAGTTCTCCCCAAGAACTTCAGAACAACGAGCACTTGATGGCGTCAGTAGTCGCCCTGACCGGACTGATTTCGGAATCTGAGCGTGGGATCGCTTCGAGAGACGTGATCAGTCCGTCCTTTCGATTGTCCCGTACAGTATGCAGGTTCACCCTCGAAATAAACCAAGGCGGACACACGCGCAATGACTCACTAATGCACCGACGTTGTAGGCAGCAGGCTGTGGGGCTGTTAGCGCTATGGCATGCTTGTACTCGTATAATTGACGGGCGAGGTCGCCGCAATATTGCGTGCAGATTGAAAGCTAATTTTTTAAGGTTAGGAGCGAAGTTCAAAGCCCTGCCCGCTGCCCACACATCTCCTTATGTTTGGGTTCACTGACTTTTAGTCCTAGGGTCTCATGACCCAGGAGCTTAAGCCAGGTCCAAAATTAAACGAAAAACCAAAAGCCAATCAGAAGGCAGGGAATTGGGGTACAGGAAGTTGGGTGCAGACAGCTTGGAGCGGATCAGCCAATCACAGCAGAATGGGGTGAGGCGGTCGCAGGGCTAGCGCGTAAAAACTTACAAGGGCAGAGAAAATGGGGTGGGGCTCAGAAGTTAGCAGCTTAGGGGGCGCAGAGAGAGAGAGAAAGGTGGGGCAGTGCAGCGCCGGGCACACTTAACTGAGAGCCAGAGATAGCTCATCAGATCAAGTGCACCCGGGCGCAACAATATGCTGTACGCCTGCCAATGCATTTGGTCCGTGAAGGGCAAACTCACGAACAAATCACGTAGAATGTTTGATCAACGCCAAAGCCATGGTGGAGAAGGCTATAGTGTGGTCAGGTGAAGGCCAGTGTGGTCACAAAAGTCAGATGATGCGGACACGGACACATGGTTGGTGTGCTGGTGAAATTTTAAGGCTTGGTTAGGTCACGCGTAGTAGATGATGCAGTTCTGATTGGCGCACAGTGGTGCACTGAATGCATATATACTCGTATTAGAGCCTATGGAAAAATACTACCTTTAGGAAGAATTGAATCATTGAAAACATTGACGTTCATGTTCTGCTGTATAACTGCCATGGCAACTTGATTCAATTGTTTCAAGTTAAATCAAGTTAACGTAGGCTAACGTAGCGCTAACTCTTTGTCGCGCATTTTCTCAAACAAGAATCAAGTCGCCAGTTCTCCGGACCGTCGATATATTAAAAAATTTAGATCGGATTTTGCCTTTAAGTTCTGTGTGTATTTAATACACCCCTGTGCACCTTGCCAAGCCTTCAAAGTTTGGGATACCTCTCAGCCAGTTGAGGCTTGCCCACTGCCGAGGCTTGATCAGAAACATTATAGAAATTCGCAATATGAGTACTCGTACTCGTAATACGAGCGTGCAATACTACTCTTGAAGTAATTTGGATTAGCATATAACATCAGTATGAAGTCCTTGAAAACAGTCCTTGCCTTTAAGTCTAAAGAATGTTACCTTAAAAAACAAAAAGGCAGCAAGTTTTTTTTGGAAAAAAACTGGGCACACAAATTTAATTTAACTAATTCAGTTTGATCATTTTTATTGGATAGGTTTTGTTACTCGTGAGTCATTCAATCGGTCTACTAGTGGTAAGGTACATAAAACGTTTTTGGTCAACACAGAGTCAAAAAGCCCAGCTAAACTTGACTCGGCCGCATGTCGTCGCACATGTCTTCACATTCAAGTGAGTAACTGGCTAATTAAATTAGTATTAAAACTTGCAAACTAAAATATTACTGGCTAGTAAAAGAAGCATTCAGAAGTTAACGCGCATGCATCATGTATCATTATCATCATTTCTGCTTTTTCCAGGACTGCAACTCATTCCGTTGTCACAATTTTTAAAGCTGTAAATGAACTTCAAACCTTTTATTATATTATTGCTAGTATTTGTAATTCGATGACAAAATCCAGCTGTCTTAACAATCTAAAACCCTGTTTCAGGCTTTAGTCTTTGATAAAAAATCGCGCTTCTCCACTTTTTGTCATAATGCTCGCAAATTGAGCTCTGAATGAATGTGCAGTCATTAACAGTGCTAAGAAAGGGTATGCACGCTAAAACGGGTTCAAAAATTGTTTTGTTTAAAATTTTCAAAAATTTCAAAGCTTAAATTACAAAAAGAGAAATTAGCACAAAGTTCAAAATAAGTCACTTGGCAATTTTAACGAAGCAAACTGTAGGTTTAGCTAACCTGTACACGAGTCCACGACAAAATTTAACAAACAGGAATAGAAAATCAAGGAGAGTAAAAAATTTGAATACAGTTAAATCCACTTAAAATTAAATAGTACTCATATATTAGGAGTATATTCTGGGCACAGCAAACAATACGAGTAGTTAATTACTCTCAGATTTAAATAGGTACACAAAAAGTTAATCAAAGGGCTCACTAAAACTTTTAAAAAGAAACCGAACGTAGCTACTTTAACGTTCAAAGCATTTATTCTTTCAAAATTTATTGTGTACTACATTAGTATTAGTCACAAATCACAGCGTGATTACCTGACACTTTTCAGCCTCCTTAGTCCCTCCTTACCACGGCACCATCGTTCCATCTTTAACCTATAGCTGCTTGGTTGTCGTGGTAGTTGTAGTCACGGTGTAGCCGCTCCGAGCAGCAGAGCTCGGGCCGGCTACCTCAGAAACGCTCTGCAGGTCATCGGCGTTGTCTGGAAGCGTCGTGTAGATGTTCGTGACGCGCTCAAACTTTGGGCCCCACGATTGCAGGAAGTCGAAATTCTGCGTAGCGTTGTCATCCCCAGATACGATGGAGTCGAGATCGTCCGCCTTGGCACCGCGGCCCTCGTACTCGTAATCAAGAACGCCATCGAAAGGTGAAGGCTCGGGGCCAGCGTTGGCCATGGCCAGCCGGCCCTGCAGTAGCGACATGAAATCAGTGCGCGAGGACTGAAGATCTACAATTTTGTTAAACAATAGGAAATTGAATTGATGAATAAATATCAAACCAATTAAACGAATTAAGCAACTGATGAAAACAAGCTCAACTTACTAGTTGTTTTCTCTTGCACAATGGTAGTGTCGGTCACCATAACCCGCAGCTGAGCCATGTCAAAGTTCAGCTTGTCCTCTTGTCCTAGAGAATGTAACTTTGTACTTTAGCACTGACAAAACTGAGAAAAGTGTTTACAGAAGCGATAAAAGAATCAGATGTACTCACCACCACCCTCCTCATTGTAATCCACAACGTTTTCGAAAGGAGCGTCAATCAGAAGTGGTTCGCTTTTGCCAGCAGCGAAGCAGCAGTACCAGATCAGGAAGGCCACTAAAGTATGAATAAATGAACAGTTATCTCTTCTGATTCCTTATGAAATAAATAACAAATACAAATTGCTACAGATTTCTAGAAGCAAAACTCACCAAGTAGTAAAATAAACAATCCCAGTAATACAAGAATGACGATAAGACTGGCACCACCAACTGTAAATATAAACTCATCGCATTTCTCTCCTCGCCAGCCGGCGTCGCAAGTACATGTCGCCGCTCCGCCTGATATTGAACAGGTTCCACGCACGCATGGATTTGAGTACAGGCACAGGCCAGCAAGATAGCATCTTCCATTAAAAAGGATGTAGTTAACTGGACAGCCACAAACTGGTGGATTCAATGGCCGCCAAGCAGACAGACAGACCATGGTTGCCGGACACGTGGCACCGGCAGGGCAAGCTACTCCAGGAGGGCAGCCACCAACTACATTTATGCTAGATTCAAGCGTTGCCATGGCGGCTGAATTAGAGTTCTCGGATGTCTGTACTGGAAAGAAGGCTTCATCGATTCTAACTGTACTGATGCATGTGTCATTGAGATCGGTAGCTGGCGGATCAATTTTAGTGGAGCCACCTTCGAAACTAACAACGGCGCCAACAGCAGCCAAATTCCCTAGTATAACGTTGTTGTAGACTGAAGTGTAGTTTCCTAGCATGTACGCGTAGTTGTAAAATTCTCCTTTATCCATAATTATCTCAACATCGGCGAGGCGTCGGATAATCTGCACCCAGTGCCAGGCACCGTCGCTAACATTAGCATTAGGCAGCGTCAGGCTCCTAAAGACGTAGTCACCAAGATTGTGGCGATATACGAGACGAGATTCGCTGATTCCCAGTTCCATATGCTCAGGCCGATAGGGGTCGCTACCAGTGACTATAAGAAGAGTGCCATAAGTGCTGCGCGTACGGAACTGAATGTCAATTTTCACACCTTGTTTTGTGTACGCATTAAATAATGGTGGCTTCACTTTGTAGAATAGATAGCTGCTAGTTTTCAACTCGACAATGCTCAACGGTATCGTGCACCTGCCATCACTATCTAATCGGAAGCCACTGTAGCACACGCAAGCTCCACTGGCCGTCACTCCATTAATTACTCCCCAACACCAACCGTTCACGCATTTAGGAGTGCCGTCAGTCCATTGACATGAGGACGCAGTTGGAGGAAAGCTGCTGGTTGAGCTTGAATACCAAGTCCGTGGGCCTACATAAAGATCATACAGGACGGAATTAAACCTTACTCTTGCTATCTCGCCGATGAAGCCGGTCCTTGCCAAGGAATTGGGGTATTGAGAGGCGCTTCGAATATTGTATCGACCCCCAAGAAACACGGGGAAGCTTCCAACATTCAGCTTGCTCATACTACCAGACACTGTCCAAAAGGACTGGCAGCTGGACAGATCTGGTGGCGCTGGATTTCCGTCAAGTCCAGTAGACGCATTCTGGCATCGATCCACCTTCAAGACAACCACCCGGTTCCTGACAAAGATGTCGATTCGGTGCCACTTTCCGTCATTTAAAGCGGGAGCAGTCGTAGATGCATGAAGGCCTCCTTCAGAAGTGCCTGCGCCCAAATTTATTGACACTTTAGGGCGACCGTTGATCAACTCCAGTGCAAGGAAATCCGTTTCAGCTGATGAAGGCGCTCCGTTCACGTTAACAACGCCAGTGTAAAATAGGAGTACACTGGCACTTCTTTGCAGCGTAACAAAGTGTAATTTAATGTGCAAATTCATGCAAGCTCCTGGAAAAGACGGTAGTACCAGAAAGCTTTCTTCAGTTGTGAAACCCGCTTTTAGTTTTTCGCATCGCGGGCCCTCGTGTCCGGCAGGACAAGAGCAAGTATAGGAATGTGACCCTGGGATGTCCGTGCAGTTGCCATCGTGTAGACAGGTGCCATATGTGCAAACTGTAGGCATAATCTTCGCAGGAAGAGTGCAGCCACAACCAGCCGCAGTAGTGATGTTAATGCCTATGAGTGCGGTGCTATTGAAAACATGGGGGACATGATCTTTTCCAGCAACTATTTTTCGATTGCGACATCCAGCTCTGCAAGTCGGCAAACCATCACTTTCCAGTCGACACTGATCTACAGGCAGCATGCGAATACTCGCTCGGTAACTTGCTAGAGTTCTGACGATGACTTCCCTGTTAAGAGCAATGTAGCTGGAGAGCCGAGTCGAAAAGTAGTAAGGTGATCCCATGGCGGTAAATCGTACGATAATACTGCGAGTTCTGGGTAGTTCTGCCACATAAAAAATATGAGTCTTATCAAAAGTAGTGCCAAGCACGTTGGATAAATTCCATTTTAGATAGTCGTACGCGGAGAACGAGTAATCAGGAAAAGTGCCTTTGGTTAGGCTATGCGTACTAGGTATCGCCAATCGCTGGACAAAGGTTTCGGCGTCCATGTTGTCAATTACCATACTACCAGAGTTTACGACCGCGTCATCAGGTAGAACTGTTACAGTGACAACGAACTGACTGTATGCGGTGTCACCACGCGAATCCTTAACTTCAATATCAAGTGTGTAGTTTCTTGCTGGTGAACCTCCTTTCAAAAAGACTTCTCCAGAGCTTGTTAACCTAAAAGATATATTTAGTAACGTTCTAAAACAGTTCAATAAAACAAAGATTTCGGTACGCCGTATCCTATTTTCTGTACTGTATTATTTAATTATTTAAAGTTGCTAAAACAATTGCCAGTGAAAATAATCTTCTTCTGTATTTGCAAACGTGCAAATACTATCATTTTCTTTGAGAAGAATTAAAAAATTCTTGGAAGTGTACTTACTCAAAAAACGAGGTACTGTTCAAAAACGAGAATGTTTTAGTTGTTCTATCCCAATCATCGGCATCAATTACGGATGCAAAGCCAAGGCTTATGCGAGTAGCATTGTTGAACCCTGTAAAATAGGTTTAGCAATTTTTATCATTTAGAAGACTATGTAGCTTTTTCAATCATATTTAAAATCTAAACTAATGCTGCTACTTACAGTAGTCCTCGTTTCCCTCGTAAATATAGACGTATACTTGCTTATGCCCATTCGACACCATTCGATTGTCATCGGCGTCTCCGACGATTACTGTGACTGTCCCTGTGCCAGTTAGACCACCCCTGTCCGTAATCAGCACACTAAGAAGAAAAATCTTTCCATCAGTTTCTCGGTCTAAAACCTTGGCAGCCTGAATGTTGAATGCTGATCCAGTTAATTGAAGAGCAAACCTTCCAGTCCAATTGTTGCCGGCAGCCATATCCTGTGTGTATGTGAATGGCCCTCCGTTGATGTCCTTGTCTCTATCCACAGCAGTGAGCCCTGACGGCGTGGCAAAAGTGCCAACAGCACTTCCTTCCATGATCATTACAGTGTTTGGTAGGGCCAGAGTAGGTGGCGTGTCGTTGATGTCCGTTATAGTCACTGTGAGAGTTGCCGTGCCTGTTCTGCCCCGCTGGTCAGAAGCCAGGAGCACATACATGTGCACGGCATCAGCTGTGCTTGCCGGATTCCAGACCTCCCTATCCAATGCCAACCGGACATTAATAGTACCGGATGTGCCCGTGACTCCAGTAATCTCTAGATTTCCATACGGATCGGATTCAGATAGAATTGAAAATATAAGAACTCTATCTGTTGGATCCGCATCTGTAGCTGTAAAAGAGACGAGTACACCCATGCTTCTCGGACCTTCCTCCTTAGTTACAGACGAGCTTGGATTAAACGTAATGACAGGAGTATTATCGTTGACATCAATAACGTTAATGCTAAGAGTGCAGGTCGCTGAGAATGGCGGTGGTGCACTGTCGATAACTACAATCCGAAATGAAAACGATCGAGGCACAGATGCGTCATCATAATCTAATGCTTTCGCGAGTAAAACAGCGCCGCCATTGATAGTAGGAATGTTTGTGATGTTAAAGTACGGTGGGTTATCCGGTAGTGTGTATCGGAGTCGCCCAAAGTCGATTTCATCGACATCAGTAGCTGCGGCGGTAAAAACATTGTCATTAATTTCCGTTGATTCGGGAATATCTATTGAGTAAGTAGTTCTGTCGAAGACTGGAGCGTTGTCATTGACGTCGGTAATAGTTACTGATGCTGTACCAGTTATGGGCGTCCCAACTCCATCTGTTGCCGTAACAAGGAAAGTAAAAATACCCCGCGGGGCCTTTGGTGGAAGCTTTTCCTTGTCTGCCGGGCCCAGAGCTGCGGTTGTAACAACTTCACCAGTGCCACTCACAGTTACATATTCGGAAGTATCGGTATTGTTAGGTACTGGTAATAAAGCATAGACAATCGTACCCGTGATATCCGCATCAATAACGGATATGCGCATGAAATTAGTTCCTACTGGGGAGTTGTCGTAAAGATAGCCGTGGAGGCTTGTAAAATTCCAAGTTGGTCGATTATCGTTTAAATCAACGGGCCAAACAAAGATTTGAGCATAACGAATTAACTCGCCGTCTGTTGCAAGTGCGTTAAACCTGTATACGGGCTGCTCCTCGCGATCTAGTGGACGCGTGGTAGAAATGACACCTGTGCTAGGGTCCACGGTAAAGTAGGCTGTTGGTGCTGTAGTCCATCTTCCTGACAAAGAGTACGTCACTGAAGGACTGTCCTTATCAATGGCAGAGACCTAGAATGGTAAATATATTGGAGTTTAATTAAATTATTTAATTGGCTCGTATGAAAGAATCGCTATGCTTCGTTTTACATGCAACTTCTGGTTTTGATCGAAAAAATTGCAATTTTAATTGTTCGAATTGTTCTTTGGACTTGGTCACCATTTGTTATTATATGAATAAGAGCGAACTCAAACTTAAAGATCTCCATCAGAGTAATCGAATTCCGTGGTTGTAACGTAAATGCATATATAGACGTTATTTTCATTACAGAATGTTAAAAATCTTACCGTCCATATTGGTCCAGCAGGGGCGTTCTCCGTCACATTTGTGACGTTGTAAAAGCTTCCAGGCTGAAAAATTGGCGCTTGATTGTTGACATTAATGATCGTCACATTTACGGTAGTCTTTCCGGTATTTCGCCCATCGGTAACAGTAAAAATCAGCTGGTAAAACTAAAAGGTTTCATTTTGTTGAAATATTTTTAATGATGTTTTTGTTACCCAAGAAAGTAAAGAATTCTAAATTGAATGCATGTTTCTCACCGATGTTACGTGAAAGTCCAGTTCCTTTGCAACTCTTATTTCTCCCGTGTTCACAATGCTCATGAACTCATACTTCGGGTCGCCACTTTCGATACTGTACCGCAGTGTATCATCCACGTCAGGATCAGTTGCATTTATTATTCCTACTGAATAGTCGATAGGAACGTCCTCCCGAACAGAAAAGGCGTAGCTGCTTCTCGGGAAAAATGGCGGATTGTCGTTGATATCCTTTACACTAACGCTCAATCGGAGAGTTTCTGAAATTTAACGATAGTTATTACACGTGAAGATGATCAGCTTGTAATACCTTGTGATTTTCTACATCGGTATCAGTAAATACTTGCAGCTGCTAATTTATAGATGAAACTTACTAGCATTTGGACCAATGACACCGGTTATAGATGACTGGAAAGAGTCGCTCGCGTTCACTTGCAGCTCGAACTGGGTCTGGTTGCCTTCCTTATCAAAAAAGGACGGTGCTGCAGCAGTTCTGATAATACCAGTGTCACTCTCGATAGAGAAGTATCGATAATCAGGGGATACAGTTTGATCCAAGGAAAACACAACCTAAAAGTGACGACACAACATTTTAGCAACATAGAAATTTTTAACAGTTTATGCAAAAGGCCTGCTGTTAAGAGTCAATTAACATAAAGCTTAATTAATACATATAGAATTATAGCTACCTTTTTATATGCAGGAACGGAGTCGAGATCAACAACGAATGTCTGCGTTACCACTGTGCCAACAGTTGAGTTCTCAAGAGCAAGGACAGTTTTAACATACTGGCGATTCACAAAATCAGGCCATCTGTTGTTAACGTCTATAATGTTTACACGCTTGTAAACTTCTGTGTATATTTCTCCAATGTCTGGATCTCTATCCTTGTAGCTAACCCTCGAGCGCACGTAGTATTGGTTGTAATTCTGGTAGTCAAACTGTCCAGCCACGGATACAATGCAGGTATTCGAGGTGCACGCAGTGCTAGTCTCACTTCGCAGGCCAAAGTGTAAATCGAAGGCACTGTTGGTTGGTACGTAATTTGCTCGTGTAGGCTCGTGCCATTCGTATGTTCTTGTTTCGCCTATTGGTGATCTAGCAGTCATTGTGGTGACCACAGTTGATGGAGGGACTGATTCGTTTAGTGAGATGATGAAATTTGAAGGATTCGTGTCTGAAACAGCAGTATGGGTGTCCGTTTGCGAATTGCATTCGACAATTACTAGTAACTAAATTGCATTTGGCAATACTGGTAACTAAAAAATCCGGTGCATTGTTCAGCTTACCAACAATTGGGGGTAGTAGCTTGTTGTCAGTCGAGATCCATATAGTGTAAGTCATTTGATTCCACGGTTTCGTTACTACTTCAATAGGCTCAGGATTTCTGGCTTCAATTGTTAACTCAAACTTCGTTTTGTGAGGATAACTTGCTAGGCTTGCAGTAGTAGATATGGTTCCCAGGTTTTGTGCTGAGGAAATACTAAAGAGTGTTCTTCCAACTGGTGGATTCGAACTAACGATGAAGTATTGAACAGTTGACTTAGGAGAATCGGGGACATCTGGATCAAAAGCGCACACGTTACCGACAACTGTTCCAGTTGGAGTACTCTGAGCAACAACTCGTGTAATGCTCGAATCACTGTCAAAGACAGGAACTTGATCATTAACGTCAACAAACGAAACTTGAAAGGTGCAATATGCGGTCAAGTTGTTTATTATGTTGATTGCCCTAACGGTAAGCCAAAAATAATTCTTTAGCGTCACTAATGGAGACACTTCAATATCGATTTTTGAGCTAGATGTTATGAGACCTGTAGTTTTGTTAACTACAAAATAACTTTCCGGATTAGGATTCAGTGTGTTTGTCAAAATAGCATATTCAATAAGTGCAACAGATGATCTGGGGTCCACTGCGTTGATCTGAAATATGTTTGCATTCTATTTGATAGAAGCAAGTACGAGTAACACAAGCGGCATGCAAAATAAATCTAAATAAATCTAAGACTCACAGTCATTAGCGTGGTCCCAGCTGCTGCATCGTCGGTGTAATTGACAGAGCTTCTCGGACAGTTTGTAAAGACCGGAGCAACAGCGGTATAGTCAACAACATTTAAGGTCAAGTAGCCAATTTCACTAGTTAATTGAGTTCCGGCTGGGCAACCCTCGCAGGTGCCGTCATCGATTGCGCGAAAAGGCAGTATGTAAGACGTGCTCCGCTGGTCCATCAGAGTGGTTGTGCTAACTGATACCATGCCAGTGACTTGATTGATTGCAAACAAACTGTTGGTGGCCGAGGGATACTGGCTGCTAGTTGCTGAAAGGCAAGCAATGAAGATCTTGCATTATATGTTCTATTCTAAAATTTATATATCTAATATTTTTTATTTAGAAGCTTGCGTACTTGTGCCGGTCCAAAAATAATAATTTATGCCGGATCCATCTATATCCCAGACCTGCATTTGGATTATGTTAGTACCAGCCGGAGCGTTCTTATCGAGAACGCTGGTAAAGTTTTTTACCAAAGGCGCATTGTCGTTGACATTCTGTACACCAATGACTACAGTTGATGTCGCTCGTCGAGAGGGACCAGAGACGCCGTCGGAAACAGAAATTGTAAACGAATACTGTTTGCGTCCTTTGGGTAGACTTTCATAGTCCATTGGTCTGCAATTTATGAATGGAAGAATATATTAAAACTGAATCAAAACTTTGGGCGCTAAGTAGGATTTTTCTACGATTCAATTTGCCAAAAGTACAGAACCAGCACAAACAGCCAACCAACTTGAACCAGAGACAATGTTGAAAGCGCTGTGAGAGATACAATTTAGACTACTGATAAAGTAGACGAAAGATTAGAATCGTAAAATGCCTCACAAAGCCCGAAAAAATAGCCATAAAAGAAACGTCTTTTTAGTCTATGAGTGGTGGGAGAGGACGTCGTGTGGCTGTGTCTGACGAAGGCAAACAAGCCAGAAACCAGTCTCGGTGTGCCTGCTCGAGGTTCGATCCCCACTTTTAGTGTGTCACAGGTGCTAGTAAATTATGGTTAAAATTACGCAGGCTAAGTGTATTGCTGTTGCGAATATATAAAATTGAGCGGCTCACTTGATGAGAGTTATAACTGCTTCATTTGTCTCCATATCGCGGGAAACATTGAAATAGTCGCTGTTAGTTCCGCTCAGCGTGTATTCGAGTAGAGAATAAACTGGCGAGTCGCTGTCAATGGCTGAAATGCGGTAAACCTCCGTGTTCACAGGCGTGCTCTCTGGAGTTAAAGTGGGCTTAACATAGTAGTCAATATAGAAAAAGGGCCGGTTGTCGTTGATATCGACGAGCTGAACAGCGACTTCAACTTCGGAGCTTCTGGGCGACGGGCTGGTGGCATTCTCGGTGCAGATGACGGTGAAGAACCACATCTTTGTGTTGCTTGGCACGTCATAATCAAATCGAGCACGAGAGTACACAGTTCCATTCGAGTCCATCGACAGTGCGGCGGCAACGTTTGGTCGCATTCTCGATGTCAGGGTGACAGTTGTCCACATGTTATTGATGCTCATGCACCTGATCTGTCCGATTCTGAAAGTTGAAGCGGCTTTTGTTTTTTCTCTCCATTTTAAACTTTGAAATGCTTTGTAGAGCTAGAATAGAAGCAGGAACTAGCAATCTTCGCCCCCCGATGAGGGGCATCTGGATAGAATCTCTGTTCTCTACAAGTAACAAAAAGACAGTCAAATAAAGCCTTCACAAAGAAAACAGACAAACTGCTCAAATGAAGTGCAATGCAAAAAGAAATCATAGCATCCCCCAGATAGCAAGCATCTCCCAGTAGCAAGCAAATAAAGCCAGATAGCAAGCATCAGATAGCAAAGAAAACAGACAAACTGCTCAAATGCAAGATGCAGATGCAATAAAGAAATAGCAAGCATCCCAAGCACAGCAAGCATCCCCCAGATAGCAAGCATCCCCCAGATAGCAAGCATCCCAGATAGCAAGCAGATAGCAAGCATCCCCAGATAGCAAGCATCCCCAGATAGCAAGCATCCCCAGATACACTTTAGCTGATGCCTGTTGGAATTATTTGATCTTGTCAATGAATTAGCTTTGTTTGTTGTCATTTCTCTTCACTTTATCTTCCTAAATTTTATGGTTTTAGTCGCATCATTTTAAAAAATGCGCAAAAAATTTTACAATACTAATTAGCAAAATGTTGTAGTAGAAACGCTAGTAGACTTGACGCAAAATTATAAAAAATACAAAGTTCATTAAAAACAGGTCTAAAGATAAGCGAATTGAATTTGCGCCGATATTTGAATCCTGCATGGCCTACTTTGCATTATTAAAATTGGAGTTCATCTGAACATTTCTGCCAAATAAATCATTGGTTAAAATTGTTTATCAACTGTTTAATACCTTTGAATCTGACAGGCAGATACATTTCAGTGAACTCTAGTAGCCAATAGAATTTGTACAGGGGACGCACCAATCTGTATTAGCGAGTTTTTTTTCCATAGACTCTGCAGGCGAGCAATTCTTTCTTATTTCTCTGTCTATTGGGTTCATGGGTGATGGAATACCATGGATTTCTCGTCTGAAGCAAATGATATGTTTGTAAAAATGATCCTACCAAATTTTCACAATAATTTTACTGAGCAGTCCAACCATAACAACTCACCTAGTAGTGGGCTCGGTCTCTTCGTTCAGATAGAAATGGTAATAGTCTTCACTGAATATTGGCGGCTGGAAGGTGGTGAAGACTCGCACAAAAGCGTAGCCGTATTTGGTCAGCGGCGAGCTGCTGTTCAGGTTGACCGCCCGAACGCCCATATCGTAGAACTTCCTCGAAGGAAAAACTTCGTTCTCCTTGGTGACTAGGAGGCCCAAGTCTGGAACAACGCGAAATCGACCTTCGGCTCGACCTTCCATGCCCGGGATGAACTCGTAAGTGAGGTTGGCCGCCTCGCCGCTGGGCACCTTTGCCTGGGTGAAATTTATTGCGGCAATCTTGCGCATTCGTCTGAGTTTAATATTATAATAGAACAAGAGTAATAATTGATTTCACCTGCCCCAATCGGCAGATGTGCAACCGACAGCTCAGCCGCAGCTATTGTGCGGTGCATCTGAAGGCTGCGTACGGCTGTTCAGTCCAAGGACTGGGGGGTCGCCACACACAGCCTCAATTACCCCAGCTAATGCTGGCACCCATTTTACAGCTGGGTGAACTGAAGCAATGTGTCTCACTCAAGGACACAAATTGTTCTGAGTGGGTCGAGAATCGAACCCCCGACCTTTCAGTCGTGAGTCCCATGCTTTAACTGCTACTCTACACCAAATAGAAATACCTAGAGAGTAAAGAATTAATGTATCATTTACTTTTTAATTCTTACTTTTAAAGTTATCAGAATACAATGCGAAACACCAAGTTTTAAAAATGGCCCTAAAACGGCCGTTAGAATGGAGTGATTTAGAACTCTTTATGAGTACATTTTACCAAAAATATATTAAATACTAGGTTATATTTATAATAATAATAATAATAATAATAATAATAATAATAATAATAATAATAATAATAATAATAATAATAGCTTACATCCATTCGATACGTCATCGCACCGTCTAGTGTGTTGACTTCGCGGTATAAAACGGTCCAAGCCATGTCTGTGTACTTGCTGATAACTGGACTCAACGATGGAGCCTTCTGCACCTGGAGCTCGCAGTCCAGCACGCGGTAGACTGAAACAGGCGAAATTATCAACAAGCTCCTTTAATATGCTGTTTATACTTGAAAACAGGCTTCTTATGCAACAACTTACTTCCTCGAAAGTTGGCTGTTGCCACTATAACACTGAACAGGATACTCGGCTTATCGGCAAAGCTCAGCTGTTCGTCTAACTTGAGAACAACTTTGCTGGTGACCGGATCCATTTCTAGCTCATGCGGCGCCGGCACCATGAAGATGTACCGCTCCCGTGAGCTGGGTGTAGACACAACATCGAACAGAGAGCTACCAGGTGACGCGCTTTCGATAGCGCGAAAAACTGTCCTTGGCGAAGCTTGGCGCTTGACCCGGTTTAGATATTCGTCGTCTGTTTTTGCCGGCCGAGCCTGGCCTTTGTTTCTAACCGGAATAATAGGAAACTGCGGCAGCATGTACGGCAGATTTGGTTCCGGCTTTGTTTCTGCTTTCATTTCTTCTTCAGACTGCGGCTCTGGTTGCGTCTTCACCGGAGGCTCGGTTTGACGCTCTTCAGCAGACAAGTACTTTAGTACCGGTGACTCGTTCTGGTCCGGAGAAGCTGAGCCAGAGATGAAGATGTACAACTTTTTAGCCAGTTGACGGGTCTTCGAGCTCAGTAGCTGCAATTGCAGTACCTGGCCGGCCAGTCGGTGAATATAGCCGTTCAGCTGCAAGTGATGGTCGCCTTTGTCCTTAACTAGACTGAACCATTCGTGAGAACCGTCGATAATGTTGTTTAGTTCGACGCCAAACAGCCACGGAGCATTCCGGTAGAGCTTTGCACCGACGCGGGTGTTGTGCGGCAGCTCCAGTCGCACCGAGTCCACCGCGCTCTTTTGCTCAGGCGACGCTGGGGTGGATGAAGAAGCGACGGCAAGGTGACCACTGGCCAGGATAGTGACGAACAGTAGAAAGAGGTGACGTTTCACCGCGGATGGATGACTACCAACAGCCATTTTGTGGCCGTCTTTCACGATTTATATCGCTTTTAGCTATTCCAGTTCTCTGTCAGCCGTTCTTTGTCAGATAGTTTTTCTCTACTTACAGATAGACCGATGCAGATATTGGATGAAGCGGTGGATAACAACACTAAAATTTGAAGACGGTGGGAGCCACGGGGGCAGGGTAGCTTTTGGCTGTGCCGTCGAGCGCAGACTTCGAACTGGCGTTTATCCGGGCTTGGGTTGTGGAGAGGGGTTGGTTAGTGGCGGGAGGGTAGTCCAGTAAGGAGAGAGCGAGAGGTAGAGTTAGTAACTGTTGTTTTGGTGGAAGAAGGGTTGAGAGAGACAACATGAGAAGGGCAATAGAAAACTGGTGGCTCAAAGGCAGGGAGGAGGGGCGGTCGCACAGGCTCTGCGGCGGCAGCAGTGCGCTCAGTAGGTGAGCCGCCTGCCTCTGCCAACTACCCAGCTTTATCAGAAACACAATGGGAGCGCACTTGAACGTCTATAGCGGACAATGTGTATGACAGTACCAAACCGTGCCTGCAGCCCGGGAGTCTCCCTCGTGTTCTAATTCCTCTGACAATGAGTCATACTCAGTGGCGCACGCGCACAATCCTGCATGGGGAGCGCAGTTGGGCGTACCCCTAATGCGAGAGCATCGCTACAGTGGTACTGACGCTTCCTTCCAACAGCACTTTAGCCAGATATGAGCATAGCTCTACTAAGCAGACGGCAGGGATTAGCCGCTTGGTAGTCAATAATCCCATTCAGTCAGATCTGTACTCGTACTGTAGGGTAGAAGCAGTTTTACTAAAGAGCAGTAGCTCCACGACACTTCTTGACCTACATGTATTCTTTTGACTACAATTTAATGCGATTTTAGATTAAAAATCAAGCCAATAAAGAAATGTACTGAAGCTCTGTACTGAAGCATCATATTTCTGTTTTCAGCCTCAGTTTGCAAGCTAGCGAGACCAGTTTGTCACAGTAAATGTAGACTGCGAGCTGGGGCATCAAGAACATAGTTAATTGCGATGAAGCTACGACATTGCTTCAATCCTGTCAACCCTCCTGAGGGTAGCATTGCCTGAGACTTGGTCTTAAGAGTTGTGGAGTTGCTGGCTATCCAAAGCACCCAGAGTAGAGACTAAAAATTGCCGAGATGGGGGTTAATTTTCTTCGGTGCATCAGATTAATTGCCTGGGGGCATCGGTCCGCCGAGCCTTTTCAAGCGTGACACAGCAACTCTCGGGCTGTCTTCGCTTAGCGAACCAAAGCAAGAACTCCGCCTTGAGTTGGGTGGCTAAGTCTCCATTGTTCGCTTGTTTTTCATCTTTCTAGGGGGGAGGGTTAAGTTATTCATTTTTCGTTTTTTTCGTTTTTTTCTCTTGCACCGAAATAAACTACTGTTGATTCTACAAAAACGTGCTCTGAATTTGTGGTTAATTTGCACATCACAGACTTTATGTTTAATGTTACTCTTCTTACTCTTTTAAGTTCTCAAGCTCGAGAATGTAATTAAAATGAAATTATTTTAGATCAGAATTAAGAATAGACTAAAAACCAAAGAGATATTTGGTTTGTTCTTGACGAAGGACACACGCTATTAGTGATGAAATACTTCATCTAACCCTAGTATGGTTCCTACCAGAGATTGCTTGCTCTCGGGGGATGCTTGCTCGGGAGAAGTTTAGTTCTTTCCCTTTCTTCACTTCTCTGATCCAACCCCCCGGCTGAGAACTCGGTTATACTTCTCGGAAAGAATATATTTCTTAATCTTTTGGTCGGTCCATTGATTTATCTGGCCCGGATGGTAATTTCTTTGGCCGGGCCAAAGAAACAACAATTACATTGAACCATAGATATACGCTCGTACATGGAGCGGCCAAATGGGGAAGAATTGCTGAGATGTCAAGTGTTGGGGGAATTGCTGAGATGTCAAGTGTTGGGGGAATTGCTGAGATGTCAAGTGTTGGGGGAATTGCTGAGATGTCAAGTGTTGGGGGAATTGCTGAGATGTCAAGTGTTGGGGGAATTGCTGAGATGTCAAGTGTTGGGGGAATTGCTGAGATGTCAAGTGTTGGGGGAATTGCTGAGATGTCAAGTGTTGGGGGAATTGCTGAGATGTCAAGTGTTAGGGGAATTGCTGAGATGTCAAGTGTTGGGGGAATTGCTGAGATGTCAAGTGTTAGGGGAATTGCTGAGATGTCAAGTGTTGGGGGAATTGCTGAGATGTCAAGTCTTGGGGGGATTGCTGAGATATAAATGCTGAGGTCAGAAGCTACATGTAGTTTATTAAAAAAATTATTACAATCTTTGTTTGCTCCCCAACGGGGGCGTAGATTGCTAATCAAGCAACTAAAGTAAGACGCTGCACTCGCGAGTCGTGCGAATTACGCTGGAGGCCGGGTTTCGATGCGAAATGCACTGGCGAGATGGGAAGGTTTCAGTTTTTAGCAGTACTGAATTCCCAATATCTCACCTTCTGGATTCCCGAATTGCGAATGCAGCCAGCAGGTTTTTGTCCGAGCTGCGCTCACAAGATTGAAAAAATCGGGGAGCAAGAAGCAGTCAAAATGCAGCTGTGTTTTCTTAACAGATTTGGGAGTTTTTACAGCACAGCGCTGAGTGGGGTTTGGCCATAGACAAATCCGTCCAGACAAAACACTGCAGAGACAGGAGCGGCTGGAATTTCGCCGCAACTTTGCTTGCTTGCCGGTCTCCGGCAGCAGTTCATGAAAAAGCAGCTTGATAAACTTGTGAGCGCAGCTCGGACAAAACACCTGCTGGCTGCATCTGCAATTCGGAAGTCCAGCAGGTGAGATGTTGGGAATTCGCAGCGAAAACCGACAGCCTCCGGCGAATTCTGCAAGACATGCAAATTCTAGCTGCCATGGGCGCTATTCAAATTGCCGCACTAACAAACCACACGGCTGGTGCACAAAGCGGTGAAAAATTATGCATGAACACAGTACTCTGCAGCCGATTAGCTAATAATATAGGGGGCACATTGTAATATGAATAACATCGGTATCAAAAATATATCAGTACCGATATGGGGTATTTTTCCCTATTCATTGTGAATGCAATCAAAGGAATGAGAGTCTGTGCGGTATAGAATTGACTCAGAGGTGCCAAGGTGAGCGAGCTTAACAGTGTTGGCATAATGTATAATGCACAAGACGCAATTTCCGTTCGAAGCGACAATACCTGTCCAGGGACAACTGGAAAGGGTCCCTGGACCTGGATCCCTGGATCCCTGGACCCTGGAATAGATACGCAAAATACGGGAAACGCCTCAATTCATGCAGAAAAAGCTTGAAGGCCTGTTTATTTCTGTGTCTATGTGTCTATTATAGCGTAATTATGTGTCTATGGCTGCATTTTGGCGCATGCTTGTAGCATTCGATTTTAGCTACAAGCGCCTTAGTTGCCAGCTATAGCTATATACGCACTCATGTGACATACACGAGCCGTGACTAAAACTTACAAGCAGACCGAAACACCCAAGACCGATGTTTTCAATACGACGTATTTAGTAAAACTGCTGTCGATCAATTTACAAGTGCATTTTTGTTGACTATAAGTCCATCAACATGTTATTTCTTTGCTGCCTCGTTAAGTAACTATTTTAACCCAGTTCTGCTTGTACTTGTGTAGCAAATAGTTTATCCATCTCATTGTAATAGCGCTGTTGAGGCAAGAGTCATCAAGAATAGAATCGGCATCCGACTGTTCACGATACAAGTTGCGATCGGGGTAAAATTTTACTAGTCCTAGTCGTTTAGCTTTCTTGCTTAAAACATGCTGTTGCATCATTTTTGCGTCACACGTGTTGTAATAACTTTACGGTATTTGTATTGTATCTTCTGTTCAAAATATCAATTCTAATTGTTTCCATTTTCCTAAACAGCACATTTGCATTCGCGATCATGTATTTAATAGCCCATAGGAATAGCACTAAAAAGTCATGGACACGTAGAAATGAACAGGCCTTCAAGTTTTTTGCATGAATTAAGACGTTTCCCGTCCCCCTTTCTAGTTGTCCTTGTACCTGCCCTGAAAAATATTCTGTATTAAGAATGCTAATTTGCCTATGCATATGACACTTCTATTTCCTAATACTGTTGCTTGGTAGGGCGTCAAACACAAGGTTTTTTAAGTTCAATTAGAGTACCGAAAGTAGCACTGTCTGATCCCTCTCCGTGTCTGAATCCAATTATATAGGCCCCTCTCCGTGTCTGAATCCAATCATATAGGAGTCTTATTGTACTGGTAATTAATATTTGCAAGAAAATATTAATATGTCTGCAAATTTACCAAAGCGGAGAGAAAGTGGACTGACTGCCTATTTTGGCGCGTTCTGGTATGCATTGAGAGCTGCTGCTTAGTCGGCAGCACTAGGGGCGCCACCCAAATTTTCACGCAATAACTTGAGCAGACCTGAACAGAGGGCAGTGCGAAACTTTAATAGGCGAATAGCGCGGGACCAACTGAGGGTCGGCGTGTGGAATTCTCACCCATCACAGACTGCGGGCAGACACTTCCAATCCAATTTCCCTGTCCAGGACTCCTTGACTAGCAAGCTCTGCCCTCTACTGGCTGCGCAAGCAAGAGAAGAAAATGTTTCTGAAGCACAATGGAAGAATCAATGAGGGGACTAGCTAACAGCTTGAGTCTTACTGCACTAAGACTGAGTCAGCAAGCGCTGACAAAGCTATAAAATGTCTTTTCTTTTCGTCTAGCTCTACATAAGCCTAGAGTGGGGTTTAGCAAAGTCTGCAGCTGCTAGGGCCATCAAAAAGACATTCAACTTCAGCTTGCTATTGTTAAAGAAAAATGTAGCCACCGTAGTTCTTTTGTGCATTTTTCTGCTTCTCTCACTCACTATACTCTTCTTTCGTAACGCACCTCCATCTGTGCCTGACTCGTTGCTTCCGAGCTCTTCTCTATTGTGCTCGATCTTCGAGCTGGGCTTCCATGCGTCTTTATTATTAAATCTCGGGAAACAAACGCGTCAAACCGACATTAACAAAACATTCTTTAACTTAATCGCGTACTCATTTACATGTGCCCGGTTTATTTGTTAAAATATGTTTACTAGAAAAATAGGCTGCACTATGGACAGCTAATCATTGCTTGCATCATTTTTATAACTATAAAATGTATCGCTATTACACTAAAGGTGAAACACTTGATCTATCCTTTCCAATGGACGTCTTCCCAAGTTCAAAAAAGACCTTGAAATAACATTGAAATAGTGCTTGCAGTCAGTATAGACATCAAGCTGACGCCCCTAGCACCTCTGACCAGTTGACCCAGTTGCCTTTGCAGCTTCCATTATTGTCCCTGCAGCTTCCATTATTGTCCCCGTAGCTTCCATTATTGTCCCCGTAGCTTCCATTATTGTCCCCGTAGCTTCCATTATTGTCCCCGTAGCTTCCATTATTGTCCCCGTAGCTTCCATTATTGTCCCCGTAGCTTCCATTATTGTCCCCGTAGCTTCCATTATTGTCCCCGTAGCTTCTATTATTGTCCCCGTAGCTTCCATTATTGTCCCCGTAGCTTCTATTATTGTCCCCATAGCTTCCATTATTGTCCCCGTAGCTTCCATTACTGTCCCCATAGCTTCCATTATCGTCCCCGTAGCTTCCATTATTGTCCCCATAGCTTCCAATATTGTTCATGTAGCTTCCATTATTGTCCCCATAGCTTCCATTATTGTCCCCATAGCTTCCATTATTGTCCCCATAGCTTCCATTATTGTCCCCGTAGCTTCCATTATTGTCCCCGTAGCTTCCATTATTGTCCCCGTAGCTTCCATTATTGTCCCCGTAGCTTCCATTATTGTCCCCGTAGCTTCCATTATTGTCCCCGCAGCTTCCATTATTGTCCCTGTAGCTTCCATTATTGTCCCCGTAGCTTCCATTATTATCCCTGCAGCTTCCATTATTGTCCCTGTAGCTTCCATTATTGTCCCTGTAGCTTCCATTATTGTCCCTGTAGCTTCCATTATTGTCCCTGTAGCTTCCATTATTATCCCTGCAGCTTCCATTATTGTCCCTGTAGCTTCCATTATTGTCCCTGTAGCTTCCATTATTGTCCCTGTAGCTTCCATTATTGTCCCCGTAGCTTCCATTATTGTCCCCGCAGCTTCCATTATTGTCCCCGTAGCTTCCATTATTATCCCTGCAGCTTCCATTATTGTCCCTGTAGCTTCCATTATTGTCCCTGTAGCTTCCATTATTGTCCCTGTAGCTTCCATTGTTGTTCATGTAGCTTCCATTATTGTCCCCGTAGCTTCTACTATTGTCCCCGTAGCTTCCATTATTGTCCCCGTAGCTTCTATTATTGTCTCTGCAGCTTCCACTATTGTCCCTGTAGCTTCCATTATTGTCCCCGTAGCTTCTATTATTGTCCCCGTAGCTTCCATTATTGTCCCCGTAGCTTCTATTATTGTCCCTGCAGCTTCCATTATTATCCCTGCAGCTTCCATTATTGTCCCTGTAGCTTCCATTATTATCCCTGCAGCTTCCATTATTGTCACCGTAGCTTTCATTATTGTCCCTGCAGCTTCCATTATTGTCCCTGTAGCTTCCATTATTGTCCCTGCAGCTTCCATTATTGTCCCTGTAGCTTCCATTATTGTCCCTGTAGCTTCCATTATTATCCCTGCAGCTTCCATTATTGTCCCTGTAGCTTCCATTATTGTCCCTGTAGCTTCCATTATTGTCCCTGTAGCTTCCATTATTGTCCCTGTAGCTTCCATTATTATCCCTGCAGCTTCCATTATTGTCCCTGTAGCTTCCATTATTGTCCCTGTAGCTTCCATTATTGTCCCTGTAGCTTCCATTGTTGTTCATGTAGCTTCCATTATTGTCCCCGTAGCTTCTATTATTGTCCCCGTAGCTTCCATTATTGTCCCCGTAACTTCTATTATTGTCTCTGCAGCTTCCATTATTGTCCCTGTAGCTTCCATTATTGTCCCCGTAGCTTCTATTATTGTCCCCGTAGCTTCCATTATTGTCCCCGTAGCTTCTATTATTGTCCCTGCAGCTTCCATTATTATCCCTGCAGCTTCCATTATTGTCCCTGTAGCTTCCATTATTGTCCCTGTAGCTTCCATTATTGTCCCTGTAGCTTCCATTATTATCCCTGCAGCTTCCATTATTGTCCCTGTAGCTTCCATTATTGTCCCCGTAGCTTCTATTATTGTCCCCGTAGCTTCCATTATTGTCCCCGTAGCTTCTATTATTGTCTCTGCAGCTTCCATTATTGTCCCTGTAGCTTCCATTATTGTCCCCGTAGCTTCTATTATTGTCTCTGCAGCTTCCATTATTGTCCCTGTAGCTTCCACTATTGTCCCCGTAGCTTCTATTATTGTCCCCGTAGCTTCCATTATTGTCCCCGTAGCTTCTATTATTGTCCCTGCAGCTTCCATTATTATCCCTGCAGCTTCCATTATTGTCCCCGTAGCTTTCATTATTGTCCCTGCAGCTTCCATTATTATCCCTGCAGCTTCCATTATTGTCCCCGTAGCTTTCATTATTGTCCCTGCAGCTTCCATTATTGTCCCTGCAGCTTCCATTATTGTCCCTGCAGCTTCCATTATTGTCCCTGCAGCTTCCATTATTGTCTCTGCAGCTCTCACTGTTCCCCATGCATCTGGCTGCGTAAATCAATAAAGTCACGGAGAAACTTGTAATAAGTTAAGCCTATTTGTTAGTTTATTTCAATTTTAAATAGATTCTGAATTGGACTGTTTTAGTACAAATGTATATAGATTATAAAAAATGGTTTGTGAAATATTGTAGGCTGTTTTATTAAAGATACGTATTGAAGTCTGATATCACAGCAGTACGGTATTTATTATATAGCTATAAAATTATTTAAGCATATATTTGAGATGCTAAACTCTCCCTCC
The DNA here is from genome assembly GCA_002269645.1 of Macrostomum lignano. Classification (NCBI taxonomy): domain Eukaryota; kingdom Metazoa; phylum Platyhelminthes; family Macrostomidae; genus Macrostomum; species Macrostomum lignano. The sequence continues at coordinate 272,805 of NIVC01000807.1, read as the reverse complement.
TCAGTATCTACCGAGACCGATACTTAACGAAATGAGCTGTTAATAAAAAATAAAATACTTGCGAAATAGGCAAAGATAAGCGTTTGGATGTTGAGCAGCAAAATTAACTATAGAATGGGCTGACAGCAGGTAACCGCAGTTAGATGTCTCTGTCCAACGGTCTCAGTGGGAGGGAGAGTGCATGGAGACTGCTATAAATCGGCTGTTACTACTATTTAAATTACTAATCGAGTTATTTTTTCAAGTTTGAATAGCATAAATTGTGACAGCATCGAAAAAAACTTTCGTTGTTACTTGAACTGTTTCAATAGATGGGCCGGACTGCAGATTTAGTTGGCCGAGTACACAGTCTTCTGGGTGTGCGTTGCCCGCTCCTGAAAGCAAATTGCATAATTTAGATTTTATTATTTGCGAGAAAGGATGTACAACCCTATTCAATGACTAGAGGGTTGAAGGGGTCTACTGAAGGGCCAGAGGGTTGCCGTATGGCCGTAGCCTAGTGATCTGGTGCGGCGCTCTGATGTGCCAGCGGCCCAGGCTCGATTCCAAGTGCAGTCACATTACCGGTAATTTGAGGCTAAATTGGAATCTCGGCTTGGCTCTGCTCGTGTAATTAGCGGCCTTGAGGGCCAACCTCCAAGGCACAGTGAATTGTACATGCCTAACGATAAAATAAAGTTAGGGCCGCTGTACACTCCTGTGTGAGTGTGTGCCTGTGCGTATGACTGCGTACGTATCCGCGCGCTTGTGTGCCTGCTCAGGGGAGTCGGCGGAATGGGCAGTAATGCCTCTCATCGATTGTGGGACAATGTCGCTTAAAGTGCGCCAGGGTGCACACAACCCCTGCCTCTAACTAAAAAGGGTTGCAGTGAGTGATCTCCTGAAGGGACCACAGTGTTTCAGAAGGACAGAAGTAGTGAGCGAAGACAGCAATCAGAGCTTAAAGCACCTCTCCCTCGGTGTTGTACAACGAGGTGTTGATATTGGCGCCGACGCCCCAGCTGGACTCAGCAGCTTCAAGGTCGTCGCTGCCGGGCGGCTTCAGTCCGCGAGCCCAGATCTGCAATGAGACGGACGGACGCTTGAATAATGGCTAATAAATACTTCGGCACGAAAGAGATGGATCTGAACAGTTGACCTAGGTGACCAAGGATAAATTTTAGCAAAAATGCTAAGCAGTCAATCATTACTGTTATTGACTACAGCTGGCCTAATTGGCAGATGTGCAACCAACAGCTCAGACGCAGCTATTGCGCGCCGCATCTGAAGGCTGCGTACGGCTGTTCAATCAAAGAACTGGGGGGTTGCAACACAAAACCTCAATTACCCCCAGCTAACGCTGCCACCCATTTTAAAGCTGGGTGAACTGAATCAATGCAGAGTTCAGTCTTGCTCAAGGACACAAATTGTTCCAGATTGGGTTGAGAATCGAACCCCCAAAATTTCAGTTTTGAGTCGGACACTCTAGCCACTAGACTACAACCCCTCACTAGGCTACAACCCTCACTAGGCTACAACCCCTCACTAGGCTACAACCCTCACTAGGCTACAACCCCTCACTAGGCTACAACCCCTCACTAGGCTACAACCCTCACTAGGCTACAACCCTCACTAGGCTACAACCCTCACTAGGCTACAACCCCTCACTAGGCTACAACCCTCACTAGGCTACAACCCTCACTAGGCTACAACCCTCACTAGGCTACAACCCTCACTAGGCTACAACCCTCACTAGGCTACAACCCTCACTAGGCTACAACCCCTCACTAGGCTACAACCCTCATTAGACTAAAACCCCCAGTACTTTCAAGGGGGTTGTAGCCTAAGCAGTCAAACAGTGGGACTAAAATGTAGAGCTTAATTACACTCAGAGGGAAAATTTTTAACGCACCCGGATGTTCTTGTGCGGGCCGTCGCCCAGCACGACACCGTTGGGCACGGTGAACTTGATGACTTGTCGGCCGTTATCGATGTTACGCAGCAGTCGCCAACCGCTGATGTCCTCCTTCTGCAGCCAGAGAGACCAATTTTACAATTCAAAGAGGGAAAAAATGGAATAAATAAATAAAATCAAAGATTTACACTCGCCTTCTTGCCGGTGTTCTCAAGCAGGATGTACTTTCCGTCGGCTGAGCACTCCTGGATGCTGACGTTGCCCTTGGCGGTGCGCTGGTAGGTTGTCTTAGCCGACATCTCGCCCTTGATCAGGCTCACTAAAGTGATCGTGGAATGCAGCGTGTGGTTAAGCTAATTTGTTAGAAATCGGTATTTTAAATTTTTATACTGTAAATGCAGTCCGCTGCTGTGTCTACTCACTCTGCTGCTTGTCTGCAATGTGCGGGGTGACGTGGGGTGGGAAAGACCGTTATTTTAATCACACAATGCTTTACAGTTTGCATTATTAGCAATAGTAAAGTTCGACAAAGATGTTTTAATAAATTATTGTCCCGCTTGCTGCTAACTCACTTTGTCCCTGGTGCATGGCCTGCTGTTCCACCGCAAAGGAGCGACTCTCCACAGTAGAAGACTTTTGCGACATCAGTTCCTGAGTCCGATGGTGCTGATTGATTCTGGAGAAAGAAGAATAGGGAGATGCGATTGATGGACTACATTCATGTAACACGATGGACTGCCGTGATTGAGCAATATTCATGAAAGAATGCCTAACCGGGTCTCCTCTCCTTCCAGAAGCTTCCTGTATGCGGCGATCTCCAGTTCGAGACTCAGCTTCATATCCATGAGCGTCTGGAGCTCTTTGAGGTACTCCTCCAGAGTGGCCTGTGTGTTGGCGAGATCCGTGCGCAGGCGGCCCTTCTCCATCTCGCATTCGCGCTCAGCCTCCTCCATCTCGCGTCGGAGCTCTTCGAGCTCGCGCTCGAGCTGTGCGTTGCGCGCCTCCAGCTCCGGGATGCGATTGCGCGCGTCGGTCATCTGGCCTTTGATGCGCTTATTCTCCTCGCGCAGATGGGACAGCTCCATGTTGTCCCGGGTGTTTGTAGTGCGCGCCTCCTGCACCTTCATGCTGTACTGGGACTCGATCTCGGAGCGCATGACGTCCATCTTGTTGTCGTACTCGCGCTGGATCTCGTGCAGCGCCTGGGCCATTTCGTTCTTCCAGAATTCGCGGTTCTCGCTAGTTGTGTCACGGTAGGCCAGAGCGGCGAGCTCCTTCAGCTCCTGGAGAGGACGGTTTTCATGTATGCTTTATTGACATTATGACATCTCTTCAAAGGCTTCGGGTCGCTATTTTATGAACATAACGTAATACTCATTTAAAACGAGTGATGTAAATTTTGGTATACAATTATACTGCGAACTCTGAACGGAGAGGTTTGGAGCCTTGTTTTAGTTTTCGGGTGATATTTAATGAGGTGGAGGATTATTGCGACGAGGTCTTCTAGTCTGGTACCGTGAATACCGCTTGTATACCGTCTGGTGTACAAGCTAATCTGATGTTATTGAGGCATGGTGTGGTGAGATCTGGCGTGATGACATTTGGTGTGATGAGGTGAGGTCTGGTGTGATGAGGTAGGTCTGGTGTGATGAGGTCTGGTGTGATGAGGTCTGGTGTGATGAGGTCTGGTGTGATGAGGTCTGGTGTGATGAAGTCTGGTGTGATGAAGTCTGGTGTGATGAGGTCTGGTGTGATGAGCTTTATTGCAGTATTATTAGATACTCGCTACAATATAGGGGGAAGCTCACGTTGCGAGTTTTTCAGAGGCCCCAGTGCCCCACTTACCGACTCGTGGATCTGCTTCATAAACTCCAGCTGCTCTCTAAGCGATTGGGCCTCATTCTCGGCGTTGATGTGATTCAGCGTCTCCGCATCCAGATCCTGCGAGGGAATCGAAGCGCTGTGAATAGCGCACGCTCGTATTTCATAACATAAAAAATAATGCACTCCTGGATTTTAGAGCCAAGCATGCGAAATCGCACTAACTGACCCCTCGCAGCCTGTTGACTTCATCCCGCAGCCGCTTGATCTCCTTCCGATCGCGGCTGCGCTCCTCGTCAAAGGTGGCCACCCGGCGGCGCAGCAGCGAGATCTCGCCGTCATAGTCGGCCAGCTGCTGGTTGAGCTTGTCGATGGTCTCCCTGTCCACCTGGTGCTGCCTGTTGGCCTCGTCCAGGCTGCAAATTTTAAATAAAGAGTATCAGTCCTGTGATAAATCTCAAATGCTCGAATGTGGCTACTCATACGATCAATAGTGCGGTGCGATCTGCTTTTAAACGACATGACTTGTTACCTGTTACAGAAGACACGAGCCAGAGTATTTTAGAGTTTTAAATTCAAGAATAGCTAGTAAATTTATAGACTTGTTAGTCTGAAAAAACCATTTACCAAGAATTAAACTCGCTGTACCACTTACAGAACTTGCAGCTCATTCAGCTGATCCTCCAGCGACGAGATTCGAACCTCGGCCTCGGCCTTCTGCTTCTCGGAATCGTCCAGCAGTTTTCTCAGCTGGGCCAGCTCGGTCTCGTAGGTTTGCTTCACTCGCTCAGTCTCCTTGCCCCAGCGGTCCTTCAGCTGCTGCAGCTCGTTGGACAACTTCTTGTTCTGGGCCTCCAGGAAGCGGACCTGCGACAAGGAGAGAGACGCAGAGAGGGAGAGGCGGCTGCCAAACCATTCAAATCAAAGCTCTAGAAAATCCGCGGAAAACATTTCCTAACCTTTTCAATATAGTTGGCAAACCGCTCGTTCAACTCCTGCATGTCCTTCTTCTCCTTCTCGCGGCCGTTCAGCATGTTGTTGACTTCGGCGTTGGTCTGCTGGATGCCCGATGCCGAGGCCATGCTCCGCGTCACCCGGACGCTCTTCACGGAGTCTACAGTGTCGCCCCGACCAATGCCGAAGCCCGGAAGAGTCCGGTTGATGACAACCTGAGGAGGTCATTAATCATTAAGGAAGAGGTTTCCCTGATACTTTTTTGTTACAGTATGGGGCCTTGGCTCCCAAGGATAGCCTAGTATCTGTCGAGCTCTTCATCGCAAACAGGCAGCTAGCATGAAAATCGATAATAGCTACTTGGACTCACCGTCTTGGGCGCCGAGATCGGACCTCGGGTGCCGCCCGACGTCTGCATCGAGTACCGAGTCGTCTTGGTGGTTGTCTTGCTAGCCATGGCTCCGCCGAGAGTTGTACCAGATGAGAAAGAACCGATGAAGCGCACGAGAGTTTGGATGCCAGCGTGGGTTACCAACTGGAAGCTTGTGATAAGTTTTATAATCGCAAGAAAATCGTGGGAACGCCTGGAACACTAGCGGCGTTTTAGGCCCATGAGAAGAATTCAGCACCCGGTCTCAAAGGTATGGATCGCTTCTACTGGCTCGGCCGAGCTCGCGGCCGCGCCCAGTCCGGCCTGAGAAAGCAGGGCGAGGGCAAGGCGCTGAGCAGCTGCAGCGGAGGATCGCACCCATTCTGTCTGAGTTTGCATAAGCTGAACTGGCGAAACTAAATTAAGTTTGCGACTTGGTTGCTTACTTACTACTGGTGGGGGGTGGGGGGGCGCAGGCACCGCGATCAGACCGCGAGGCCCTATCGCAACCTAACCCCCCAAGGTAAAAGAATCCAAGGCTTAACCCTGGGAGTGCTAGTAGTCAACAGTTCAAAGGGGAGCCATCGGTGACCTCATCATCGGTGACCAAAATCTCAGACGAAGGCGCGAAGATCACGGATGTTGTTCGGGGTGGTCGAGGTTTGCCGCGCCTTATTGAAGCAAGGACAGAAGGTGACGTGATGCTCCGCGGTCTCCTTTCCTACGCCACAGAAAAGACAGGTAGGAGGGCAACCGGTTTGCAACGAGATATGTCTCTGGAAGAATCCATGGCCTGTTAGGACTATGCACATCTCCCTGAGGTCGGTTCTTGTAAGTGAAATCAGATAATCAGAGACTTTCCAGTTCAGGTTAGGCATGGCAGAACGAGTCTGACTGTCTGGAACGAGAACAAGGTTCACATCGACATCCAGTGGGTTGCTGTCTCGACTAGTGATGGCAAGCCCCTGGAAGCCCCTGCTGGCGGAAGTTTAGGACTTGTAAAACCTTTCTTGTTGAAGCAGTCCCGAACGTCAGCTGGGCTGACAATGACTGAGAAACCCAGAGTCGTCAACGCGAACTCAAGCGCTTGAAGGTTAAGCACCCTGGAAATAAGCCTATGTCTTAAAATAGGCAAATCGTGATACTGTAGCCTGCATGTACATGCAAATGAAGTTATTAATTGGCAATTCTGGTGATAGTCTGCTTGTACATGGAGGTCTTAATAGGGAAATTGTGATAGCCTGTAAAGAAATCACATAAAGATCTTAAGGCAATTGTGATAGCAAGAACAATATGAGCAAATATGTAACGCAACACAATAGTTGCTTTTAGTAGCAGTTTACTCTTGCTCTGAGTGCCTCTTCGCGCGACCAAATATGGTAAATAATAAGTTCCACTGTTCCCATCGCGCAAGGGCGTTGTTGAGCTCGAAAACTTGAGTCAAAATTGAGAGAAAAGCGACACCCGGTTCTCACGCCAATAGCCTACAGGAGCAGAAAGATCCGTCACTATACACGAAGAAATCCAAATTGCAACACTCGCAGTTTTGCTGTGCAGCTGCAGGCCCAAATAATTCTCACAGAAACCTATTGTAACTGAATCTGAATGGCCGCCAAAACCCAGCTCCCACGACATCAATAGCCCCACCCGCTAATTATTAAACAAAGGCCTGCTTTTACTACTAAAACTGCATTGCAAGCAGTCTAGGATAAGATAATCCTACAAAAGATGCCAGTTCACCCAGCAACAGGCCTGTACTCAACTGTATCGATGCCAGTTGACCCAGCAACAGGCCTGTACTCAACTGTATCGATGCCAGTTGACCCAGCAACAGGCCTGTACTCAACTGTATCGATGCCACTTCACCCAGCAACAGGCCTGTACTCAACTGTATCGATGCCAGTTCACCCAGCAACAGGCCTGTACTCAACTGTATCGATGCCACTTCACCCAGCAACAGGCCTGTACTCAACTGTATCGATGCCAGTTCACCCAGCAACAGGCCTGTACTCAACTGTATCGATGCCAGTTCACCCAGCAACAGGCCTGTACTCAACTGTATCGATGCCAGTTCACCCAGCAACAGGCCTGTACTCAACTGTATCGATGCCACTTCACCCAGCAACAGGCCTGTACTCAACTGTATCGATGCCACTTCACCCAGCAACAGGCCTGTACTCAACTGTATCGATGCCAGTTCACCCAGCAACAGGCCTGTACTCAACTGTATCGATGCCAGTTCACCCAGCAACAGGCCTGTACTCAACTGTATCGATGCCAGTTGACCCCATTAAATTCCCTGAACGAAGCAATCAGCTCTCAGCTAAAATAAACAACAATTCTGAAATGCCAAAGAGGAAAACAAAAGCAAGGAGCTTAGCAACAATCCAAATTTCACATTAAACAGCAGATTTTTGATTGCTTAATTCAATTTAATATTTTTTCGCGTTGTGTTCCTTTTGCATATTTGAGCAAAAGTGCGCTTGCGCAGTGGGCTTAAAAATGATTTATTGTATTTTTAGCGAGACACACAAGGAGATACAGAGAGAGAGAGCGAAGTGAATTAGCTTGCTTGGTTTTGACACTGAACGCTTGATAATATTTATTGAGGCTGAAGGGAGCTAATTGAAACTTGTTTATAAGCATTTCAGCAACACTATTAGCTATATATATATATATATATGCAAAAGTCTAAGCCTAGAAAAAGACAATTAAAGCGAGCAGGCCAACATTTAAGCTTGGCGATACTTTAACAAAATATTTAGATAATAATAATAAATAATTAGGCATGCTTGCTAATGGTAGCTTTGCTTAACATTATTGAATGTTAGGTATAAATATAATTTTATCAATATAGAAATATTAGAGACGTGATCTCTCTTTTGCAAGTAAAAAAACAACAGCAACAGAAACCAGGGAGTGCTACATAATACTCGGGTTTTAGGGTGGCAGTCTGCATAAGGTGAAGCCTTAAGCGAGGGTCGGATGAATTACAAGCACAGCAGATAACTGAAGCAGGTTTTGCATAGATACATAAATCAATACGAGGGCAGTTCAGAAAGCAGACAACCATTTGGATTACCCTTTTCCCAGTCTATTTCAACAAAACCGATATGCAATTTTGAATTTTTACACTGTTAGACACACCAATTTAAAGTTTCTTTTTTAGACAAGTCAACATCCCACACATTAGATGTCTATGCATTCGTTGTCTTTGAGCAATGCTTTTAAACGAGTCTCATATTTTCTTCACCATGATTTTCGAGTTTAACCGTCCTGAGTGATTAAGTTGTCCTTGTCTCTGATGCTACTAATCCAAAGACATAAAGTTGAAGCTAACGGTGAGCTGAAAATCACTACTTTCCGGACATCTTTCGTAAAATAAATAGAAAAACAGCAATGATTCTTTTTAATTGCCTTTGCGTCTTACATATACTACTCGTACTTAACTGGCCTTTGCTAGTTTAGCGTATTGTCATTATTAATTATATTATTGACCAACTAGTAAGTCTAGGAACCGAATGTTTAGGAAATTTCTGAAGGCCCCTTTAACATGAGCCACTTCGAAGCATCATTCATCAGAATCCTTCATCCCAGGTGCTCAGCCTGCAATTTAGCCCGGTGATGATGCAGTGGAACAGAAGTCCGCACGGGTTCTCTGTAATTCCCAATGCCTATTCATAGGGTTTATAATGACGCACCTCAGCACAGAAATAATTAGGCCTGCCGCCTTCTACCTTTTAGAAGGAAAAAATAAACAGAACCCGTTTATTAGTATCCAAGGCCGTCCCCGGCCACTCGCTTAACTAGCACTCGGCGCACACGGGGATGCGGCGGTAAGGGCATTATCATAATCATTTTTAAACTATAATCCGCTAAGCTTAGTGTCAATGCGCGAGTAACTATAGATTAGCTATACCATAGTAAAAGTTTATTTAGCAGCACTAAGCTAGAGCATGTCGCAGGGCAGCTTGTTCCTCTTCTTGCGAGTCTGCAGGGCGGCCCGGGTGGCGGTTTCGAATACTTCGCGAACGCCTTCCTTGGTCTTGGCCGAGCACTCGATGTAGGAGCTGGCGCCTGCGGTTCAATGGTGAGTGAGACTCATCGTAGTTCTAGCAGTAGTACACTACTGAGTAGCAGGAAGGCGACTCTTCCAATAGGGTTGGGGGATTCTTCCAATGGGGTGGGGGCGATTCTCCCAGTGGGGGTGGCGGGTGATTCTTCCAAGGTGGCGGGCGATTCTTTCAATAGGGTGGGGGCGATTCTTCCAATGGGGTTGGGCGATTCTCCCAGTGGGGGTGGCGGGTGATTCTTCCAAGGTGGCGGGCGATTCTTTTAATAGGGTGGGGGCGATTCTTCCAATGGGGTTGGGCGATTCTCCCAGTGGGGGGTGGCGGGTGATTCTTCCAAGGTGGCGGGCAATTCTTCCAATAGAGTGGGGGCGATTCTTCCAATAGGGTGGGGGCGATTCTTCCAAGGGGGTGGGGCGATTTTTTCGAGGTGGTGTGTGGATTTTATCCTTCTTAAATTCAAAGTATTGGATTCTTACTAACTTACGAGAGATGCCTCTCCTGCTGGGTATAATGCGGCTAAATGAGTCTGATGATAATAAAAGCGACTCTCACCGATGCGCTCGGCCATGGCCCGGCCGTCCTCGGGTTTGACCAGCTCCTGCCTCATCTTGGCCAGCTCGTGGCGAGTCTTCTCGTCATTTCGCAAATCTTTCTTGTTGCCAACCAGAATAATTGGCACGTTGGGGCAGAAGTGCTTCACCTCAGGCGTCCACTTCTCCGGGATATTCTCCAGAGAGTCTGGCGAGTCGATGGCGAAGCACATCAGAATGACGTCCGTGTCCGGGTAAGACAGCGGGCGAAGGCGATCGTAATCCTCCTGGCCGGCCGTGTCCCACAGGGCCAGTTCAACCTGTGACAGGGCAATAGAAGCAATAAACGTGACGCAATTTCTGTGGCAACCCAGCCTGAGGATTTGGGTGGCGGATGGGCCAGCAGCAACTGAGGATCTGGGAGGATGGCGGATGGGCCAGCAGCAACTGAGGATCTGGGAGGTTGGCGGATGGGCCAGCAGCAACTGAGGATCTGGGAGGATAATGGATGACCCAGCAGCAACTGAGGATCTGGGAGGATAATGGATGACCCAGCAGCAACTGAGGATCTGGGAGGTTGGCGGATGGGCCAGCAGCAACTGAGGATCTGGGAGGATAATGGATGACCCAGCAGCAACTGAGGATCTGGGAGGATAATGGATGACCCAGCAGCAACTGAGGATCTGGGAGGGTGGCGGATGGCCCAGCAGAAACTGAGGATCTGAGATATAGAATGTCCTTATTAAAAAATGTAATGGAGAGCAGAAATTTCATAAAAAAACGAACTGACCTGCTTTCCATCAACCTCAATGTCAGCCACGTAGTTCTCAAACACAGTGGGCACATAGACCTCAGGGAACTGGTCCTTGCTGAATACAATTAGCAGACAGGTCTTGCCGCATGCGCCATCACCAACAATAACAAGCTTCTTGCGGATTGCCGCCATGCTGCAACTTCAGTTGTCAATGGCAAATCAACAGTTACTGTCATTGTGCTACTTATAATTAACACTAGCATATATTCTATGACTAGACTTTCATCCTTACTTAGACATTTTGTTTAAGAAAGTATATTAAAAATTTGCAAATTATTATTAGAGGTCAAGAGAGACAAGAAATTGGGCAAAAAATTCTAAGCCAAGACTTGCTTTTGAGGTAAGACTTTCTAATTATGTTCCTATTTTAATGTTAAAACATTAATATCTATAGCTAACAAATATGCAACCTGTTATATATTTATTATCAATGGTTGAAACTAGGCTAGTAAATGAGATTAGTATTTTGTTTTAGTTTATAAAACTTTGTTATTTAAAATACTGGCAATCATACATGTAAAACCTTTGAAATTATACTAGAGATGAGCTAAATTTTCATTTTGATTTTTCCAAAAAAATAAAATTTGAATTTGGGCCTTAAAGTTTAACTTCAATTTAAAATCCTAAAAATTTTAACTTTTGCAATTAAATTCAAAAATTTAATTTTGAAAAAAATATTACTTTTTTGAAATTTTGAACATGTTCTTATTTATAAAAAATGTAGAGAGAAAGAGATAGATTCCATATAAAAAGCATGAGGATTTAGGGTAATAAAAGAGACTTATGATAGGAGAGATAAAGGACAAGGAGAAAGGAGAAAGAAACACTAATGGAGAGATATAAAACAAGGAAGAAGAGAAAGCAACTTAGTAAAATTTTATCTTAGTAAAAAGATATAAAATAATAAAAATGATATATAATAGGCAATGGTGACTGTAGACTAATATTGCTATAAGGGCTAAAGTTCATTTGCTAAAAATAACTTCAAATTCCCTTATTTTGTCTATGAAGATTTTTGCAATGTGTTTATTTAGATTTATAATTCTCTATTAGCCTAAACAATATTTTGTAGCTTGCCTAAAAACAAAATATAGATAATAGTTTTGCCATAACCAAATTTTCTTATATCCATATCTATATCCATAGCTAATAGGCCCTAAGCTTAACTCTAAAGGCCTTACCATATTAATCACAGTATTTATAGTGTCAAAAATATTGTTTAAGTCTTTGACCCAATTTAAAGGGACTTAAAAGCTTCTCTTATATCATAGTTTAGAACACTTTATATCTACCCTAGAAAAATGACCCATATTTTTTGTATATATCAATGTATACTAAATATATTATCTTATATAAAGCTCTAAATCTTCAATTTTGAAATGTTACTACTAGACTAATGATTTTTATATTTAATTTCAATTAAAAAGTAAAATATTTATTATATTTACACAATGTTTTATCTGTATTATAATATCTCTACCTATAAAAATCAAAACTCTGTCTGTCTGTCTGTCTGTCTGTCTGTCTGTGGACAAATTACTTCGCTATGGACTCCCAAACCGCTCAACCAAATTACACCAAACTTTACACCCACCCTAAACTTACTACGGAGAATGTCTTAGGCTACTTTTAAATTTCCTAAATTTGAGTCTTCCCACCTAAAAGTGCAAAAAACTGCTCAAAATGCGCGATTTTTTCACTTAATCCTCCATAGCGCCGCTTCACTTCTACCGATTCTCTTCAAATTTGACACAGGCAATTTTCAACTATTTTGACACAATCGTGTAAAATTTCAAATTTCAAAGTTAATCCTGAAAGCCGCTGTGCACTTTTAAAGTTAGGCTGTTTTTTTCAGCGAGGCAGCCACCCCAACCTCCGCCCGCCTGCCTCTCTTTCCTGATCTGGGCATAGGGTGTGAATAGGTTTTAAAATGCCTAACTTTTGGCTGCCATAGTTTTGCTCCACGTGAAGCGATTGACTTCAAACTTGACAAAATTCTTTATTGACTCATTCTCTGCCTACATGTAAAGTCTCAACTCTGTATCTCAATCAGGACAGAAACTGTAAGCATGGGAAGTTTGTCTGCTTTTTCTGTTGTTTGTGCCGCTCACTCACTCATTCCCCCAGCTCAGAAGAAGGGTCAGGCGATAGGGCTCAATGTACATAGCGAATGTACAGTGTTTTGGAATAACTTTTTAATAGCCTTCTCTGTACCCCGCGAGTGGAGAGGCGTGGAGAGGAGAGAGTTTAGCGAGAGATTCAATTTTAAACCACTTTCCTTTCCTCTGAATAGATAAGTCTGCAGCAGTTAAACAAGGATGGCAAATCAAGGCGATGTGGGATGGTTTATAAAAATATCGAAAAATTAATGAATAACTTATTACAATGCAATCCTACTAAATTAGTTGCACCATAAAAATTTTAACATTAAGATTCGCATAAGGTACTTTAAAATTTAAATGGCCTCCTAAGAAATGCATATTTCCATGGTTGTTAGACTGCTGCAGACTGTGGTGGTGGAGCTGGAGATATACAAATTTCTCTCAGCGCTGCTAATTGACCAGAAAGATGACGTGATTAAAGCATGGGAAATGATAACAACCATGATAGTACTATGTCCCACAACCTGGCTTTCGAAGCAGGGATCGGCAGATTTTTATCTCAAAGGCCAGATAAAGAATCCAGCTCATGGCTACGGGCCAGATGAGAGTGAAAAGGAAAAGGAATAGACTATTTGAAAGGGAGGAGGGGCGAGAGGGGATAAAAGAAAAGATAGAAGATAACAGGAGAGACATGCGAGGAGGTTGAGGAGAGAGCAGAGAATATGGGATGAAGAAGCGAGAGGAGGGGAGAGAGAAGGGAGAGGAAATAGTAAAGGTGAGAAGATGGAGAGAGAAGAGGGGAGAGATGAGACAGAGGATCGATGAAAGAGGAGAGTAGAGAAGAGTGAGATGAGAGTATCGAGAGGGGGGATTAGAAAGGATATAGGAGAGGAGATAAGAGGGGGAGAGACGAGTGAGAAGAGAGAAGATAGAGATGAGAGAGAGAGAGTTGAGAAAGAAGAGAGGACAAAGGAGAGATGATAGAGTAAAGGGAAGAGGAGGAGAGAGGAAAGAGATGAGATTGTAGAGATGAGTGAGATGAAAGAAAATATGAGAGAGTAGAGTAGAGATTAGAGATGAAGGAAGAGAGAGCAGAGTGCGGAGAGACAAGAAAAGAGAATAGAGGGGAGAGAGTATAAAAGAGGGAAGAGAAGAGAGGAGTAAGGAAAGAGAGGAGTCAGAAGAGGGGAAGAGAATAGTACACAGTAGAGAGGAGAGTAGAGATGACAGAAGAGAGAGGGGAATGAGAGAGCAAAGATGAGAGTAAACAGACAATATAAGAGAGGAGAGAGGAGAGTGAGAGAGAAGAGAGAAGACAAGAGAGGGAGAGAGTATAGAAGAGAGAAGAGAAGAGACGAGAAGAAAGAAGAAAGGATCGAGTCCTCCTGAGTCAAAAAGGGGAAAGAGAGGAGTACAAGGGGAGAGAGGTGAGAGAACATATGAGAGTAAAGATGACAGATAAGAGAGGGGAGATGAGAGAGCAGAAACGAGAGTGAACAGACGAGAGATGGGAGAGTAGAGAGAAAAGAGGAGAGATAAGAAATAAGGGATGAGAGGTGGAGACGGGAGAGATGAGAAGTGAGTGAGGAGAGAGGAGGGGAAGGGAGAGAATCGAGAGGACAGGGGAAATTGGTGAAATGGACGAGAGAGGAGAGGAAAGAGTTGAGAGAAGAGAGGAAAAAGGAGAGAGTAGAGATAAGGAAAGTGTTAAGAGAGGGAGTTAAGTAAGGAGTGAGAAGAGAGGTGAGGGAAGAGAGAGCAGAGAGCAGAGGGAGAGAGAGTAGAGAGCAGAGAGAAATGAGAAAATATAAAACAGGAGAAAGGAGATATGAGAGACCAGAGACCAGAGCAAAGAGAGGAGAAGAGAGAGAAAAGAATAGAGGGGAGAGGGAAGAGACGAGAGAGGAGACGAGAGAGGAGAGAAGAAAGAAGAGATAAGAGGGGAGAGAGAGAAGACGAGAGAGAAGATAGGAAACAGAAAAGAAGATGGAAGTTTCAAAGGATGCAAAGGACATAGGGAGAGGCAGAGGTACGTAGAGGCCAGAGTTTGCCTGACATTCTGCGCAGCACCCCAGCCAACAATATCAATGTTTGCCTCAAATCCTAATTATATGAATATACACTATTTTATGTTTAACTCTATCCTAACTATTAACAAGGGAACAAGTTTTTGTTTGAGTTTTACCTCAGATTTTAGAGTACATGCAAAAATCATTCCGGGGAATGGAGTTCCCCGGGTTCAAAATCCGCGGGTTTCAACAGCTTGTAATTATATATATAAAAGTAAAATTTGTATATTTTTGTTAAATACTTAAACCTTTACTTTGTAAAAACAGAATTCAGTTTTGGGTTAATTAGCTATTAAATGTTATGATTATATATGTATAGATCCCTATTGTGACTATTATTCATAATCATAATGTAACTTTAAAATTTTTGGTAGGCCCTATATAATATATAAATATACCAAAATAATAAACAACCAAAAGCCCAAAATCACTTTTGTATACCAATATGTATACCAAGTGTCTTAAGTGTACCATAGAAATTTTTGACATTATGCCTTTTTTCTGACTAGGCCTATGCCATGGCCCTTAAATATTGAAAGTGAAAACTATAGAAATAAACTTTAGCCTTTTCTCCTAACCCTAGAAGCTATACCTAGTCCCTTCTAGTCTAACCCCAATGCAATTTTGCATCTCATGTCAAAATTTTTGTCTTTGACTTTGTTGCTTAAGTCAAGAGTTAAATCCCAAATTCTAGGGCCTTAAGAGCTTTTTTTCTCACATCAAAAGTGAAAACATTTATCTTAAATTTAGCCATAACCATCCTAACCCATCTTCCCTAGAATAAGTGTAGAAAACCTATGGACACACAACATAGGATCTAAAAAGTAAAATTGTAGCTAAAAATGCGACGTAACAAAGAACATGAACTAGCTTTTATGCTAAATATAAGCATAATACTAATTAGATTTGATAATGAAGCATTTAGCCTAAATAAGATAGTCATAGTTACTCTTGCCATTTACCCAAAACTGTACTGCACAATAACACTACCTGCCTTGATTCTAGCTGCAATGCAACATTGGAAAATTCCAAAATTGCAATAGCTAGCAGCCTTTTGTCTACTTATTCTAATAAGGCCTAACCCTATCCCTAAGTTTCTAATTCTAAGGACTTAAAGCTCTTCTTAAAAGTGAAAGCATTGATTTTAACATTAGTCCCCAACCACTTAACTACAATATGCATGTACCATTGAAATTATTTGTTGTTTAAGTTGAAGTGGAAACCTTGTTTCTTGGAAAAATTTGAGGCAGGTCTTTCCAAAGAATATAGCTTGTACTATAACGGACATAGCGAGCTTTCATTTTTCAGCACAAAAAAATGTTATTGTTATTGCTAGGCCTATTATAATTCAAAATTAACTCAAGCAAAATAACACTAAGTCAAGACTATCATTAGGCCTATCCCACAGTCAAGTGAATGTGTGACACAAAAATATGGTTATGACTATTAATGACAATCAGCTAATAAACTGCTTGAAAATGGTCAAAGCAGACCAAAACGCGTTGCACTAATTACTATGTTTGTTCGGAATTATTCCAAATCTGAGTTTCACTTTACATAATTTCAACTTTTTCTTAGGCCTAATTGGTTTTATTGTTAATATACGATGATAGTAATGATAGAAATAATTGGCGACTTGATATTGATGCTTTAGGTCAGCTTGTGACTTAGAACATTTTCTTTACCACTGCTTCTTATTATTCTGCTGATTTATTTTTTTAGACAAGTTACATTACGATTACGCTAATTAAATAAAAATAACACGAATCTCTGAATTTGAGTTAGTTCTGACTGCAATTAAAAACGTTTAAACAGAATAACAAAAAATTTGGAAACGTCTAATTTGGAAAAGTCCGATCGAGTTAAGCAACACTTTAATGTTTCTGGAATCATAAGTTTATAGTTGATCTCAAATTTCTTCCGTATCAAAAGTTGATTTCCAGATCAAAGAAGTTTGAGGGCCGTTGGAAAATCTGCCTCCATATTGGCCGGTCATCATCTCACGTTAGTGAACATCAAACAAATATTTGGGGTCCAATTGGCCCGACGATAATTTTTTCCATGTATTTCTCATGTACACTCCTGAAGCTAACTACAGCCATCAAGAGAATCCTTAGATCTTATTCTAATGATTCATTCCTGCCTATTCGCCGCCTGGGCCACATTAATAATTAAAATTATTTAGGAGTCTGACTGATTGATAGATTGATTGCGACTGGGATATGCATCGCTTTCGGTCCATTACGACTTTCGCCTCAACAAGAAAAAATAAGCTGCATTGGCTCGGACAATGATGCACCCGATAGTTCAAGATGGCTTCTCTATCAAAAAACCATATCAGAGTTTCAAGTTGCCTGTGACCAGGAAGTCCCCAGTGACTGAGACAACTAGACAGGGTTACTGCTGCTGCTCTTAGATGATGTGGTTAGGCCGGGCGTGGGCATGGGCGCGAGCGGGTCCGTGGGAATTGTGTTTAGCCCCTTTTTGTCCATGGTAATCCGGGGCCGAGGCACCACCTTAATTGTAACTTCCAGAAGCCGATTTTTTAAAACGAACATCGAATTTTCTGATTGGACAAGCCCGAGATGACTCGCTCGATTCTGATTGGCTGAGCTCTAAACCTTAAATACCTTTCCACTGGGTGACCTCTCAGATCCCAGGGAACTTGCCAGTTTCGGTCATAAATATTGTAATTAAAAGTAGGAATTGAACAAGGAAAAGGCAAGTTTAGATTCGAAATCTTAGGCATTTATATAGGAGCCAAAAATAAGAGCTTGACAATAATATTCATAAAAACTGTCAAAAACTAGGTAGAAAAGCTACCAAGATATCCAGCTGCAGATATTCATTTTAAAGATCACTTTTAGAGACTCCTCGGCACCAAAAGTGACAGGTAGCTGATTTTAAATCTCTAAATCGGCCCAGACAGGTTGGCCTCTAGACGTTTAGATATAGTATACTCGACTAAACCGAACGCACAGTGCTGAAAGGGGTTTCACCATAGACAATTGAATTCGGTAGAGAAAATTCCGCGCGAGAAGTAGAAGATAAAGCACGCTTTTCCGGGCACTATTTTTTTAGGGCCCGAGAGCCGAAAATAAAGCCCGCAACTTGACTAACTGCTTAGAATAGCGGGCAATATAAGGCTCACACCATGATCTATTATAAAATACTCAATTTCTCGAGAGCAAACCTTCTGTAAACCACTGGATCAGACGCGAGTAGCGGTTGGTTCAAGCCCGCTAAAACTAAAAAAGTTCTTGTACGCTCTTAGGGATATCAAAGAGGCACCCTGCCTTTCATCAGACTCCGCAATTCGATGCTTGCAAACTTTCATTACGCTCGGTAGCGGCTAAAATCTTTTCCAAACTCATTGTCATAGACTAGACTGTATGAAAATATTAAGCAAAGGCGGGGACCGTACTAGGGCTGCTCTACAGATATCCAGCCATTTACATGTACTGTAGGTTTGCAGCCAGCTAGCTCACTTGGAGACCACACCCATGCTAAATGCGATTTAATGAAAAAAATAATCTGCACTCCCTGCACGCACAAGTTTGACAAATTTCACAAAACTGATATGCGACTTGCTTTGGTTGAATTTTGTAATCACTTTTAATCGAAGCATAAGTTTACACAATGAAGACGTCACCTTAACCGAAATCAAAAATTGATTTCCTTTCCTAGAAAACAATTGAAGCAGCTCGCCCTGTTTAGTCAAGCGCAGGACAGGGTGATAGCGGCTTCCTTGTTCAACCAATTTTTCTCAAGCTGTGCTCTTACCGTGCGACCACACAAAAGGAAATTGTTTGGATAAGGATTGACAAAGGAAGAAGCCGCGCAGGCAAAATGTAGGCTTTTGCTGGCAGAATGCTGGGTGGAGCAAAAATCCCTTAATCCACCCCCAGCACCTGCGCAACTCAGAATTCTGGCACAGCCAATCCAATCGCCCTCTGCTGCTCTGGGCGGGGTTCGGCAGACAGTCCTCGGGCGCGGGCCCATCGTTATGCAGATGGAGTTGGGGAGGGCTCTGGACCAGCTGGGAGAAAAGGCCCTGTGCCAGCAAAACAGGAATGCTCATCGGCACCGCTGCGACTCGCCCCAAGATGAAGAAATTTCAAAGCTTTGCTAATTGACAGCGATAGGTAAGTCATTATTGGCAGGTTTGACTAATACCATCGCGTTAATCCACTTTTTTTTTAACTTATTTGCACTTGGAGGATTCCCTGAGATATCTTGAAATCGAAATATAATTTTCCTCTTGCATCAAATCTTGAATTAGGGGATTCTTCATTAAAATCAGGGGCTGTGTTCACATTGGAGCACTTTAAGCGACATTGTCACACAACCGGCGAGAGGCATTACTGCCCATTCCGCCGACTCCCCTGAGCAGGCACACAAGCGTGCGGATACGTACGCAGTCATACGCACAGGCACACATTCACACAGGAGTGTACAGCGGCCCTAACTTTATTTATCGTTAGGCATGTACACTTCACTGTGCCTTGGGGGTTAGCTCTTGAGAGCATTAATTGTAGCATGAACAATTCCAAGCCGAGATTCCAATTTAGTCCCAAATTAATGTGACTGCACTTGGAATCGAGCCTGGGCCGCTGGCACATCAAAGCGCCGCGCTAGACCACTGAGCTTAGCCCCCCCCCAAATGAACTAGGGGATACTTTTGATTCATGCATGCTTGGACTACTGCAATTACTGAATACAGTCCGGGCTAGTGGCTAAGAGCGCATGAGTCCCACATATCGATCGTCTGAAATACCGCTTAGGCCGCGGAAATTTTCTAAGGCTTTTACACCCACCACTCTTAAACAAATAGAGACTTATTTCTAAAATTTCTGATTTTCAAACTGCGAGCCACTCATGTATTGTCCACCTCAATCCGTATTTTAGAGTAGTGTTTTACCCGAGGCCAACTTGCAGCGGACCCGAGCCGCAAGGCAGACATGGAAAAAGTGTGGCGAGACTACAAGCGTCAGCAGTCCGGAGGCAATGCAGAGGAGGCCGCCGGCGATGCGGAGGCCGGCGGCGGCGCCACCGTTTTCGACCGCACAATGGAGCTATCGCAGATCATCGAGCAGCTTGGAATCGATTTGGAGGAGGCGGGCGGAGGCGGTGGTGGCGGCGGAGGAGGAAACGGCGGCTCTGGCGCTGCCGGGAGCGCCGCGGGCGGCCTCTTGCGCAAGGATTTCGACCTCAACATGAACGAGCGGCGCTATCTGCAGGCAGTGGAGCTCGGCGACCTCGCCACGGTTCGGCGCAGCATCGAAAGCGCCTCCTCGCTAGGCATCAACATCAACTGCCGTGACTCGCTCGGCCGCTCAGCCCTCCACGTCGCCATCGAATACGAGCACATCGAGCTGCTGGAGGTGCTACTGGCGTACAACTTGGAGCTCGGCGACGCGCTGCTGCACGCCATTCAAGAGGAGAACATCATCGCTGTGGAGATGCTGCTCAGCTCGCAAACCGAGCGACAGAAAAAGAAGGACTTATCCGTGAGTTTACCATCCGATTTTGACGCTTTTTATTGTCTGCATTTCTACTTTACGAGTATCGGCTTAGCCTGTGCATCGAACTTAAGCTCAAACGTAATTATTTGACGGGGGAGAATGCAGAAAAATAATCTTTCTATGGCTGATCTGGCTTAGTGCTCATTTATCACCACATACGAGTAAGTACCCTAAAGCATACTCTGGCGACCCCATGACACCCCTTCAAGAATGATTACGAGCTCGCATTTTATTAGCTAAAGGGCTTTGGGCACCCCGGCAACATTGTTCCCTTTTGTCTATGGTTTCCGGCATTCATACTTGCGGTAACAATTTAATTGTTTGTCGGCTTTTTTCGATTGTTGCCGGATTTCAGACGAATGTATTTGGCTATCAAAACAAGGAACAACAATAGCAACACGGCGAAAGTGTTTCATAGTCACAAAAAGTTCTTAAGAACAAACCGCAGAAAAGCCTCAGATAATCTTTCAAAAATCGATCCGGAACACGCTCAAACTCCTGGCAGAGCCCCTTCTCGTTGAGGAACTGTCGGAACCTTGCCACGTGAAGCTTCCGTTGCGTCTCGGTCGATTTCGGCACTGAGTCACTCTCAAGTCGGTCCAACATTTCCAGATCTTCGCTACCTAGCTCAGGCAGCCCGTTGGAACTGGACGACGCATCCAGGTTGTCCATCTCCAGAACGTAGCGCGTGCTCGACTCTCGGGTGACAAAAGCCAACTCGTCCGTGGAGAGTCCACATATTTCTCCGCCAGGAATGTTTGCGTAGCGAATCATAGCTAGTTTTCCTATTTGCACTCCGAATAGGAGAATTAATTAAAGCTCAAAATCAACTTGAGAATTAACTCATGGCAGCCAGGCTAGCTGTCTTCACTGTCCTTTAAATTTGCCATTAACGATTAATTATCTCTACAACCCTTTCATTTAGAGAGCAACTAAATTTGCCATAGACGATTGATTATCTCTACAACCCTTTCAAAGCGCATTCCGGCAACAATCGCATTTCATACTCAGCATCCGCACTATACATGTCTGGGCCATAGACAGGGGAAGTCAAAAGGGTACAATAATGACATGTACCGATTTTTTTCGGCAGCAATTGCTCTACTAAGCTTCAGCCGCTACGCGGCTTCAGCTTACGCAATTGCTGCCGAAAAAAATCGGTATATATCGTTACATTGTTTCGCAAACTGTGGCAGGGGCGTAGCCAGGAATTTTGATTGGGGGCCGTGAGTTAGGGGGCGCCATCTTCTTATAGGGGGGGCGCCAGTTTCTTTTAGGGGGGGCGCCAGTTTCTTTTAGGGGGGCGCCAGTTTCTTATAGGGGGCGCCAGTTTCTTTTAGGAGGGGGGGCGCCAGTTTCTTTTAGGGGGCGCCAGTTTCTTATAGGGGGCGCCAGTTTCTTTTAGGGGGGCGCCAGTTTCTTATAGGGGGCGCTAGTTTCTTTTAGGAGGGGGCGCCAGTTTATTTTAGGGGGGGCGCCAGTTTCTTTTAGGGGGGGGGCGCCAGTTTCTTTTAGGGGGGGGGGGGCGCCAGTTTCTTTTAGGGGGAGGGGGGCGCCAAGGCCAGAGTTGGTGATTATGGGGGGGGCCACGCCCCCCCTTGCCCCCCCTCTGGCTACGCCCCTGAACTGTGGTGAGACGATTCTAATCGTTCCGTTGACCCTTGAGCACCAGGCACAGTGTATCAGATATAGTGGCCTGCACGGGTGTGAATTGCACAAACTAACGGGCTAAATTTCGTGCAGACAAGCCCCAAATGAATGTGGCTACGCACGGAATCGAACCCCAGGTCGTGGCGCGAGAGTCAAACGCGTAGTAACATTTAGACTTCAGAATGAAGGGACAATCGCTCCATAAGAAGTTTTACCTGGGCGGTTCCGAATGGATTATTAAATCATTGTCATTGTTGCACGAAATCATTGCCAATTAACTGCGGCAAAATTACAGTCGGATAACTGCCGCAGCTCCGCTCCATCCATGGCCTACTTGCAAATCAGAGATTGGGAGCGCATTGCCGGTCGCTTGCGATCCAAGTTTTCTTTGCTAGTAAATTTTGCTTTTTTCTTAACTATTCGTTTCTCTTTTCCTTCAGCCTGCTTAGCTTTATGTGTTTAAGAATTCAGTTAAAGGGTTCAGTCACACGAGTTGTTATGTTTGAAGCTGATCGGCATGGAAGCAGTGTCACGCCTGGTTGCAAATATCAATTAACTGCTCAAATTCCTCTACTCATATTTTCCGTTGTAGAATTTTATTTATTTTCTTTTTTCTTTTCCATTCCGCTTAGAAGGCGTTCAGATTTCGCTGGAGGCTGCCGGTTTTCACTGCGAACTGCACTGGCGAGCTGGGAAGTTTTCAGGTTCTAAGCACTGAATTCCCAATATCTCACCTGCTGGACTCCCGAATTGCAAATGCAGCCAGCAGGTGTTTTGTCCGAGCTGCGCTCACAAGTTTATCAAGTAAAGATTGAAGAGCGTTGCGCCGCTCAAAATACATACAGACAGGAACAGCAGAAAGTTCACGGGAGCTTTGCTTGTTTGCCCGTCTCTGGTAGCAGTTCATGAAGAATGTGCATTGCAAGCCTGATAAACCTGTGAAGCAACCTTTTAAAAGCACTTCATTTGTAATCCGGAAGTCCAGAAGGAGAGATATTGTATATGTTTAGTGCTAAAAATCTTCAATCATCTTATCTCAAGATATGGGGTTGTAGCCTGGTGGTTGGAGCGTCGGACTCACGACTGAAAGGTCGGGAGTTCGATTCTCGACTCACTAGGAGCAATTTGTGTCCTTGATCACGGAACTTAACTCTGCATTGCTTCAGTTCACCCAGCTGTAAAATGGGTGCCAGCATTAGCTGGGGTAACTGATGGTGTGTGTGGCGACGCCGCCCCCCCCCCCCCAGTCCTTGGACTGAACAGCCGTACGCAGCCTTTAGATGCGCCGCGCCGCGCAATAGCTGCGGCTGAGCTGTCGGTTGCACATCTGACCATTAGGGCAGGTATAATCAATTATTATTTTATATTATTAAGTTGATGCATTTCACCGTGAAAATCGGCCTACAGCAAAATTCACAATATCTGCGAGCCTAGCGTCTTTTACTTCAGTTGACCTGTCCATGAAACCACCAACAGCCTCCGCTCCTCTGACCGCAGGGCCTCCTCGGCACAACACCGTCCAGCAGTTTCACGCCGGACGTCACGCCGATCATCCTGGCCGCCCAGATCGATAACTACGAGATCATCAAGCTGCTGCTGGACCGCGGCGACCGCGTACCCAAGCCGCACGAACTGCGCTGCGCTTGCGTCGACTGCGTCAGGGCGCACAAGGAGGACAGTCTGCAGCACTCGAAATCGCGCATCAACGCCTACAAAGCCCTGGCCAGCCCGTCGCTGATTGCCCTGTCTAGCAAGGATCCGATTCTGACAGCCTTCGAGCTCAGCTGGGAGATGCACCGACTCGGCCGGCTCGAGCACGAGTTCCGCGAGGAGTACGAGAACCTGTCGGCCGATTGTCAGAAGTTTGCCACGGCTCTGCTGGAGCAGACTCGCAGTTCCGAGGAGCTGGCCATCGTGCTTAACCAGGACGCCGGACAGGGCAACGCAAAGCTCAACGACAAAACCCTTACGGAGGGTGAGAGGATGAACTTGGCCCGACTCAAGATGGCCATCAAGTACAAGCAGAAGAAGGTTAGTTCGACGCGTCCCGTTCCGTCCCGTTCCGTCCCGTTCCGTCCCGTTCCGTCCCGTTCCGTCCCGTTCCGTCCCGTTCCGTCCCGTTCCGTCCCGTTCCGTCCCGTTCCGTCCCGTTCCGTCCCGTTCCGTCCCGTTCCGTCCCGTTCCGTCCCGTTCCGTCCCGTTCCGTCCCGTTCCGTCCCGTTCCGTCCCGTTCCGTCCCGTTCCGTCCCGTTCCGTCCCGTTCCGTCCCGTTCCGTCCCGTTCCGTCCCGTTCCGTCCCGTTCCGTCCCGTTCCGTCCCGTTCCGTCCCGTTCCGTCCCGTTCCGTCCCGTTCCGTCCCGTTCCGTCCCGTTCCGTCCCGTTCCGTCCCGTTCCGTCCCGTTCCGTCCCGTTCCGTCCCGTTCCGTCCCGTTCCGTCCCGTTCCGTCCCGTTCCGTCCCGTTCCGTCCCGTTCCGTCCCGTTCCGTCCCGTTCCGTCCCGTTCCGTCCCGTTCCGTCCCGTTCCGTCCCGTTCCGTCCCGTTCCGTCCCGTTCCGTCCCGTTCCGTCCCGTTCCGTCCCGTTCCGTCCCGTTCCGTCCCGTTCCGTCCCGTTCCGTCCCGTTCCGTCCCGTTCCGTCCCGTTCCGTCCCGTTCCGTCCCGTTCCGTCCCGTTCCGTCCCGTTCCGTCCCGTTCCGTCCCGTTCCGTCCCGTTCCGTCCCGTTCCGTCCCGTTCCGTCCCGTTCCGTCCCGTTCCGTCCCGTTCCGTCCCGTTCCGTCCCGTTCCGTCCCGTTCCGTCCCGTTTCTGTCTCTGGTCTTTACGCAGTCTTTGTTGGAATCAAGCTCAGTTGAGCGTATGGATGAAACTTCATAGCAGAAAGAATTATCCAAGTGCTTTTTTAATTGCACCCCTCAGTTCGTGGCCCATCCGCACTGCCAGCAGTTGCTAGCCGCACTCTGGTACGAAGGCCTACCCGGTTTCCGTCGGAAGCACATGTTCTTTCAAATGGGCATGATTGGCACCTTTGCCGGGATTTTCCCGCTGCTGTCAATGGTCTACATGGTGGCGCCTCGATCGGAACTGGGACAGAAGATGCGAAAGCCGTTTATTAAATTTATCTGCCACAGCGCCTCCTACATGTTATTCCTCGGCTTTCTGGTGCTGGCTGCCATCCGGGTTGAAGATCTCATCATGGACACCCTGGAGGAGAAAATGCAGGAGAGAGGCGGTGCGCCGAGCATTGTAGAATGGATCATTGTGATCTATATCCTAGGTGAGATGCTCTGTGCCATGCCATCTAGATATGGCGGAATGAACCATTGTGATCTATGTCCTAGGTGAGATGCTCTGTGCCATGCCATCTAGATATGGTGGAATGAACCATTGTGATCTATATCCTTGTCATAGCAAAGCGGTGGGACGATCTTAATAAATAAAAATAATTGATTACACCTGCACTAATGGCTAGATGTGCAACCGACAGCTCAGCCGCAGCTATTGCGCGGCGCATCTGAAGGCTGCGTACGGCTGTTCAGTCGCCCATGGTGACAGTATTGAAAAGTTTATACCCTCAGTCCATGCATCCAAAATCCAGCAGTGGGGCAAATCCAATCAAACAAGCGTTGGGCGTGGTCGAGCCAAGCCATACGCCAAGCATTCTCTTGTCTCTACGAATGGACTTTGCTAGCCAAGCAAGCAGGAGCGGCCAACGCCCACGTCTGCGTCATAATTTCAATAGAAATATTGTCAATAATAACGATAGAAGAATTGAGTACATTAGTATGTGGGCTAATACGCTAGTTAGTGATAAACATGTGTTACAGGTTAGATTACATTATGCAACTTTAAATTGGGGCGACTTTCGAATGTCAAAAAATCAAACAGATTCTTTGGAGGGTTTTAAATGAAGAATAAAAATATACCGGGAAAGGGGGCAGACTGTAACAACGTTTTCTGAGAACAGTAGAGAGTAGTTCTGAAAGAATAGAACGCACTGATGGTAATTTAATCGGTAGATAAGCCTTGATCCATCGCGTGCTGGGCCAATGACTACACTAGTACCGATTGCTATCTAGCAGTCCTTGGAATTAGGTGAACCGGGCAGGGCCACTCAATATTGCATTGGCAGTAAATGAGGGATAATTAAACCTATCGAGCATGCATTCAGCAGCTTCTTTTGGCCGCCCAGCCCGTCCGGGAAACCGGCTGGCAAGCATAAAAACCACACCCAGATTCCCTCTCCTTTCTTACATCGCTTTTGTCCACCTCTCTCGCTCCCTTCTATTGAGGCAGACAGATGGAGAAAGAGGGGGGGTTTAAATTGAAGCTCGGTTCTCCCCGAGCTAGCTGGCCCCAATTTGGCATTCATGTCTGGGCGTGGCAGATTTGAATCGAATTCCAATTCCCATTTTCCCCCAACTGCCTCGCTTTCCCCCATATCCGGCTGTGAGGCCCCTGCCTCAAAGATAATCTACCTTTGGCTTCCCGTAGTTGCGGCAAGCAAATGCCATCGTTTTATTGCTTCTCTCCTAACTGCTTAATCGTAACACGCTATGATGGTTGCTATGTAGCGGTGATTTACAACCTAATACCAGACTTTAACAATTGATCATCTACGAATTACTACCATTCATTGATTTTATATACATGCCTAATCATTTAAACGCCCACATGCACCTGTCTATTCTCTCACCTATCTACTCTCACCTGTTTACTGTCTCCCCTGTCTACTCTCTTACCTGTCTACCCATCTCCGCCTACTCTCTCACCTCTCCACACTCTCACCTGTCCACCTACTGTATTTATCTATCAGAAATTTTCTTATCAAACTCTGCTAATTGCCACCCACAGGCTTTGTCTGGCAGGAGATCAAACAGCTCTGGGGCGAGGGCATCAAAGCGTACGTGACTGACATGTGGAACCTGCTGGATTTCATCACCAATGCTCTGTACGTGGCCACCATCACACTGCGAGGAGTATCTTATTATAGGGTGAGTGCTCAGGAAATCCGGGAGCATGCAGCTTTGGAAGCATGTAACTTAGGAAACATGTAGCTTACGGAACATGTAGCTTAGGGAACATGTAGCTTAGGGAACATGTAGCTTATGGAACATGTAGCCTACGGAACTTAGGGAACATTTAGCTTAGGCCACATTTAGCTTACGGAACATGTAGCTTAGGGAACATGTAGCTTAGGGAACATGTAGCTTAGGGAACATGTAGCTTAGGGAACATGTAGCTTAGGGAACATGTAGCTTAGAGAACATGTAGCCTAGGGAACATGTAGCTTAGGGAACATGTAGCTTAGGGAACATGTAGCTTATGGAACATGTAGCCTACGGAACTTAGGGAACATTTAGCTTAGGCCACATTTAGCTTACGGAACATGTAGCTTAGGGAACATGTAGCTTAGGGAACATGTAGCTTAGGGAACATGTAGCTTAGGGAACATGTAGCTTAGGGAACATGTAGCTTAGAGAACATGTAGCTTAGGGAACATGTAGCTTAGGGAACATGTAGCTTAGGGAACATGTAGCTTAGAGAACATGTAGCTTAGGGAACATGTAGCTTAGGGAACATGTAGCTTAGGGAACATGTAGTTTTGAGAACATGTAGCTTAGGGAACATGTAGCTTAGGGAATATGTAGCTTAGGGAACATGCAGCTAAAAAACATGTAGCTTACGGAACATGTAGCTTAGGGAACATGCAGCTTAGAGAACATGTAGCTTACGGAACATGTAGCTTAGGGAACATGCAGCTTAGGGAACATGCAGCTTAGGGAACATGTAGCTTAGGGAACATGTAGCTTACGGAACATGTAGCTTAGGGAACATGTAGCTTAGGGAACATGTAGCTTAGGGAACATGTAGCTTAGGGAACATGTAGCTTAGGGAACATGTAGCTTAGAGAACATGTAGCTTACGGAACATGTAGCTTAGGGAACATGCAGCTTAGGGAACATGCAGCTTAGGGAACATGTAGCTTAGGGAACATGTAGCTTACGGAACATGTAGCTTAGGGAACATGTAGCTTAGAGAACATGTAGCTTAGGGAACATGTAGCTTAGAGAATATGTAGCTTAGGGAACATGCAGCTAAAAAACATGTAGCTTACGGAACATGTAGCTTAGGGAACATGCAGCTTAGAGAACATGTAGCTTACGGAACATGTAGCTTAGGGAACATGCAGCTTAGGGAACATGCAGCTTAGGGAACATGTAGCTTAGGGAACATGTAGCTTACGGAACATGTAGCTTAGGGAACATGTAGCTTAGGGAACATGTAGCTTAGGGAACATGTAGCTTAGAAAACATGTAGCTTAGGGAACATGTAGCTTAGGGAACATGCAGCTTAGGGAACATGTAGCTTACGGAACATGTAGCTTAGAGAACATGTAGCTTAGGGAACATGTAGCTTAGGGAACATGTAGCTTAGGGAACATGTAGTTTAGAGAACATGTAGCTTAGGGAACATGTAGCTTAGGGAACATGTAGCTTACGGAACATGTAGCTTAGGGAACATGTAGCTTAGGGAACATGTAGCTTAGGGAATATGTAGCTTAGGGAACATGCAGCTAAAAAACATGTAGCTTACGGAACATGTAGCTTAGGGAACATGCAGCTTAGAGAACATGTAGCTTACGGAACATGTAGCTTAGGGAACATGCAGCTTAGGGAACATGCAGCTTAGGGAACATGTAGCTTAGGGAACATGTAGCTTACGGAACATGTAGCTTAGGGAACATGTAGCTTAGGGAACATGTAGCTTAGGGAACATGTAGCTTAGAGAACATGTAGCTTAGGGAACATGTAGCTTAGGGAACATGTAGCTTAGGGAACATGTAGCTTAGGGAACATGTAGCTTAGAGAACATGTAGCTTAGGGAACATGTAGCTTAGGGAACATGTAGCTTAGGGAACATGTAGCTTAGAGAACATGTAGCTTAGGGAACATGTAGCTTAGGGAACATGTAGCTTAGGGAACATGTAGTTTTGAGAACATGTAGCTTAGGGAACATGTAGCTTAGGGAATATGTAGCTTAGGGAACATGCAGCTAAAAAACATGTAGCTTACGGAACATGTAGCTTAGGGAACATGCAGCTTAGAGAACATGTAGCTTACGGAACATGTAGCTTAGGGAACATGCAGCTTAGGGAACATGCAGCTTAGGGAACATGTAGCTTAGGGAACATGTAGCTTACGGAACATGTAGCTTAGGGAACATGCAGCTTAGAGAACATGTAGCTTAGGGAACATGTAGCTTAGGGAACATGTAGCTTAGGGAACATGTAGCTTAGGGAAAATGCAGCTTAGGGAACATGTAGCTTACGGAACATGCAGCTTAGAGAACATGTAGCTTAGGGAACATGCAGCTTAGGGAACATGCAGTTTAGGGAGCATGCAGCTTTATTTTTGCTAACATTATTTATGCAAGGAAAAGTTTTTTGTGGATCGATTTAAGATAACTCTGGGCAAATTGTCGCAAGTTTTCGTCAGTTGATGCCTATAAAACAAGAAGCCAAAGGAGAATGCGAGCTATCTTGGGTTGTCAGGAGCGTGTCAGTTTCCAGGTTTTTGGCTCGGAGAAGCAACAGTAAGCCTTGCTGTCACTGAGTGAGAAATTTCCTTGCAGAGCAAAAGTGGCCCATGCGTGGGCGCGGACTAGCTGTCCATAGCGCAATTAATCACGGATTAGGTAATTGGGAGACAATCTCATAGTCGTTGCTGGAGGTACCAGCATATTCGCCATCTGCATTAAGTTATGTTCCTATGCTTACAGAAGTAAAGCTTTCAGCAGCAGCTTTTATCCTACGCTCTTATTTCGTCTAGGTGAGGAGATTAAGTACTTGTGCACTTTTATTGTGAATGGCGGAGCTGTCAAACTAAATACTGGATGGCCGATTCTTCGCCTCTCACTTCGATTCGTCAAAATCAAACAAATATTGAAACTGGAACTCGACTCTCAGTTCCGCCTGCGTGCATGCACATCTCACCCGATAGCTGCTTTGTCTGTGTTGACAGTGCTAAGTGCCGCATTTACCCTTCAGTGCAAACTAGCCTTTACGAGCTATACCCATCGACTGTGCTATCCGAAGCTGTCTTAAAAGCTGTTTTTTCCCGCAATGATACAGCCTGATAGCTATTACAAGCGTAGATAGTAAAAACTTTTAACTACTTTTAAAAAATTCAGACTAAAATGTTTTTGGAAAGCCTCGTGTTTCGTGTTCCCAGGTCAGTGCTAGTAACTTTACAGCTGAAAAATTTGAAAAAAAAAGTTTAAAATTATTAAGATCTGTAGTTTTCAGCAGCAATGGCAGGGAAACCGTCAGCTACAGAAGTAGGGCAACCGTCAGCTACAGAAGTAGGGCAACCGTCAGCTACAGAAGTAGGGAAACCGTCAGCTACAGAAGTATGGCAACCGTCAGCTACAGGAGTAGAGCAACCGTCAGCTTCAGAAGTAGGGCAACCGTCAGCTACAGAAGTAGGGCAACCGTCAGCTACAGAAGTATGGCAACCGTCAGCTACAGAAGTATGGCAACCGTCAGCTATAGAAGTTGGGCAACAGAAGTAGGGCAACCGTCAGCTACAGAAGTAGGGCAACCGTCAGCTACAGAAGTATGGCAACCGTCAGCTATAGAAGTTGGGGAACAGAAGTAGGGCAACCGTTAGCTACAGAAGTGGGGCAACCGCCAGCTACAGAAGAAGGGCAACCGTCAGCTACAGAAGTAGGGCAACCGCCAGCTACAGGAGTAAGGGCAGTAGGGCAGTACATCAATAGGGCTCTCCTTCACCACAACGTCGCCAAAATGCCAACCTTCCAATTCATCCAGGTGCACCAGAACTCGGAGCTGCGCAGCCTACACCGCAAGTACTGGGACGCGTACGACCCAACTCTGATCTCGGAGTGCCTATTTGCCATAGCGAACATCTTCTCAATGCTGAAACTGGTTAACATCTTTACTATTAATCCTCACCTGGGTCCGCTGCAGATCTCGCTAGGCCGGATGCTAAATGATATTCTGAAATTCCTGTTCGTTGTGGTGCTAGTGATCTGCTCGTTTGCTTGCGGCTTCAACCAGCTCTACTGGTTCTACGCCTATCAGAGGAATAAGTATTGTCAGGATAACAAATTCTACTTCGGCATCACGGGAACCGACTTGGACAAGTACAGCTACTGCGTGACAAGGGGACGGACCTTTTCCAAGTGAGTCTTTCTTTGATGGACACTGGCAACTGAAGTATTTTCAAATGCAGAGACTGCACAGACAGACAATTTTTGAAAGCTAAAATTGACAGTAAAGTAAGATGAGAGAAGTGCAAATAAGCAGTGCAAAATGAGAGAGATGGACGACTGTGAGTAAAGTACAGTTTTGGGTTTATTTGCTGTTCCGCTTGAGTTCGCTTCAGCGCTATCTAAACATGACAATGCCAAACATACATGTACATGCTGGTAGTGGGTTGAAGTAAATAGCGAGAGCTGATGAGGGAGCGAGGCTGAAGTGGATGAGGAAAAACTAGATGAGACAGACTAGATGAGAGAGACTAGATGAGGGAGAGACTAGATGAGGGAGAGACTAGATGAGGTAGAGACTAGATGAGGGAGAGACTAGATGAGGGAGAGACTAGATGAGGTAGAGACTAGATGAGGGAGAGACTAGATGAGGGAGAGACTAGATGAGGGAGAGACTAGATGAGGGAGAGACTAGATGAGGGAGAGACTAGATGAGGGAGAGACTAGATGAGGGAGAGACTAGATGAGGGAGAGACTAGATGAGGGAGAGACTAGAGGGAAAGAGAAAAGAACAGAGAAATCAATTGCGTCATCACTCTAACCGACTTGATGTGAGTATTGAATTATAAGTGCTAAAATTCATGTCATCGATGTGAAGAGACTGAACTGCTAATGCAGCAATCTGGGTTCGAATTTTGATAGCGTAATTTTGCATTAAAAGCTTTAACGGAAAACTTTAGGATTAACAGACTTAACGAAAGAAAAAAATAAAAGAATCGCCATGTGAACCATAAAAACTCATTGGGTTTCTGCTAAGATGTCCAGGCTCATATGGGGTTGAATTACGAGTTTTCATGGCTCATGGGGGAATTGCTAAGATTTCAAAGGCTCATGGGGGAATTGCTGAAATGCTGTGGCTCAAGGCTCATGGAGGAATTGCTAAGATGTCAAGGCTCATGGGAAATCGCCGAAATGCTTGGCTCATTGGGGATTGCTCAGATACCATGAGCCAAAGCTCATAGGGATCTGATATCTTAGTCTAGATAGCTGGCTACCAGAGCAGTGCTTTTCTGCTTTAGAAAATTATTTTCCTCTTAAAATGCAAAAAATGATAACTGTACAAGATCATAACCTACGTGTAGTTTATTCAAACATTTTTATTTCTTTTTTGTTGCCTCCCCAACGGGGGGCGCAGATTGCTAGTCCAATATACTAAATAGGGTTGCTTTTATGCATATGGGTATGCAATTTATTCTAGCAAAACAGCTAACTAAAATACGTATGAGCCATGTCAGAAAGTCAGAGGCTGCCAATATAATCTCATATGAATTCTACCGTAAAGTGCAAGTAGGTTTGAAGCGCAAACGACAATAAAACTGTAGCACTCTGAGTACTGCAGAGATCCGCCTACATTTTCCATTATGTCGTTTTACTCGATAACCAATGGCAACCTGCAAACCCCACAGTCTGTTTGAGATCACCCAGTCCCTCTACTGGTCAGCCTACGGCCTGATAGATTTGAGCAACACCGACCTCGAGTACGAGCACTCGTTCACGGAATTCATTGGTAATGGTCGGCTATTTAATGGACTGGTTGATTTATCATCATTTGACAACGTTGAGAGCCTCCTATCACTTTCATTTTCGCATCTGGCACCATAATTAATTAATAACGTTTCAGGGGGAAGGTAGTTAGGTAAAATCCATTAAAAATATCTTCTGACGCGTAAATGAATATATTTTAATTGTTTACTCTCACTCACAGTCCGAGAGTCAGTCTCAGCCGTCACTCTCCCAGCCCGAGAGTCAGTCTCAGCCGTCACTCTCCCAGCCCGAGAGTCAGTCTCACCCGTCACTCTCACAGTCCGAGAGTCAGTCTCACCCGTCACTCTCACAGTCCGAGAGTCAGTCTCACCCGTCACTCTCACAGTCCGAGAGTCAGTCTCAGCCGTCACTCTCCCAGCCCGAGAGTCAGTCTCACCCGTCACTCTCACAGTCCGAGAGTCAGTCTCACCCGTCACTCTCCCAGCCCGAGAGTCAGTCTCACCCGTCACTCTCCCAGCCCGAGAGTCAGTCTCACCCATCACTCTCACAGTCCGAGAGTCAGTCTCACCCATCACTCTCCAAGCCGAGAAGCAGTCTCAGCCGTCACTCTCACAGTCCGAGAGTCAGTCTCACCCGTCACTCTCCAGCCGAGAGTCAGTCTCAGCCGTCACTCTCCAGCCGAGAGTCAGTCTCACCCGTCACTCTCACAGTCCGAGAGTCAGTCTCACCCGTCACTCTCACAGTCCGAGAGTCAGTCTCACCCGTCACTCTCACAGCCCGAGAGTCAGTCTCACCCATCACTCTCACAGTCCGAGAGTCAGTCTCACCCATCACTCTCCAAGCCGAGAAGCAGTCTCAGCCGTCACTCTCACAGTCCGAGAGTCAGTCTCACCCGTCACTCTCCCAGCCCGAGAGTCAGTCTCACCCGTCACTCTCCCAGCCCGAGAGTCAGTCTCACCCATCACTCTCACAGTCCGAGAGTCAGTCTCACCCATCACTCTCCAAGCCGAGAAGCAGTCTCAGCCGTCACTCTCACAGTCCGAGAGTCAGTCTCACCCGTCACTCTCCCAGCCCGAGAGTCAGTCTCACCCATCACTCTCCAAGCCGAGAAGCAGTCTCAGCCGTCACTCTCCCAGCAGCCCGAGAGCCAGTCTCAGCCGTCACTCTCCCGCAGGCAAGCTCATGTACGGCGCCTTCTCTGCAATAACATTCATCGTCCTGCTCAACATGTTGATTGCCATGATGAACTGCAGCTTTGAAGAGATTGTGGTACGTTTCTAATATTCAGTGCCTGCTACTCAAAGTAGAGCGGCGATATAAAATAAAAAACTGATTTTTCACATCTGCAGGCCCAGGCAGACACGGAGTGGAAGTTCGCCCGCGGCAAGCTGTGGATCAGCTACTTTGACGAAGGCGGCACCCTGCCGACGCCATTCAACATCATCCCGAGCCCGAAGTCTTTCCTGTACGCGATGGCCTGGCTCAAGGATAAGGTCTGCTCCTGCTCTAAGCGGCACCAGCGCAGCAAGTGGCAGAGCATCCGGGTAAGACTCTGCAAGATTTTATCTAAGCGAATTTTGTATCATGTTTGCAATTGAGAAGTGGCTTATCTCTCCTGTTGCAGAAAGTGGTGAAGAAAGTAAACGAGAAGGAGGCTCGGTACCAGGTGAAGAAGCCTGTTTGCTTGTTGATGTCGTCCCACATTAAAACTAAACGGAAATCCTAACCCTAACCCTCAGTCGGTGATGCGCGACCTTATCAAGCGCTACTTGATGGTCCGTCAGAAGTCGGACGACAAGCAGGGCGTCACAGAGGATGACTTGAACGAGATCAAAGGCGACATATCGGCGTTTCGCTTCGAATTGTTGGAGATTTTCCGAACCAACGGCATGCGAACGCCCGCCCACATGCAGCAGCGGTCCAGTAAGGGGTCGGGCTGACCGTAGCGCTGGGAAACAAAGTGGCTGGCTAGAGTAAAAGAGAAACGGGAACATAAATCAGTCCACGTGCAAAGCATATCAATAATTTCCTGACCCGATTCCACTAGTACCAAAAAGCCACTTTAGGAAATCTATCTCAGTCAACATGAAGCTTATAAAGCTCAGGAAACATGTATGTAGCTTAGGGAACATGCAGCTTAGGGAACATGCAGCTTAGGGAACA
Source organism: Macrostomum lignano (assembly GCA_002269645.1). Taxonomy (NCBI): domain Eukaryota; kingdom Metazoa; phylum Platyhelminthes; family Macrostomidae; genus Macrostomum; species Macrostomum lignano. The sequence continues at coordinate 238,066 of NIVC01000807.1, read as the reverse complement.
TGCAGCTTAGGGAACATGCAGCTTAGGGAACATGCAGCTTAGGGAACATGCAGCTTAGGGAACATGCAGCTTAGGGAACATGCAGCTTAGGGAACATGCAGCTTAGGGAACATGTAGCTTAGGGAACATGCAGCTTAGGGAACATGCAGCTTAGGGAACATGTAGCTTACGGAACATGTAGCTTAGGGAACATGTAGCTTAGGGAACATGTAGCTTAGGGAACATGTAGCTTAGGGAACATGTAGCTTAGGGAGCACTGGCCAAAGTATTTGTGCAGGTGTGCGCTCTCGTGCGGGATGGGATGAAATTACCCCGTCGGTTGAAAAAAATCTCACCATGGCGACTCTTCCCAGCCAAGCTGCGGCGCCGCGGCAGCAAGCGGTCGATGCAGAGCCGGCGCTACGGCCGATTCCCCGGCGGCGAAGACCAGCAGCAGCAGCAGCAGGAGGGTGGCAGCATTGGCCGGTTCGACACCATCAGCGAGGAGGAATCAGACAGTCTCAACGGCAGCGTCAACGGCTGGCCGCTGGCCGGTCGGCAGGCCGGCGCCAGGACGCCGACGACTCCGCCGCGACGCCGGCTACCGCCGCTGAGCTCGCAGGACAGCTCGGAGAGCTTCCAGTCCAGCGGGGCCCAGGCCAGCCCGCCGGAGCGGCGACAACAGCAGCAGCAGGCGGAGCTGGCCCTGGACCCGGCCCAGCTGCCCGGCTACCAGCGGTCCGGCACCGCCAACTCCGACACCGCCGCCGCCAATGCCGCCGCGGCCGCGTTCACCAAGAAGACAATCGGCGCCGTCAAGAAGGTGTCATTCAACTGGAACCAGGAGGACGACAACGAGCAGGAGCGGCAGAGATCTGCCGAAGGTGACGGCGGCTCTGTTTACGTGTACGACGGGTCACCGGAAGCTTCAACACCTCAGCCGCAGCCGCCGCATCCGACAAGAGAGCAGCCGCAGGCGCCGCCGCAGCGAGCTCGGGGCGAGCGGCGCAGCGATCTGGTCTGAGCTGTCCCCTGGGTCCGAGCTCAACTCGTAAGTTCGCATTCCAAAGAATCGGATCAAAGTGTCATGCTTAGAGTTTTGCTGGATAAATATGGCAAATCTAACTGCGTTTTCATTGGTTCACAGCCTTTGTCTATGGTAAAATCTGGCGTCTCTTCGCAAAATCCTTCAGCAATTCGCAAGCAATCAATATGCCTAGACAATGAGGCAAAAAAACAAGTTACTAAAACAGTTTACAAGTTGACTAATTTATAATCTCCTAGATGGTCTGTCACTAGCTAGCTTTTTGTATGCTCGTATTCCATTGCACAAATCTTTTAAACTTTCCTTTTTTCGCGTAATTCTTTTATCCACAGCAAAATGGTATTTTTCCACAGATTACTAAAAGTACAATTGGCGCACAATCTTACGCAATTTTTATGCAATTGATGCAACTTTATTTTCTGAGTAAAAATTCTAATTGAGAATCGTGACAGTTCCGCATTCAAATCTGATTGGTTAATTCGCCGCGTTTGCCCGACTGGTCCGGTTTTTCCTCCGGGTGAACTACTTATTTACTGACTGAATGCAAGTAGTATAAATTGCGTTTTTATCCTTGTACGAGAAATCGGAATATTTTTTTATCTTTTTAAATTGAATTAAATTTAAATTAAATTTAGATTTCAGAATCGGAATTCGATAGCGCCGTTTCAGATCGTAAAGATTTGTTAATATTCTTGAAATTTACGACAACTGTTTTGCGGAGAACCCTAGCAACTGTACCAGCTGTTTTCTTAAATTGTTTTTATCAATTCTACAGAAAATGTTTTCTTCTTTGCGAATAATTTTTGCGAATTCAAGAATTTCTTTTTCGGAAATAAACGGAATGGATCTATTTTGCAAGCACCTCACTTAATTTACCGGTTCTTATTTATTTTGACATTATTCTATCTACTATTAGTAGCTGGCCAATTTGAACTGAAATTGTCAGTCGATACGCGCATTTTGTTCTACTATTAGTAGCTTTGGCTAAGTTTAAAAAAATCAAAATACTATATATACTCATAGAAATGTATACTTTTTTTAAAAGTGCGTTCAAAAACAATATAGATAAACGCAGAGTACATATTTTGAAATATTTTATTGAACTCTACGTGACTGGTGGTTCTCTGTCAGCGAAAATCGGTGCCACTCGATAAAAATTTCGATTCAATTATATAAGCTAAAACCAACATGGTTCGAACCGTGTCAAAAAAGTGCAAAGAGAAATCAAAAAAGAGCGTCAAGTTCTTGTGGAAGGCTCACGGGTGAGTTGCCAAATTCCAAACGATATGTGCAACAAGAGTCAAGTGCAGGCGAGTTAAAGGAAAATCAATAGGTTTGCAGGAATGAAAACGCGCTAGGTATGGACGGATTTCAGTTTACAGGTAAATCTGTAATTGAGATCTGAGCAGAGACGGTGCACTTGATAATTCAAATATCATGATAATTCTGAGCCTAAAGCACAGATACTAGAATAACTAGATAGGCCACTCAGCACATTTGCGTGCAAGCTACTTTCAGTTCAGTAGTAAGTTAAACAGAAGCATTTTAATGCATTCTTAAAGGCAGGGTTCATTTATTGGCTCTTACCCCACAGCTTAAGCCCTCCAACCGCGCCTTCCCACCCTAAAACTGCCATGTACATTTCAGTGGACTGGCCAATGTACATTATTGCTGAACCAATTAGCAAGCTTGGGCTTCTAAACTTATCAAAGTCATTTCAGCTGGCTTTATTTTTATAAAATAGCTTATGTATTCTTCTTTGCTACTGAACTGAAAGTAGAAAGCTGATTTACTAAGTATTTATGCCTGAATAGTGGCTCATCTAGTTATTCTAGTATCTGTGGCCTAAAGTGACAAACCAACTAGCGGCAAGCTGTACAAAACTTCATCACACATAAAAAAAAAGACTTTATAAACGATGATTTCCTAGTCTCTGAAGACAGGCCACTTGCAACCAGCAATGCAAACTCGAATGCGAAATTATGACGCGTAACTCCTCTGCAATGAAGCGGCACAGATACTGATCACAGATCGCAGCAAAAACAATTATTGATAAACAGACGATGCACTTCTCTTCAGGCCACAATGCCAGCTGCTGGCCCAGCAACTCCCCCCTCCCCAACCGGTCAGTCCGGCCGGTTTGGCGGCCTGGCCAGCGGCACGCTGGCCTTCCGCCTTAGCTGGAAGCGGCTGACTGCCGCGATCGGCCCCGACAGAGACGTCGACGACGATGAACCGGCAGCGCCGCCACCGCCGCGTCCGTTGGGCTTCAGGCAGCCGATGGAGGCACTGCGCCGGACTGGCACTGACTCGGCCTGCAGGCAGCTCCTCAGCTGGGCAACCTTGGACTCCTCCAGATCCGCCGCCGTGACCAACAGCACACTGGCCGAGCTGCCAACTCCAACTGAAGGCCGGTTGCGCAATGGCGGCACGGAGGACAGCAGGGCCTGCTGGCGAGGTGAGAACAGCGATGGCTGCTGCTGCTGCTCCAGACTGCCTGGCAGTACCGGCTGCTGTTGCTGCTGCTGAGTCTGAGCTGGAGTTGGCTGCTGTTGCGGCTGAGCAGCCTGGGAGGGAGGGGGAGGTGCCGCCGCTGCCGCGGCCGCCGCCGTGGCTTTATTCGTTGTTGAGCGCCGCTGCTGCTGGTTAGTCGGCGGTGGAGGCGCCGCACGACGCAGCGGAGCTCGACGCACCGCGCCAGCGGCAGTTGTAGAAGACGTTGCCGACGACGATGTCGAAGGTGTCGTCTGCTGCTGCTGCTGCTGCTGCTGCTGCTGCTGAGAGCGGCTCCGAAAGTGCTGCTGCTGCTGCTGTCGGAGGCTGGGCCCGCTGCTGCCAGCCGAGCTGGCTAGAAAAGTCTTCACAGCGCGAGGCCCGCCGCGCAGCGAGGCCAGGTAGCGCCGGGTCCAGTCGCGCAGGGCGGCTAAACTGGATTTGCTGAGCCGGCTAACAGGATTCGACTGCACGTGGTCCAGCGCGGCCACCGCCATCGCCCGGCCGACCTCCTGGTAGTGAGCCGGCGCGTACTTCGGCGGCGGGCCGGGCGGAGGCGGCGGCGTCAGTCGGGGATCCTGGAAAGATTCGATTTGTTGCGGTTTTATCAACTGCATGCACAATTCATGTCAAGGGAATATGTACACTCTGGTGGCAGATTCATATGTACCTGAGGTCCGCGAACTTTCTTATCTCAAAAGTCATATAAAGAATCCAGCTTGTGGGGCTGCGGGCCAGATGAGTGAGGAGAGAGGAGAGGAGAAAGAAGAGAGAGCAGATTGGAAAAGAGAGAGGAGAGACAAGCGAGGGGAGGGAAGAGAGAAGAGAGAAGGGAGAGAAGATTGGAGAAGAGAGAGGTGATACAAGCGACAGGGAAGAGAGAAGAGAGAAAGGAGAGAAGGGAGAGGACAGAGAGATGAGAAAGAAGGGAGAGTAGAGAAAAGAGAAGAGAAAAGAGAAGAGAGAGAAAAGAGTGGAGAGAGGAGAGAGGGAAAAGAGAGGAGAGAATGGAGAGACGGAAGAGACAGGATAGAGAGGAGAGAGACAAGAGAGGAAAGAAGGGAGAGAGATGAGAGAGAGAGAGAATCGAGAGAGGAGAGAGAGGGAGGAACGGAGAGAGAGGAGAGGAGAGGAGAGAGGAGAGAGAGGGAGGAAAGGAGAGAGAGGAGAGGGAGGAAAGGAGAGAAAGGAGAGATGAGAGAAGGGAGAGGAGAGAGAGGGGAGAGAGGAGAGAGAGGGGGAGAGAGGAGAGAGAGGGGGAGAGAGGAGAGAGAGGGGGAGAGAGGAGAGAGAGGGAGGAGAGAAGAGAGGAGAGAGAGAGAGAGAGAGAGAGAGAGAGAGAGAGAGAGAGAGAGAAAGAGAGAGAGAAGAGGAGAGAGAGGCGAGACGATAAAGAGGCTTCGCGGGCCGGAGTTTCCCGAACCCTGATATATACAGATTCAGTAAGCAGAGGGGCATGGGGCACTCTGTATGACTGCTTGCCTCTTCAATGGCTGTGGGTCAATCGTTGTCTTTATTTGCAACAGTGCCCACAGCCCCCTGCGAACCCACTAACAAATAAGCAGAGAGCAGGAATCAGGGGGAAATCGCAATGCCTCACCTGATGCATAGGCAGGTGATTGACGCATCTGCCGCTATTGTAGTTGCACTCCAGCGTGTAGCTGTGCACCAGGCCCAGGTGCTTCCAAATGGCCACCCGGCCAGCGCCAGCTTTGGACAGTCCGTCCCGCTTGTCCCGCAGGTACATGTTGCGCACGGTGAAGTTGCAGGCTGAATAATCGAAATGGGCAGAATTGGCAGCGATGAGGCGCGGGTATAACAAGTTCTCCATCATTGCTGAGTCCGGCTCGACGTTGTTGCCATAGACAAAGCAGCCGCGCTTTGAGCAGTGGCCGTGCAGGTCAATATAGTAGGCGATGCCGCTGTCCGATGGAGGAACCTCGAGCAGGCGCGGATCGCACAGGTGCGGACAGGTCGGGTTGCCGGGGTCAAAGGAGCCCGGACCGCCGGGAACCTGAGAAGGATGCACGCACGGAGCTGAGCTAGGGCTGCTGCCACAGTGGTTTGTTTAGCCTATGGCTTCAGACCATATTAAACATAGTCTATAACTTCATTGTCTATGACCTGTCATCCCTAAATTGTCTATCGTCTGTTACCACCCCATTGTCTATGGCCTGCGACCCCATTGTCTATAGCCTGTCACCACCCCTAGTGTCCATTGCCTGTCACCACCCATAGTGTCCATTGCCTGTCACCACCCCTAGTGTCCATTGACTGTCACCACCCCTAGTGTCCATTGACTGTCACCACCCCTAGTGTCCATTGACTGTCACCACCCCTAGTGTCCATTGCCTGTCACCACCCCTAGTGTCCATTGCCTGTCACCACCCCTAGTGTCCATTGCCTGTCACCACCCCTAGTGTCCATTGCCTGTCACCACCCCTAGTGTCCATTGCCTGTCACCACCCCTAGTGTCCATTGCCTGTCACCACCCCTAGTGTCCATTGCCTATCGCACCACTGTCTATGGCCTGTCCCCATCCCATTGTCTATGGCCTGTCACCACCACATTTTCTATGGCCTGTCCCCACCCGATTGTCTATGACCTGTCCCCACCCGATTGTCTATGGCCTGTCCCCACCCGATTGTCTATGGCCTGTCCCCACCCGATTGTCTATGGTCTGTCCCCACCCGATTGTCTATGGCCTGTCCCCACCCGATTGTCTATGGCCTGTCCTCACCCGATTGTCTATGGCCTGTCCCCACCCGATTGTCTATGGCCTGTCCCCAACACATTTTCTATGCCCTGCCACTCCATTGTCTATGGTCTGTCACCACCACATTACCTATTGTCTGTCACCAACCCATTGTCTATAGCCTATCACTTCATTGTCTCTTACCCTATACTCATAAAACGGATTCTCGAACACTCACTGGGTCATCTCCATCGGAATCGGAACCCTCGTTTCCCGGCCGGAAATCAGACTGTTTTTTTATGGGAAGCGGCGACTTGCGTATCGGTGAATCGGCAGCGGCCATCTGAGGCGAGCCCTCGCGTAGCAGGACGTTCTCGCCTTTGGTCTCGTCGAATACTAGGGACATGACTCGATTGCGAGACTGTGGGATTTCAGTTGGATCCTTGGTTTATTTTTTGTTGTTGCGAGAGGCAAAAAATTAGATGTGCTCAAATGCATGCAGGTATGATGTGGTTTAGGCATGCCGTACATATGAGCGACTTCATTCCGAGCTCTATTAGCCAGTAAACGGTTGTTCGGTGGGCGCTTAATTAGCGCGGCCTATTCAGTAAGCGCACGATTATTTATCTCCGCGCCTTTGAAATGCCAACCCGTATACAGTAAAAGTACATCAGACTAATCCCAACCAAGTGAACTCACTCGAATGTTTCTCTCAGCGTCCTCCGGGTCGCCGGAAACTAATTCTGGCGCCGACTCGGCCGATGCCGATTTTGCACAGGAATTCTCGGCCGCCGTTCTGTCCGGGACGGGTACGGAGGCTGCGGAGGCGGCCGAGGTCCTAGCAGGCGCAGCCTGTTTCCGATTGGCCCGATGGTGATAAACCAGCACGCTCTTGACAGCGTAGATTGTGGGGTAGAGCTGCGGGTCGGGGTCCAGGTAGAATCTGTTCAGATTGACACCACGGCTGTCGGTGCGATAGTGACCCCGGGTGACCCCGTCCGGGTTGAGCATGGGGATGAGCTTGAACACGAACAGGCGGCGCAGCTGGCGGGCTCGGGCGTCGGCTTCGCGAAGGATGAATTCTAGGAAACCGTTGAACACGAAGCTGGCCGGAGTCTCGCCGGGGTGCACCCGGCTGCTGACTAGGAAGACTCGCTTGCCGGGGAAGGCGCGCGGCCGCGGGTTGCTGCGCTCCAGAAAGAGGCGTTCGTCGAAGCGGTCCTCCTCCTGCGGCGAAGGCGGTAACGGAGTGGATTGCGAACGGTCAGAGGCGGCGTTGGGATCAGAAAAGAATCGGGACTGCAGGATCGGGACTGAAGGATTGGGACTGAAGGATTGGGACTGAAGGATCGGGACTGGAGGATCGGGACTGAAGGATCGGGACTGCAGGATCGGGACTGCAGGATCGGGACTGAAGGATCGGGACTGAATGATCGGGACTGAAGGATCGGGACTGCAGGATCGGGACCGCAGGATCGGGACTGAAGAATCGGGACTGAAGGATCGGGACTGAAGGATCGGGACTGCAGGATCGGGACTGAAGAATCGGGACCGCAGGATCGGGACTGAAGAATCGGGACTGAAGGATCGGGACTGAATGATCGGGACTGCAGGATCGGGACCGCAGGATCGGGACTGAAGAATCGGGACTGAAGGATCGGGACTGAAGGATCGGGACTGCAGGATTGGGACTGCAGGATCGGGACTGCAGGATCGGGACTGCAGGATCGGGACTGCAGGATTGGGACTGCAGGATCGGGACTGCAGGATCGGGACTGCAGGATCGGGACTGCAGGATCGGGACGTCAGAATCTGGATTGAAGAATCGGGACTGCAGGATCGGGACTGAAGAATCGGGACCGCAGGATCGGGACTGAAGAATCGGGACTGAAGGATCGGGACTGAATGATCGGGACTGCAGGATCGGGACCGCAGGATCGGGACTGAAGAATCGGGACTGAAGGATCGGGACTGAAGAATCGGGACTGCAGGATCGGGACTGCAGGATCGGGACTGCAGGATCGGGACTGCAGGATTGGGACTGCAGGATCGGGACTGCAGGATCGGGACTGCAGGATCGGGACTGCAGGATCGGGACTGCAGGATCGGGACGTCAGAATCTGGATTGAAGAATCGGGACTGAAGGATCGGGACTGCAGGATCGGGACTGCAGGATCGGGACTGCAGGATTGGGACTGCAGGATCGGGACTGCAGGATTGGGACTGCAGGATCGGGACTGCAGGATCGGGACTGCAGGATCGGGACGTCAGAATCTGGATTGAAGAATCGGGACTGAAGGATCGGGACTGAAGGATCGGGACTGGAAGGATCGGGACTGAGGATCGGGACTGGAGGATCGAGACTAAAGGATAGGGACTGCAGGATCGGGACTGCAGGCAGAGATGGTTAATAGATGCAGAGATCAAAAAGCAGTTGCCAGACAGGCAAGCCAGACCTGGTCAGTCATGCCGTGGCAGTCGGTGATGGTGAGCAGGTCCACCCTCTGCCTGTCCAGACTGTGGCACAGCAGCTCCCTATGGTAATAGATCTCGTCTGGTCCAGCCTTGCCCGGCCTCATCGCGGCGCAGTGGCGGAAGCTGAGAAAGAGATAAGTTAGCGAGTTAGCGGGAGCAAGATATGTGCGATGTATTCGATGCACTTTTGTAAGATTAAACGTTTTCAAGCGTGAACTTATTAAGGCTAAAAAAATTAATTCGGAAATAGTCAACATGACGACATTCTTATTTAAAGGCGCCAATACTAATCGTCAGGCATGTACACTCTCTGTGCCTTTGGGGTTGGCCCTCGTGGCTGCTTTTTATGGTGTTAAGTTTTCGTACACCATCCCCAAATTAATACGGCCGCACTCACGGAATCGAACCCAGGGGTCTTCGAAATTGGGCCATCGGCTAAAAATTCAATAATTTTGCTACTAGAGTAGCTCATTCTTTTATTAGAGGTACCCTGGCGCACTTTAAGCGACATTGTCGCACAACCGGTGAGAGGCATTACTGCCCCCATTCCGCCGACTCCCCTGAGCAGGCACACAAGCGCGCGGATACGTACGCAGTCATACGCGCAGGCACACACTCACACAGGAGTGTACAGTGGCCCTAACTTTATTTATCATTAGGCATGTACACTTCACTGTGCCTTGGGGGTTGGCCCTCAATGGCGTTAATTGCACGAGCAGAGCCAAGCCGAGATTCCAATTTAGCCTCAAATTACTGTGCCTGCACTCGGAATTGAGCTGCGCTAGACCACTGGACTACGGCCCCCCCTCAGGGTAGCCCAAGGAAAGCCCACTTTGGAAGGCGGCAATCATTGCTAAACCAACCGATAGTCCAGTGCGGACAGCTGCTCCTGCGACTCTGTGTAGGACCAGGGATAGCAGAACGCGAAGTAAGTTGTGCAGCCCTTGGCGTTGGCGCCGAACCGGTGCGTGAAGGTCAGGTAGAACTGGCCGTCGACTGTCTCGCAGGAGCAGCGGTCGCGGACACGCTGCCACTTGGCGAAGCTGCCGTCAGGGAAGCCGACACGAAACACCGGCTGGTGGCCCTGCTGGAAGAGACGCTGCTGCCGGTTAAGGTTCATCACGGTGAGCTTGATGAGCTTGTTTGGCTGGTAGCCGCGCACGCCGAAGTGAAACCAGGTGCGATTCTCGTTCTCAAACTGGGAGCCCTCGGCGTCTTTGCGAGTCCACACCTGGTACTCGTAGTCAGGCCGGTTGGCCTCGGCTTGGGAGGTTGGCGCCGGCGGCGGGGGCGGCGCAGCTGCAGATGAGGCCGAACTGCCCTGCTGCTCATCTGAGTCGTCTCTGGAGGAGAGCTTGGCCACCCGGGCGAGATTGCCAGAGTCGAAGTTGGACAGAAATGTGAGGCTGCCAGCCTTGATCTCAGAGCCAGTGATAACCATGGCTGCTGCTGCTGCTGATTTGACTCAGGGAGTCCTGCTTCCTTACTGTGGGGAAACATTACAGAGAAATCTGCTTTTATGGCTCCATGGCAAAACAAAAAGTGCTTTAAAATAATTATTTACAATAGCTTAAGAATTTAGATTTTACCTACAATAAGTTATTCAAAATGCTTGAATGAACTCTGAAACTTGCCTCAAAATTGTTAATTCTTAGAATGGCCATGAGGGAGTTCTGACCTACATTTTGGATGTCAAATGCTCAAAATTGTATTACTCATTGATAATCATTACTAGTAGAAAAGTTAAGAAAAAAGAATATATATATTTTATTAATTGGCCTTCACTTTATCTTAGACATTAGGCTCCCAGATAAAGCAGATGACTAGGTAGACAATAACTGGATGTTTTATCAACAACTATTTTACCACTAGAGGTGCTCTGACTTTTTCTAGATGTCTGTCTAAAAAATCTCTGAAATATTCTATTAAGGACAATTTGTGCTTTTATATAAAATAATATGTTTTTGACTTTATAATATAATATTATTAAGCTAAAAGTCTGTTTATAAACAGTATTTAGAAAAGTATATAAGCAATTTTGAAATTTAAACTTTAAATAAAACCAATAAATAACACCATATGAAATATATAATAAAATATATTTGTATAAAACTTTGGACCACTTTAATATTAGCTTGTTAAAATTATGCTTATATAATTGTATAATTTTCAATAAATCTTAAATTTTTATAGACTCTACACAATATAATACACTACAGTAATAGTAGAAAAGTGACTAAGTAAATTTATATTATTTTTGACTTAGTATAATGCTGCTAGCTCATACAAATTACCATAAAATATAAACCCTAGATATACATATGGATACAATGGTTTGATCTTTGATGCTTTGTATCTATATATATTTCTTATTACCTTAAATATTAATAAATGTGAGGGGCACCCGTAATTACATTTTGATTTAAATTGATACAGTACCCTGTTGAAAATCAATATTTCAATAATACATTGTTTGCATGAAAAAGAAATGAAGACTTGGTTGCATTTTTATTTAGGCCTATGCCTACCTTTTCTAATTGGAACAGGTATGACACAAAATTCACGGAAAACATATCAGTCAATTAGTGCGATTTAGTCTTTAATTGTTGACTATATTATATTATAAACTTTTTTAATAAAATAAAACGATTCTCGGTGTCTTCAAGATTATAGAGAAACGTTCAAAAAGTATGTAAGTCATTGTACAAATAGCTAATGGCTTTCAGAGTTTTGACACCTTTTGAGACAACTTGATTAACAATCAATTTTCTTTGTCATCGATTTTCATAGACAGTTTAATAAAGAGAGATAGATAACATTATTAATGATTAATGAACTTAGCTTGTAAAAATCGTTACATTATTCAGAAAGTAAATTATTGCAAAGAGTGACAACGCCGTAAATTTTAAGAACTTTTTTCAAAACAAACTAATTTTTTGTTATCAAAACATTAATAATCACTGCCGAGTTTTATGATTTGCTGTCGGAATTAAAATTAAGATTCGCAAATTTGTTTTATTGCTTAAAAATATTGCAAAAATGGAAATTACCGTTCGAAGTCGTCCCCTATAATTTTTGTACCTGCGATTATTCGCAGCAAGCCAATCCACTTTGCCAATCATCAGAAATGCCTTAAATAGAATAACAGACCGAAAGGCTTTTCAGTGCTTTTAACCTTCAGTGTTTCGCAAAATAATGGCCCGTTCTGAAACATTTTGGAATTCGGTTCTGACTTTTAAGTTCGAAGCCTTTTGCCTACGTTTTTTTGTCGTGTCTTCCAAAAAACTCATTGGAAAATTGCAGTGCTTTGTCTATACCAACTTTTTTTCAGTCGAGTTCGTACATATTTATAAAACCCATTAATACCATTGTAATACCATGCAACATGAAAGGACCCAAGCAACTATACATGCACGGCTTTTCCAGTGGGCGAATTCACGTTTACATGTACATGTTAATATGTACACATGCACGCAGTCCTTCTGTTTTATTTATGTGATGGATCGGTTTTGCAGCCGTTCAACTATTGGATTCATTATTACAAAGACACGGTTCTACACTATAGCATAAGGTTACAATGTGATTTGATTTTACTGCTGCAACTGTTTTAAACGATGGCACTTTTTAATTGAATTTAGTTTACAACGATAGCCCAGCTAGTGGCCGTGACTTTCTCAAAAGTACACTCGAAGTTTACGAGAGTACATGTATAAATTCATGTGGCATTAAGCTGTTACAGATGAAAAATTAACAAAGGTATAGTTGAATGACTTATAGACTAAAAAATAAGTGGATTGCACAATAATGCGTAATACTTTGCAATAGCTATTATTCGCAACTGTAGACATACAAAATTTATTTTCTCATTTTAATTTCTCATGCCTCACTTATGGCTAAAAAAGCTGTGAAAGGAGAAAAAAATAAAAGAGAGAATAGAGAGTTCCACATTGAAGAGACGAGATGGACGGGCAACTCTATGAATATGAGCAGTCACACTCACACTGAGCATCTTCCAGTTTACAATAAATGCGCTTCAATGTGCTTCAAGTACGAGCTGCGTGTGTATCGTGCCTTGTTTGGAATTTTTGAAAAGGTAATGTACGCACTGATTCATTCAACTCGTACATTAAAAAAATTGTTATAATACGGAGCTTTGACAAGGATCCAAATAAGTCAGAATCTCGCACAGACTAATTCCGTATTTTTTAATTGTTAAAGCTGCCGTCGATATGAATTATAGACTATAGCAACAGAATTCGGATCCAGCAGAGCTTGTAATTCAAATTCGCGCGCACAGCTGACTTGAAATGCTCACTTCGTGCTTATATCAAGCCTGTCTCTTCGGTGGTAAGTTCGACTATTTGTTACATGTAGTTCGATAAGTTAACAGTAGTTTATTTCCAAGTATTGATTACTTGGGGTATACCAGCGCATGGGCAATTTCAATGGGGAGATACATCTGGGGAGACTGATAAGACATTTTATTGCACGCTGCATGATCAGCATATATATGGTGGGACAAGTACGGGCCAATTGAAAGACCGTAAACTTGCTCCATTTGACATTTCAAAGTGCAAGTGAATCTCGTACACAATTTGCAAGTGTAGGAGCCTAGCAAGTGCAAGTGCGCCCTAAATATTCCAGTTGCCACGATAACACATGGATGATACAGCGGGGACCCAATCGCTTTTTTAAATTACAGTAAATAGAAGCTTGGAACAAAAGACAACCGCTAAGCCGCAGCAGCAGCCTCAGCCGCCGTCACGAGCCTCTTTGCTCAGCAGCTGCGCGCCAACGAATCCAAGGACAGAGAATGAGGCGGATGATGAAGTCAACGCTTCTACCGTTAGAAGCGACGGCTTCAACATTTATGCGGCCGGGTTTGGCTGCGATAGCAGAGCCCCGTGTTGGACTGCGGCCAGACTTTTGTCCGATTCGGCGTCACCCGGGACCATTCTCTATACCGGCCTGTTTGACGCCATCGGCGGTGGCCCGGACTGCGCCAGAGCTGTGGCCGCAATGTCAGCTGACTATGCCGCAGTGGCGCACCTGCACACTCCGAGTAGACAGCGTCGGCACAGCTGCAGCTTCGCAAGACAGGGTACGATACGAATTTTGCAGCTGGATGCAGCTTTTTGATAGTCCCGACAGAAACTGCCTACCTGGATACTTTGACCGACACGCCTTCATTCCTAACTCACATATAAGAACCAAGTTATTCTAAAATCTAAAATCTATTTCCAATCTTCGCCCCTTTTGACCGACTCTGACTAACTCGTAAATTTACTCAGGTATCAATCAAATCCAATAGTCTCACGCTCGTAGATGACTGGACATTTTTAGAAGGAGGGGCTGTGTGCACCGCGGCGCACTTTAAGCGACATTGAGAGGCATTACTGCCCATTCCGCCTGAGCCATGAGCATGAGCAGGCACACAAGCGCGCGGATAACGTACGCAGTCATACGCACAGGCACACACTCACGCAGGAGTGTACAGGGGCCCAACTTTATTTATCGTTATATGCATGTACACTTCACTGCCTTGGGAGTTGGCCCTCAATGGCGCTAATTGCACGAGCAGAGTCAAGCCGAGATTCCAATTTAGCCCCAAAAATCAATGTGAATATGCCCTTGGAACCCTAACTTGCATCTCCCAGCAGGTGTCTCACCCAGTATGTCCATCTGGAGAAATCGCACTCTGAGTGATTCCCAGGCCAGCTGGGAAGAAGCGCTCCGAGACGACATTGCTCAGCATCAGCAATTAGCGACACACCTGGGAGGCGCTGGACTGTTAGCCGACCGTCTTCCGGCTGACCTGCTCGATTGCCACTGGGATGCCATCGATCGGTTGCTGTCGGACAGAATCCCGGTCTCGACGGTCGAGGACCGATTAGGCTGGGCACTTCACCGGCTAGACGCGGACCTGTGCGGCCTGACCCTGCCCAGCCCCAGCGACCCCTGCTGCGTCCCAATGCACGGCGAGTGGGCCCGCCGACTGGCCCAGACCGGAGCAGTTGGCACCGCCGTTTCTATGGAAACGTCCGTCCGCAGTGGCGGGCGGTGCCTTCGAATCGCTCAAATCGGGGACGGAGCTGCCGTTATCGGGTCAGTTAGCGCCACTGGTGCCACTTGGGACTGGCGCCGACATGTGGCGCCGCATACCATCGAGAACTGGCGGGAGGTGAGGCGCCTAGCGCAGCGTTTCCCAGAGCCAGCAGCTCGGGCCGGCCTGTTTGCTCGGAACTGCTTCCTTGGCGAACAGGTAGGAAAAAGATCGTTTAGCTTGCAATGGCCTTAATTTCATTGAAACGAAGCCCTCAAATATATTTAAATAAGTGAAGTAAATCAAAAAGTACATATTGGCTGGATGGTTGTGAGCAATCTGGTGCGACATCGTCCCACAACCAGTACTGAAGGAATTCTGCCCATTCGGCAGACTCCTGAGTACCTGCAAGCGCGCCAATACTGATACGCACGCTCACACAGGGTGCACAGCAACCCTGACATACTAATCGTCAGGCATGTACACTCTCTGTGCCTTGGGGGTTGGCCCTCACGGGTGTGAATGGCACGATAAGCACCAGCCCCAAACGAATGCGGCCGCTCGCGGAATCGAACCAGGGGTCGTGGCGCGAAAGTCAGACGTGTTTACCGCTGAGCTGCTCTGCCAACGATAGACCTTTGAGGATGCTTTTTGGAATAAAACCCTTTAATTATTGGTGTTTGCATCAGTCCTGGGAAGGACGAAACGTCACCGGAACACTGCCCCCCCCCCTCAGGAGGCCACTCGCGCTTTCGGTCGAGTCGGACTCAAATGGTCCGTCGATCGGTTGACCGACGTCGCTTGGGCATCGCCGACAATGCCGACTTTGCCAGCCAGTTTGACCGGCTTGCCGGAGGTTGCCGCGGTGCAGCTGGCGCCAGCCGACCGTCTGGTTTTGCTCGGCTCGCCCGGGCTCTGGAACGCCGTGGAACCCGACGAAGCGGTCGCTTGCATTGGCGACAGCCTCACCGAGGAGTCCGGTGTCGGGAAGAATCCAGCAACCGAACTGCTGCGTCTGGCCCGAAACCGAAGTGGCCGACACGGCCGCGCTGACCGCTCGGACGGCCTTGCCACTGTCGTCATCGAGCTGCCATCGAGCGAAGATTTCGAATGCGAATTCGATGACTGCGAAGCTGAAGAACGAGACGAAGATGAAAATTCCGGAAAATTCCCAGAAAATTCTTTCTAGGAATGATTATTTTGGGAGTCAATGCGCCTTCCTTTGATTTGAATCACGCACTGGCAATCGGCTTTTCTTAGAAATAGATTTCCAGGAATGGTTTCTTGGGGCAAAAATTCGGTTTTGCATTTAACAGTTAACACAAAAAAGCAACTGACGTATTCCGAATTTCCCTGATTTTTCCCGAAAGAAAAGCTTCATTTTCAGCGCCAACTTTGACTGCATCATTGTTGAGCACGCCTAAACTATAGACATTTTCTGAGCTTGTTGAACTTTGAGACAAACAATATCCAGTCTTTCTTGTAACCATCAGCATCACCGCTTCCAAAGAGGTGTAGCCAGTTTTGTATATTCATTTCATAACAATTTTTTGTATTGAATTTTTTGTTTATACAGGCTTGGAATAACGTAGCAACCGAGTCATAAGTATAGGTGTAAATGTATATAGTGTAGACGGTATCGTGTGTGTGATATTTTGCCATAATGTTGATATTAGTGGCTACAAAATGAACACTGTGCATACAAGCATATAAATTAGTAGAGTAGTACCAAGGACTACTAAATTCCATTTGTTGTACTAGTAGTACACTTGTTGCATCGTTATTGCATCCGAATAGATAGCCCTCTCAGACTCTTTAAAATTATAATATATGCTCAGTACGAGCTTTAATACTGGTTTCGAATCCCCATTTAACAGAAACTGTCACATAACTGCACCTGGGCTTATTCATTAATTCAAAGAAATATTTGACCATAATCCACGCGAGGACCTCTACTCAATATGCAAATATTCAGTATTCTTCATTTAAATAACATTTATAAACTCAAAACTTCCGTTTCAGTCAGAGAATCTGACTCTCACAATGAAACATCAAAATTTTGAGTGTATATTTCAAAATCATAATCTACACAGAATATTTTCTCACTAATTTAAGCTTTTCGGCCAAATTAGGGACAATAAAATTTTTTACAACGTAAAGCGGTATGATTTTACTATGTTTGCCGTGTTCAAGGCAAGCTTGAAAACGCATCATTTCGCTCGCAAAATTCCTAAATAATCGATGATGATTATGCTGGTACAATGTATATACTGCATTGGCTGGTGTACGGTATTAGAAATTTACTAAACCACTGCAACGACTAGTCAGCAATCAGCGTATACGCGAGAAAATGTAGGAAATTTAAAACAGCTAATGAACTACTGAAAGTAGCTCAGTAAGCATTTTTCGCGAATAGATATTAGGCAATTTTGGAAGGAAACCAGTACGAGCTATTATGCAGGACAAAAGAATAAAAACCGCAAGAAACTTTAAGCTTATTGCCAGTTGCAAATCTAGTTTTGCGTGCAACATCAATATTAAATTCAAGGTTTCACAAGCAATATGTGCTGAGATAGTTAAGAAACTATTGAATGTAATGGGGATTATTTACCAAAAAATGTACAGACAACAAATGCAAGCAGTTCACAACATAATTACGAGGGTAGTTTGTTAAAATTGCTATATTGTCTTGTTCCACCGCGTTTTACATCAACGTTTAGGAAGGAAAAGAAATTGACTTAAGGGTCCGGTATAAAAGCCGATGACCTTCTGGGGTGGGGTGATGGGCCGGCTAGCAAACTGATAACCCTTCTGGGGTAGGGTGAGGGGCCGGCTAGCAAACTGATAACCCTTCTGGGGTAGGGTGAGGGGCCGGCTAGCAAACTGATAACCCTTCTGGGGTGGGGTGAGGGGCCGGCTAGCAAACTGATAACTAATTGGGGGTTGAGAAGGATAGAAGCATTCTTGAAGATCAGAAAAGGTTCCACGTTTTTACTTCAGTCTTACCATTGGTGGCGTTTCCAGATAGTTATATCCTAAATTTAGGACTATTTTTCAACTTCAATCTCCTTTCTTCACCAGAATTTAACATTAAATGAATATTTAGAGACAAACAATACTTCTAACGCGAATACATTTCTGCTAAATTTAAATATCATGCTGCGGGACATCTCACACCGGCATGTCCCGGAAGAACAAGCTGTCAATCTGACGGCACACTTGGTCAGCCTGTCCGTTGCCGCTGCCGCCACCACCTGCTGATGCCGCCGACACGGTCTCCTGGCTGCCCGCAACCTCCTCGACAGTCTGCAACGGTGCCGGGACTGGCGGAGGCTGCTGATGCTGCTGCTGTTGCTGCTGCCTCCTGCTGGTGTCCTCGTCGAATGAAGACGGCAGAGAAATCGCAGGCAGAGCAGTCGGCCCGGAGACTGAGTGGTGGCCGCAGCGAGCCGGAGTCGACGCGGATACGGCCATGCTGGTCGAGTGCAGCACCGGGAGCGGAGCGAAATGGGCAGGACTGGGAGCTTCGGCGGCTGTGAAACGGGGTGACCCAAGGTTTGCAATTTAGCTGCCTGCTTAGCCTAGCGAGAATCAGATGCGATAACCGGAGCAGTTGCACTCACCCCGGTGGCTGACTGGAGGGCCTCGGTGCATCTGACAAGCGGCATTAGTCGATGGCTGGTAGTACACCGGGCCGGAGGACAAGTCCTCGTCCGAGCAGCCCCGGCCACTGTCCGACTGGGCTCCGTCAACAGCTTCAGCTGGCTGGCTGTGCTGCTGCTGGTGCTGCTGTACAATGTACGGCGAAGGGTGATGCGGTCCGCGAGCAATGGTGCAAAAGTTGCTGCTGGTGGCTGCACAGTGCGACTGCTGCTGCAGCAGCTGGTGCTGCGGCGTTGAAGCGTCCTCTTTGATCTGGTAGAGCCAAAAGTTCACCTGGCGTGGGAGTTGGGAATTATGATAATCTATAAAAATTCGCAGGAGGGCTGTGGGCACCGACCGACCCGCAACCAACGCTGAGGCAATTCTGCCAATTCCACTGACCCCTGAGCACACACAATCGCGCCAATACTGTACGCAGGCACGCACTCATACACACGCTCACACAGGGTGTACAGCGGTCCTGACTTTCCTATCGCCAGGCATGTACACTCTCTGTGCATTGGGGGTTGGCCCTCACTACTGTGAATCGCTCGGCAACCCCCTAGGTCAATGTTTTAATGCATAAGCCTCACGAATGAATGTAGCTGCGCACGTAATCGAACGAGGGGGCATGGCGTGAGAGTCAGACAAGCACATTAACCTCAGCGCTGCTCTGCTGCCTTAAATTTTGGGTGCTTAGTACCAGATACAGCAGATGGAAAGACAAAAAAAGTAGAAATGGAAATCATAGCTTTAAAAAGGAACGGTGCAGTATTCTCGATTATAGCTTTGACAAAGCTCTAAAACTAATTACTAGACTTGAACTTGATTCCAGTATGATTGCAGTTAAATCTGGGAAGTCCCGTGTTCGGAACAACCATACCTGGTCACTTTTTCCTGTCTTGCCAGCGCCAGCGCCTGCGGCTGCTGTCGGCGATTTTACGACCGCGTGTTGAAGCTGCTGCTGATGCTGGAGGTGCCTGGGGTTCGGCAGAGTGCGTCCGCTGCCGATGTCGCCGCGGCAGTAGCCCTCGTGGATGGGCGAAGCGAATGATGTGGTCACGATTGGGCTCTGTCAAGGACGGGATGCAGTGATCAGCAGTCTCCAGAACAAGCTAAGGAGAACATTGTCTTGAGAATGCGTCTCGTTGCTAAGGGAAGCACTCCGATGGACTTGGTTGCTAAAGAAAGTACTTCAATGTACCCGGTTGCTAAGGAAAGCACTCCAGTGGAACCGGTTGCTAAGGAAAACATTCAATGGACCCGGTTGCTAAGGAAAGCACTCCAGTGGAACCGGTTGCTAAGGAAAACATTCAATGTACCCGGTTGCTAAGGAAAGCACTCCAGTGGAACCGGTTGCTAAGGAAAACATTCAATGGACCCGGTTGCTAAGGAAAACACTCCAATAGACCCGGTTGCTAAGGAAAACACTCCAATGGACACAGTTGCTAAGGAAAACACTCCAATAGATCCGGTTGCTAAAAAAAGTACTCCAATGGATCCGGTTGCTAAGGAAAACACTCCAATGGACCCGGTTGCTAAGGCTTTAGTGGTTGTTAAGATGAACAATCCTGCAGGTTCCAGTTGCTAAGAGAAAAATCCTACAGGTCTGGTTGCCAAGGTAATGACTCTCTCCGAATTTTTTGTTGATAAGATTAAACATTTATACTGCGATAAAAAGTATGTCTATACTGTTGCTGCGATAAACAATCACAAAAGTTCCAGTTGCTAAGCAAAATACTCCATTGATCTCGTTGCTAATACAATCACTGTCACTGTTAGAGAGCAACCAAAATACATCACGTCACACTAGGCTTACCTGAGATCCAGTCTGCCGGTGCAAATCAGTCGGGCCGCCAGCGCCCCAAGCACCGCCCATGATGTCACCGTCCGCCACAGTCAGGTGCAGCGCCTGCTCCATGTACTGCTGGTCCGCCTCCGTCTCCGGGGGCCGCTTGGAGCCTCGTCCGCCCAGGCCAGACGCGTACTGGGGCGGGCCGTACATGCCGCAGCAGGGCCGATTGACGCACGTGATAGCGATGATGAGGATGATGGCCAGCACGGCTGACACGGCCGCCAGAATCACGATGATGATCACGTTGCGCCTGGTGTGCGCGGCGGCCAGCTCGGCTTCGTCCAGCAGATTCGATGGCGGCGGCGCGGCGTCGTTTACGTCGACGTAGATCACCTGCGGGCGACATGCGACAAGTCAGAGACTCAGTTAAAAACGCATAACTCACTTATTGGATCTGTCTTCATAGCCAGTCCCTAGATTAAGCGGGCAACTACATAACCAGTCCCTAGATTAAGCGGGCAACTCCATAGCCAGTCTCTAGATTAAGCGGGCAACTCCATAGCCAGTCTCTAGATTAAGCGCGCAGCTCCATAGCCAGTCTCTAGATTAAGCGCACAACTCCATAGCCAGTCTCTAGATTAAGCGCGCAACTCCATTGCCAGTCTCTAGATTAAGCGCACAACTCCATAGCCAGCTCTAGATTAAGCGCGCAACTCCATAGCCAGTCTCTAGATCAAGCGCGCAACTCCATAGCCAGTCTCTAGATTAAGCGCGCAACTCCATAGCCAGTCTCTAGATTAAGCGCACAACTCCATAGCCAGTCTCTAGATCAAGCGCGCAACTCCATAGCCAGTCTCTAGATTAAGCGCGCAACTCCATAGCCAGTCCCTAGATTAAGCGGGTAACTCCATAGCCAGTCTCTAGATTAAGCGCACAACTCCATAGCCAGTCTCTAGATTAAGCGGGTAACTCCATAGCCAGTCTCTAGATTAAGCGCACAACTCCATAGCCAGTCTCTAGATTAAGCGCGCAACTCCATAGCCAGTCTCTAGATTAAGCGCGCAACTCCATAGCCAGTCCCTAGATTAAGCGGGCAACTCCATAGCCAGTCTCTAGATTAAGCGCGCAACTCCATAGCCAGTCCCTAGATTAAGCGGGCAACTCCATAGCCAGTCTCTGGATTAAGCGCACAACTCCATAGCCAGTCTCTAGATTAAGCGCACAACTCCATAGCCAGTCTCTGGATTAAGCGCGCAACTCCATTGAAACTTTTCTGGCTTAGGCCTGAAACCCCACTGTGGCGCCATGGATATAGAAAAGCGATTATTTTCAAGATTCACTGAGCTATTTTGTTGGCCTCAAAGCAAAAACAAACAAAAGAAGGTCACTGCCGTTCATAATTGGGGTTGCGCGCTTGTGTCCCCTGCGCACGAGACAATGAGACAAGACCAATGGATTTATTTGAGCATTATAACTAGAAAAATCAAAGAACTTTACTGACTGCGGGGTCGCCAGCTTCACTGCCTTTTAGATCAAATATCTATCGTCTTTCACAAGCAAGCGGATTGGCCTGAGCAAAAGCATCTTATGTTCCGCCCTGGGGGGGCAAAGAGCAATTTTTTCAAACAAGCGGACGGGCCAGGCCCGCGGCTTATAGAAATTGAGGGCAAGCGGGGCGAGGCGGGGTCGGTCGCCGCTTGAACAGACCAAGCCTGGCTAAGAGAAATCTGGGATTTTGCACCGATTAATTAATAATTTATGTATTCTAATATTCCTTAAGAGGAATTCTGCTGTAGCCATTGTGACGCAAGCGTCCCATGAGTAACGACTTTAATGAAAGAGGAGAGAACAACTCTCGTTCTCAATCTTAATCTGCTTGGATATTCTCTCTCTCTCTCTGTGTGTCTGTCTGTCTTTCATTTTCGACTCAATTTGCCAAATTCGATTTCTGGCAATCAGACTGTGAACTGCCGATGGCACCTGTCACAGCGGCTCTCGGAGTTCTTCTGCAGCTCAAAAACTGGTCAACAAAGGCTTGGCGACCACTTTAGACAGAGGGCTGCATTCACGATTGAAGTCGAGGGGTCGAAAATGAAAAAGAATGGGACAGGCGAGAGGATAGATGGTAGATGAAAGTGGAAGGTAAGAGATGAGGGCTGAGATGCGGGGCCAGTCCTTCAGGGTGTGATGGGCAGTTATTGTTGGGTTGCATAAGAGACCCGGCCACCCTCCCCTGCCGACACCGCCGCGTCCGACATGATTAAAGAGAGGCGTTTGCTGATACGGGAGTGCCGTCGTTTGGACAAGGAGGAAAGCCGATTGAAAGGGGAGTGTCTGGTGGCAGCCCCCCATGTATCCTTCCCTTTCCCCTTTCATTTCCCAGCTGCGGGACTCCACCTCTGCAGAGTTCTTCAAGGATAAAAGAGAGAGAGAGGTTTGGGGCATTTTCTCCCACCGCTCTCCACCATCTCATTTCCCATGGGAGCGACCCCGCTGTGCTGTTTAACCGAGAGAGAGAGGAGGGGAGATGGAGAGAAAAAAGAGAATGAAGAAGAGGTGAAAGCAGCAACAGGAATTGATCAGAGAGATGGCGCCGCGACAAGGTGGCCGGCCAAAAGGGGAGATCTTGGCAAGCGATAAACTCGGCCGTTGGGAGTTGAAACACGAGGCCAGGGTGCGGATGAGCAGCTGAGCAGTGCCTGCTGCCGCTTCATCTTTCAGCTGTCCCGACCTCGCTTGCGTCCGCCGTGCAGCATGGAAGGGGTGCGGTGAATACAAGAGCGAGGTCGGGAAACGATGAAGTCAGCTGACGGCATCGATGCATTTCCAAGAAACCCTGAGTCAGCATGCGTCACCTTCAAGCGCGGCGTGTTTTGTGTTTTCCTGTCACGAAACCATCGGTCTCCTACGAGTCGGATTTTTTGAGCATCATTAATTTCTGGCCTTGCTGTCGAACGAGTTTCGACTGATACGAAAAAAGCAAACCTGTTCGACCTCAGCCAGGTCTTGGTCTTGATAGTTGAGCCCTGTCAGTAAGCCAGCTCAAGCGTTAAACTTGAAGTCATTATTGAATACAGGCTTGTATCGCTAGTATAAAGCTGCACAGTTCACCCTCAGCAAGTCATTTAGCAGCCCATTGTCGCGAGAGACAATGGCATAAGCTTTTTTTCATTTCCGCTTAGCCAGGCCCCGGGCAGAAACTTCTCTGACCGTCGCCACGAGTCCGTAGTCAAAGCCTGGATTACGTAATCCACTCCCGAAGTTAATTTTGGATTAATGATTTTCTATCCGACACACAGCTATATAGGCCCGAAAGAGACAAATAAAGGTGCGACTTCCTCCATCGGTGTTTCCCATCTGCAATTTTATTATCTCGTATAATATTTAATATCTAAGCCAGGGTGTCGCACAGATTCTGGGCGTTAAAGTTAGTGGCGCTAGAATGGCTTGGGCGCATGGCTCAGCAGAGTGCGAGTTAGAGAGCAAATATGCCACTGTCAAACACCAGCGAAGCCGCTACCCCGCCGCTTTTATATCCAGTATGGGCTATGGCGCAAATAGAAGTTGAGACCTCTCAAAAAAGTCAATAAATCAGAGCTTGAGTGGCCCGCCCCCTCCCCCTACTGACTCTCCCTCTTTCTTCTCCCAGGGTTGAGTGCTGGCAGATAGACATATGATTCAGCTGGATGCGAGTAGCTGAAGTCACGTGATTTGAACATTTTGCGCCGTCCAAATAAAATTCGCCATATTGAAAATGGCGAATCAACAAAGTAACTTTATAACAATTTTAACATGAAAATAGGCAGTCTCATTAGATAAAAGCTTCAGAATGGGACAGCAGCTTCAGAATGGGACAGCAGCTTCAGAATGGGACAGCAGCTTCAGAATGGGACAGCAGCTTCAGAATGGGACAGCAGCTTCAGAATGGGACAGCAGCTTCAGAATGGGACAGCAGCTTCAGAATGGGACAGCAGCTTCAGAATGGGACAGCAGCTTCAGAATGAGACAGCAGCTTCAGAATGGGACAGCAGCTTCGGAATGGGACAGCAGCTTCGGAATGGGACAGCAGCTTCAGAATGGGACAGCAGCTTCAGAATGGGACAGCAGCTTCAGAATGGGACAGCAGCTTCAGAATGGGACAGCAGCTTCAGAATGGGACAGCAGCTTCAGAATGGGGCAGTCGCAATTTACCTTGGCGTCGGAGCGCGGGTGCACAGGGTCCCGGTCGGAGGCCTGCACCATCAGCTTGTGTCGAGTCATGTCAGACACATCCAGCGCTCTGGCAACTTTGATCTCCCCGGTATTCGCGTCGATGCTAAACTTCGAGCCGCGGTCCTGTGTGAGGCTGTACGAAATCTGCCCGTTGACGCCTTCGTCTCCGTCAACCGCGTGAACCTTCTGCACCAAAGCGCCCGGATGGTGCGTGTAGATGCTGATGGTGACAACCGCGCCGTTTCCACCTGTCGAGTTGCCGCCGCTTGCTGGCTGTATGATTCGCGGTGTCTCGTCGTTGACGTCCAGTACGCGGACCAGGACGAGTTGGTCGGTGGACTTGGAGTGCGGCGCCGCCGCTCTGTCGGACACGCGCACCGGGATGCTGTACTCGCTAATGTCCTCGCGGTCCAGCTTGGCTGTGACTACCAGACTGCCATTCATGTCAACGCGGAATCGGTCCATGTGGGCGTGCGACAGCTGCGTGAAAAACACCTGGCCGTTCAAGCCTGGACGTTGTTCGTTGGAGGGTAGACGTAAGTAACACAAGTAATATTCATACGAGTAAGCAGTGAAACTGCTATAAACTTCAGTAAACTGGGACAGAGAACTCGAGAATCAATCAAAAACTAAATATAAACTGTAAGCAGAGCGGCTTCAGCCGTAAACACGTCTGAATCTCGGACCACAACGAGCCACCATCTCACGCTTTGATTCCATGCGCAGGCGCATTAATTCGGGGCTTGTGCACGATTGACCTTAATTGACCTAGTGGAGCTGTCGTGCGATTCACATCCAATAGGTCAATAGGGCCAACCAACCCCCAAGGCACAGAGAGGGTACATGTCTGTCAGTTAGAAAGTCAGGGTCTCCATTCACCCTGTGTGAGCGTGTGTATGAGTGCGTGCCTGCGTACAGTATTGGCGCGCTTGTATGTTCTATCTTACTTTACTTTAAATCAAGGCATCAAATAGAAGCACCGCCAGTCTCGCTTACCAACATCAGCATCCGAAGCAGTCATAACTCCCAGCAGAACTGGCGGCGCGGTGTTCTCCGTCACCTGGAATGCGGTGACGCCCTTGAACTGCGGCGAATTGTCGTTCTCATCGGTGATGCTCACTCGAAGCTGCGCCGTGCCGGTGAGGGCCGGCTGGCCGGCGTCCGACACCTCAAGCTGAAGCCGGTAAGAGTCTTTCCTCTCCCGGTCGAAGCTTCGTCTAGCTGAGACTTCGCCGGTGACGCTGTCGATGTCGAAGAATTCCTCATCTCCGTTGCCAACCAGGCGGTAGGCTAGCCGAGCATTCTCTCCCTCGTCGGCGTCTTCGGCTTTCAAGGTGGTGACGATGGCACCTGGCCGGTTGTTCTCCATCAGCTGGGCCTCGATGATTCCGGAAGCGTCCTTGCCCAGGAATCGTGGCGCGTTGTCATTCTTGTCCAATATAGCAACTCGAGCGGTGTAGGTGCTGGTGAGGCTGGGCTGCCCGCGGTCCCAACACACCAGCGTGCCTGTGACAACCGAGTCGCGCTCCCTATCGAACGTCTTGGTCGAGTGGATGGAGAACATGTTTGGCGAGTCGAGCTGGGCAAACTTGACGCTAAGGAGCCGGTTGTTGTGCTGCGATCGAGTCTCGCATTCTACCTCGCCGCTCGTCCCGGAGTCCCGGTCGAAGACGCGTACGGAGCCGATCCTCTCTCCGGCTTCGCGTCCCTCCTGAATCTGCAGCTGACCGCTCTCCTCGTACTCTGGCGCGTTGTCGTTGGCGTCCTCAACGTTCACCTCTACGACGGTCTTGTCCTCGAAGCGGCCGTCGGACACTTTCACCTGCATAAAGAAAACGGCCTGGGTCTCGTAGTCTAGCGGCTCCTTGATTGACAGGCTGCCATCCGATAGAATGTCAAAGTGGCGACGCGACTCCTCGGGCGAGCTGGCGTCGATGGAGTACTCGAGCTCGTGGATCAGGTCTTTGTCCCTGGCTTTCAGCTGCAATGGTGGCGGGGGGATTGGAGTGATTTAAGTTGGCAAAAATCCACAAATGGTAACAAAACTGGATCATATTGATGATGGATGTGCCTTTAAGATTGAATACGATCAGTAAAAAATCGCATTTAACTGCATAGCACAGCTCGAATTGATTACATTTAGTGATTAAAAGATTTATAGCTGAACATCGTTACTCATTTATCGAATTCTTTCCACTGGCTAGTTGAGCTCTGTGACTAAACTGATCAGAAATTGTCCAGTCTTGTCGAATTCCCTCGGGAGAACTGGGAAGAATGCACGATTTGTGGCTATCATGCGACTGGGACGCTACTCTGGAGAGACACGGATACTGCATCTCGACGATGCGTCACGCAGACTGTCGCGCTCTCATTTGCATTCAGGATGCTGCCGTCCGTCTGTCTGTTCTATCGAGTTTGTTAGCACTCGACACCTCCCAGCGGAGGGTCGGCTCTCAAAAAAGCAGCCTCCGTTTTATTTACTACTACACGAGCCGTACTGGGGCTTCGCGCGCGACTCGCTAGCCAGCTGGCCCTATGTGGCGATTACGCAACGACCCGGCTCTCATGAGCGGAGTCGCCTCACATACGCTGCAACAGGCATTTCTCACTTCATTTTTTATTTCGTCTATTCCTTTCCCTACGCTTGCCCCCGCGCCT
Organism: Macrostomum lignano; assembly: GCA_002269645.1. Lineage (NCBI taxonomy): Eukaryota > Metazoa > Platyhelminthes > Macrostomidae > Macrostomum > Macrostomum lignano. The sequence goes on along the minus strand of NIVC01000807.1, from coordinate 211,029 downwards.
CCCTGTCTCACTGCGTTTCAAATTGTCTTCCTCCATATGAGGAGTCGATTTGATTTGCGCCCAGTCCCAGTCTTGCACGCACGCCAAGAGCTGGAATTCCGGGACCGCATCGGCCGGGAGTGAATCCGTACTCGGGCCGGCCAAGCCAAGCCGGGGGGGAATTAAAATACACAAAAAATCTGCATGCCGGTCGCGATGAAGCTGTCTCTGAAGAGAAAAAATAAAATTTCAACGGCTTCTACACCGAGGGGCGGAGAATTTAGCGGTCTTAATTATCTTCTCCGCACCCTGGCCACGGTCTCGGTTGCGCCTCCCAGGGGACCGCGGGGTAGCTGGCGTGCGCTGGCGAGGTGGCTGGCGAATGCAAAAAGACGGGACAAATTTGGGAAGTCTTCCCCCGCCTCATCCCCCTTTCCAGTCTCAATGGGGACCCGGGCTGTATCGGAGAGAGTCTAGACCCTGGTGAGCAGCCCCAAGAAGGCTGTGAGAGGTGGCAGATCAAATCCCCAATCAGACTCCATTTCCTCTGAACTCTGACGAGTGTGTGGGGGGATATATGGCCAGAGTCATTTTCTCTCCATCATTTAGGCCTCAGGCAACTCTCAGGCAAATTAACAAACGTGATTAAACTTCCCAACCGGGAGCCGAAACCGAATGCTGAGGAGCTGGAGGGTCAGACTGGGCTTGCTATCAACAGATCCCTGAGCTGCACTGCCCTCATTTCCTCTTTGCTAGTTTGGGATCGCAAATTACCTCTGCTGGTGGGTGGGGAGAGACAGGTAGGTATCGTCTTTCCGTGACACTTCCTTAAATTGGATCTCCAGTTTGTCCGGCCCTCCAAATCTGTTGCGCAATAACTGTGTCAACAGGTTTTACAGTAAGCTGTCGACGGGCGTTCAATGACTGGCAGTCCAAATTATCTTTTTCCCCTGGGTTTTTGCCCGTGACTCTTATAAAATCAAGTCAATATGTAAAGGTGGGCGGGAGGTGCAATATTGGCCTCCAGATTGGGAGCAACTGAGCAAATGAAGTCAGGTAGACTAGACGTAGGGGCTGACAGACAGTCAATATCCCAGTACTGCAGTGGCGACTCTGCCCCAACCTTTAACAGTAACTCCGCATTTTCCAATATTCAAGCATAATGCCCCCGGCTAGACTGCCACTTGTTTGACACTTTCTCGCACGCCAGTACGGTACCGTCTGTTTTTTAGTTTGCAACTTGCATTTTCGTGAGCCAACCTTGCACTTTTTAATCCAAGTAGATTTTGGGTTTTGGACCTCAGGATCCGGGATTGCTAGAATCGGGATCTCAGGATCCAGGATTGCTACAATCGGGATCTCAGGATCCGGGATTGCTACAATCGGGATCTCAGGATCCAGGATTGCTACAATCGAGACCTCAGGATCCAGGATTGCTACAATCGGGACCTCAGGATCCGGGATTGCTACAATCGGGACCTCAGGATCCAGGATTGCTACAATAGGGACCTCAGGATCCGAGATTGCTAGAATCGGGACCTCAGGATCCAGGACTGCTACAATCGGGACCTCAGGATCCGGGATTGCTAGAATCGAGACCTCAGGATCCAGGATTGCTAGATTCGAGACCTCAGGATCCAGGACTGCTACAATCGGGACCTCAGGATCCGGGATTGCTAGAATCGGGACCTCAGGATCCGGGATTGCTAGAATCGGGACCTCAGGATCCAGGATTGCTACAATCGGGACCTCAGGATCCAGGATTGCTACAATCGGGACCTCAGGATCCAGGATTGCTGCAATCGGGACCTCAGGATCCAGGACTGCTACAATCGGGACCTCAGGATCCAGGATTGCTACAATCGAGACCTCAGGATCCAGGATTGCTACAATCGGGACCTCAGGATCCAGGACTGCTAGAATCGGGACCTCAGGATCCAGGATTGCTAGAATCGGGACCTCAGGATCCGGGATTGCTAGAATCGGGACCTCAGGATCCGGGATTGCTAGAATCGGGATCTCAGGATCCGGGACTGTTACAATCGGGACCTCAGGATCCGGGATTGCTAGAATCGGGATCTCAGGATCCAGGACTGCTAGAATCGGGACCTCAGGATCCGGGACTGCTAGAACGCAAAGAAGATGGTGATAAAAAATAATTTCAAGCCACTGCAAATCCCGTACAGTGCGACTATTAAATTTGAACCCGCTGTGCCCACCGCGCTCCTCACTGCCTGTCAGGGAGTCCCTCTGTTATTGACAGCCTGCGAAGCCACAGGTGAGCGGCTAAGCGATGAAAACACGGAGGGGGGGCAATGGTTGCCGGGGGCTGAAAATGATGATGTCGAACTTTGGGTGGTTTTTAAGCGAGAAAAAGTACGAAGAAAGCAGTTTTTTTAAATGATCCTCATTTTTTCGATCTTTCAAGCGAAGCTTGGCCCGCTCCCTCCTCCAATGTAGTGCCAGTCAGTCAGTCGGGTGTCGGGTTGAAAACTGAAGTTAAAAAAGGCATTTCTTTGCTAGATATTTTGTCTTTTCTCCATCTTTCCTGGTCTGAAATAATCACAGAGAAGTGAGCGGGCGGGCGCCCCACCGGCCCTCCGCGCGGCTTTTATCCCCAACGGGACTCACAGTCGGGAATTCATCGGCTTTATGGGAAAAGACGGTCGCATTTCTGATGAACTCGAAAGGGGAAAGCCGGTAATAAAAGTGGCCGAACTTTGAGGGAAAAAATCCTTAGGAATTCGAGGCCCCAGTCGATCACACTCATTGGCTTTAGTCGGTTTTATAGCGAACTCAAGAGCGTCTCCTTCTGGGTTTATCTTCATCGGGAGGGTGGCGCACCGGCTGTCACGGAGTTTTGCTTGTCCCCAGCTGCTCACAGAGAGCGCACAGAAATGAAACTGGAAAATATTCAGTACTTTAAAACTACTCCCCGCCGCTCTGCACTCGTTAGCAATGCGGCGATTCGATCGGTTTAATCACCATTGAGTCTTGTTCACAAACTGCTATGAGCGCCTCATCATTGGGAGGGGTCAACAGGCGTCCCCTCAGGGGGGCGGGTGGAGGCTCTCTGATTAACCCTCCGGCCCGCCTCTAGTAGTAATCTCTTTGGGCTTGTTCTCCGCTTCTGCCCCCTGGGCCGGGCCCATTATGCCCAAATCAGATGTGCTGGTCGTGAATAGGGAGGGGGGGGGGGCTTTTTTACGAGCTACTCGCGTCGGGCTTCGAACCTGCGAGCAGAGAGAGAGTGGAAATCTCTTTTCTCTTTCCATGTCGATTTTGCAAAGCCTTTTGGATCGGTAGCTGGTTGCTAAGTTAGGAGAGTCTTGGCGATGCCAAGACAGCCGTTCTCCAGCTGCCGCTTCCGCAATTTTCTGCAATTTTCTTTCTTAAAAAAGCAGTTAAGATCATCCTGGCTCCGTGCTCACTTTCAAGCGCTGCAATCACTGCATGACCCTCTCACGGATGCTGATGAGTTCATCTCAACAAAAGAAATCATAGTATTATGGAGTAGCGCTTCCGCTGGGTTCCATTGTGCGGCTGCCCGCAGCGTCAGCTCCTGAATTGCATCTCAGGACTTGGCTAACAATAAATGACATTTGTAAAATGTTTAACATAGCCAGATTCATTGTAACTTTCATTGCATCTATTGTTGCCTAAAGATGCGTACCAAGTACTGCCTTTTATTCCCTTATGGGCCATGGGAACTCGCATGCCTAGATGGGAGATTTCACACTTGCCGCACTTGAAGACGGGAAAGAGAGAGAGGGGAGGGGCACAGAAAGCTTTGCTCAAGGCTCTCCAATGCTCAGCCGTTTATCCCATTAGTAGCTGGGTGAGAGAGAGAGAGGGAGGCTGCACGGCCGAGGCGGCCACTTGGATGAAGTGGGCGGACAAGGGGAGGTGGCAAAAGTAGGGGATAACCGCAGCTACACTGGGAAATAGGATCAAATAGGATTGGAGGCGGGTGGGTGCGGCGGCACTGCGACAAGCACCTCACCAGCTGAGTGAAAGCGAGAGAGAGAGAGAAGTGGACCTTTGAGTGCGCAAAGCAAAATTTTGTGTGTCTGGGAGGAGTTGGGTGATCAGCTCGCCGCCTTGCCGCCACAAGTTGAAAGTGTGTGCGTGTGTGTGTGTCGTTTGAACTACCGGCTGTGTGAATGTGTGAACACTTTGGGTGCGCAGTGGTGGGCACAACACTGCTCAAGAGGTGCGCTCTCTTGAGCTGAGGCTAACGAGAGAGAGAGAGAGAGGAAGAGAGCTGCAGACGGACGCGGAGACTTGGGACTCGCAGCAGAGTGAGCTCGAGAAAAGGTTAAACAAAAACCCGGTCCAGTAAGAGTGCTTAGCTAAGACTCTATTACGGAATTGCATGCATACACTGCTATAGGACTAGAAATAATTAAGTAAAAAGCACGAGCCAAGCCACTGGCAGTTGTCGGGCAGCCAAGCGATAGATTTCAATGCAGTACGCGGGAATAGCAATTCATTATTTGGCATATTGTAACTTATAAGACGCCATCATCTTCTCAGCCTCTCCCTGTGCCCCATCAGACTAATGAGCAGTGTGGAGGCTGGGGGTGATTAGCGGCCAAGATAAGCCCCCCTGGCTTTGGGATATGCCTGTATGATTTGGGCTGACTGCAGCACCCGGCAGCCAACGCAGCCCCCCCCCCCCCAGTCCGTTGGTGTTTTTTGGTCGGCGGGGTTGGCTTATTAATCATGCATTCGCTGGCTGCTGGCGCCGGCTCTGCAAGTGAGTCACAGCTGCTCCAACCCGGGACCTCCTGAAGAAGCAGAGGACAGCACAGGACTCGCCTGGCCTGCTCTGCTCACATCCTTCCTTGACTTGCCGACAGAAGCTACCAGCAGCACCAGCCAGCCTCGCTGACCCTCCCGCTGATCCTTCCGACTCTGCCCTCTGAGACTTGAGAGATGGCGCCCTTCACTCTCTCGAGCCCATAAAGTTTCTTGCACAAATCTCTGAATGAATTACTTCGGCTCCCTCTCTCCGTTGCCTGAATTCTGCCTCTCTTCCATTCCGTGTTTCCTTTTTCACCGATTCATCTACCCGAGTAAATAAAACTAAAGAAACATTCAAACGAAAATGACCGGAATTTTCAACCGGTTGTCAAAACCAGCCGTCTTATCTGCTGTGCGACCCAAAAAATGATGAAGGAGCAAAATGTTTCTCCAGAAGTTTTAGCGCCTCTGACTCACTTTTGCAATCACGTAACCTTTGGCCTTGTCCTCGGACACTCGAACCGACGTGCGTTTAGACTCGAACTCCGGACTATTGTCGTTGACATCCTTGATGACCACGCGGACGGTGATGCGGCCTTTCCGACCGTGTCCGTCCTGGGCCACGAGGTCGAACTGGTAGCTCTGCTGCCTCTCAGCGTCCAGGCCCTTCTTCATCAGCAGATAGGGGTTGCCATACTCGTCCACATTCAACTCAAAAGTCTCCAGGGTCTCCGGGCTGGCGCTGGCCGGGTCGATGGTGTACGTCACCCGGCTAAGTTCCGGCGAGAAGTCGTCATCCTTGGCGATCGGCAGGTCGACCCGCGGGTTCGGACAGGCGACCCCCGGCACCAGGCAGACGGACTCGTCCCGCTGGATCTCTTCGTAGGTTGACTGAAACCTCGGCGCGTGGTCGTTGATGTCGCGCACGATCAAGGTGAACCTGCCGCGCGCCAACCGCCGGCCCTGCAGCTGCGGCTGCGTCGGCGGTGGCAGCTCGCGGACCACCACAGAGAAGGCGTGCCGGCCGCCATGCGGGCACTTCGCAGTGGACCGGCAGATCGTCTCCAGATCGATGGACGCCTTCAAGCGAATTTCGCCCGAGGACGAGTCGACGCTCACGTAAGCGTCGTGCATCTCGAGGGCGTAGGACAGCGGGCCGGCGGAGGTCAGGTGCCGGGACAGGTTGCCAAGGGCAGCGACATTGCCCAGCGCCTGCGGCTGACTTTCCTCTGATATTTCGATCGCCTTCTCGAAGGCATACAGAGCGGCCACGCCGGAATGCGATGCGACGGTCGTCAAGGCGACCGCGAAGGTCAGAAGCTCGCGCCAGCTGCTTAGAGGCATTTGCTGGACAGCTGCAAAAAGGAATAATGATGAGGGAGAGATTTTGGAGTTGGATTCAACAAACGAAGCTCAATTTTATTATTATCTGAGGCTGCTTTGAGCAGTTTCGCAAGCAAGCCAATGCACTGGAAGAGCAGGTGCCTAGCCACTAACTGTGACCTGCAATTTTCAATTTTATTAGCAATGGCTCCTGACTCGATTTCGAGCCACACAAGCTGCTCAATCTCTGTCTCGTCGTAATAAATGCTCTTTTTTTGAAGTGCTTCTTCCGTTGGAGAGTAATCTGCATAATCTGCAGACAGCGCGGAAAATTTGGTCTGCAAAATTAAAATAATGACCATTTCCATGCTCCCTGCTATCCCTCTCTCTGCGTGTGCGAGCGAAGTCGTTAGCACCCTTTTTTATCCCAACAACTGGGGGATAATTGTTCCGGAAGCAGAGCGTGTTGCAGATTCCCCCCTCCCAACCCCCATCCAGCCGCAGAGCCTCCCAGCTTATTTTGCATTTTTCGCATTCAGAAAAAATCCTGGCAGTAAAATTCGGGAGGCTGATTTCTTGTCAAAAATTGGAACACCAAATCCGCTGGCTGATTCTCCCCGAGCCTCATCAGGCAGTCCAGGCTCCCAACTAGCTGTTCTATTCGACCCAGAATTCAACCCGAAGTCACCTTTTCTTCGTTGTCCTTTGCAGCCAGCTCCTAGCGAGGGGTAAACTATTTAAGCTATTTATCGCATGGAGAGCACAAAGCGTCTTGTTATTCGCGACAGAAGAATTCGCGGCTGGCTTCCAAAATGAAGCGAACTCGCACAGGAGTGGCCGCAGCTCCCCGAACAGCTGACTCCGACAGACACTGCCAGATTTTCAAAAAGTTTTTCTATGAAAATCTGGGCACACCCCCAACCCTGACCGGGCGCAGCTGACAGATGGGACCTCGGCGTGATGCAGACTCTCCGCTGCCTCATCATGCCTCTCCTAAGCCTGTCCCACCCTCGGGCTGTCCTGTTCCGCATTGGAAAGATTTTACTGTTGCGCAATGCTTTCGTACAGCTGATTGCATGCAATGGCGGCATATACAGTTCTGCATAGACTGCTTGGTTAGAGGATTTTAACGATTTCGTTTAAACAAACAGACTACTGCTTCGTCCTGTAGGGTAGAGAATGCTAATTCTTATCGGGCAGTGGGGCCTAAGCTTTGTTTAAATTAATTACATACCTTTTATTAGGTTGGAACTCAGGGGCGGGGGACTCATCTGCATGGCTAGCCCCATCAGAAGTCACTCAGTTGTATTAGGCTAATCGAAATTTTTTTTCTCTTTTTTACCGATAGCTGCAGCTCTCAATGCGTTGGCTTATCAGCTCGTTCTCATCTGTCCGCTCCGCCTTGTGGCGCTTCTCATTCCAGTCCTTTGCTGGCGATATCTTCATCATCTCAAGCAGCCCTTGTCGTTTGAGAGCTCAGTTGCTACCATTATCTCTATATAGATTTTTGCCTTCTATATTGGCACAGAGACTACACAGATGTCCACGCAGAGCTGATCTGCGGCAGCACTTGTTAGGCCCGAGACTCTCTGTGCCCGTGTTTTATCCGAATTCCACTTTTTTCACTTTGGAACCCCATCAATCGTTAATGACATCCTCAGTGGGTTAGGAAAAACTGAAAAAAAAATCGATCAGAGATATTTGACTGGCTGATGAAGTCCGTTCGACAAACATATGCGGAATTTGTCAAAGGAAATGATTCTGCGTTGTCTTTGTCTTGGCATTGTTCTTTTTAGACTTGAAAGGAAATAGGATAGGGAGTGCAACTACAGACAGAGTCTGCTTGAGGAAAAGCAATTTCAGGTATTTCACATGGACAGCTGAAGCAGAAGGGACGCTACTCTCAATTTTCTTAGAAATGACTAGCAATCAGCGCCCCCGTTGGAGAGGCAACAAAGAATGGAATACAAATATTCTGATCTCTCAGCAATTTCCCCGTAAGCCTCGACATCTCAGCGATTCCCCCAGTAAGCCTTGAAATCTCAGCGATTCCCCCCTGTAAGCCTTGACATCTCAGCGATTCCCCCAGTAAGCCTTGACATCTCAGCGATTCCCCCCTGTAAGCCTTGTCATCTCAGCGATTCCCCCAGTAAGCCTTGACATCTCAGCAATCCCCCAGTAAGCCTTGACATCTCAGCGATTCCCCCAGTAAGCCTTGACATCTCAGCAATTCCCCCAGTAAGCCTTGACATCTCAGCGATTCCCCAGTAAGCCTTGACATCTCAGCAATTCCCCCAGTAAGCCTTGACATCTCAGCAATCCCCCAGTAAGCCTTGACATCTCAGCAATCCCCCGTAAGCCTCAACATCTCAGCTATTCCCCCCGTAAGCCTCAACATCTCAGCAATTCCCCCAGTAAGCCTTGACATCTCAGCAATTCCCCCGAAAGCTCTACTGAGAAATCAGATTTTTGTCGACCGATTTTGTCTATGACAAAACCTCATTCAGAGCTATGCATTCTCTAGAGCACACTAAATACACTAGCAATGCGAACAACATACGTTCTCTATCAGTCTCCAGCTTTCGAAGAAAACCGAGTGTAGCGTTTTTATAAGAGTATCTCAGCTGTCTGTAGTACTTCTATGATTGGGACGATGAGTTATCACAATGTGTCTGCATTCATTCATTCCCTTTACGGCCATTGCAGCTCTGGCAGGGGTAGTGCAGTCAATCATTTATGAGCACTTGGTCAACCTACATGTTTCTCTTCCGATCTCTCACAGATCGCCGTAAGGACTGCCCAAGTTAAGGCTCTCAGAGCTGGGGGGGGGGGTAAGACCACCTGGCTAAAACTTTTGATTTTCGCCGCCAAACTCCGGTGCGGAAGGGAAAGACAAACAGGAGCGGCAGGGAGGCTGAGCGATGAAGAGCGTGCGGGGGAAGGCGTTTGTGCTGGACAAACTCTCTCTCAGTCCGGCTGAGATTTTTAAACCTGTGGAGATAACTAACTAACTAACTAACTAACTAACTAACTAACTAACTAACTAACTAACTAACTAACTAACTAACTAACTGACTAACTAACTAACTAACTAACTAACTAACTAACTAACTAACTAACTAACTAACTAACCAACTAACTAACTAACTAACTAACTAACTAACTAACTAACTAACTAACTAACTAAATAACTAACTAACTAACTAACTAACTAACTAACTAACTAACTAACAAACAAACAAACAAACAAACAAACAAACAAACAAACAAACAAACAAACAAACAAACTAACTAACTAACTAACTAACTAACTAACTAACTAACTAACTAACTAACTAACTAACTAACTAACTAACTGACTAACTAACTAACTAACTAACTAACTAACTAACTAACTAACTAACTAACTAACTAACTAACTGACTAACTAACTAACTAACTAACTAACTAACTAACTAACTAACCAACTAACTAGTTAACTAACTAAGTAACTGACTAACTAACTAACAAACAAACAAACAAACTAACAAACTAACAAACTAACTAACTAACTAACTAACTAACTAACTAACTAACTAACTAACTAACTAACTAACTAACTGACTAACTAACTAACTAACTAACTAACTAACTAACTAACCAACTAACTAGTTAACTAACTAAGTAACTAACAAACTAACTCATTGAAGGACTGACTGACTGAAAATAGTTAGTGCTTGCAGTCAGTCACACTTATTCTATAATATCTGCATCTATTTAGCGAGAAAAGAAGTGCACAGACATGAACTCCCAGCCGGAGAGCCAAACCTGAACAGCTTGACTGAGGGGTCGGAAGGCAATAAAAGCTGCCAATATACAATAAATATCGCTCGCATCCGCACGGGGATGGCTGCTCCCCATTTGTTGGTGAATGCAATCGCAAGGCGGGGGGAGGCCGGCAGCTCAGCTCACTGTAACTAATACCTGCACAATGGGGAGTTCTGTAGGTGAGCAGTCTAGCGTGATCCCAGCCTCACTGACTTCCACTGCTGCTCCACTGCCTCACCTGGCTGTATAGGACAGGGACATGGAGAAAGGAGGGAGAAGACAGATTGCTGTCAGGTTGATTTTAATTTTTAAGCAACGATCGGAACTAAATTGCGAATTTCAGTGCACTTTAACTTTGTTTACTCCATTGTGTCTAACAGATATGAAAACTTGTAGAATTACAGCTGAGAGAAACCCAGCCAGGGGAATCCAGCCAGAAGGAATCCAACCAGGCGGAATCCAGCCAGGGGGAATCCAGCCAGGGGGAATCCAGCCAGGGGGAATCCAACCAGGGGGGAATCCAGCCAGAAGGAATCCAACCAGGGGGAATCCAGCCAGGGGGAATCCAGCCAGGGGGAATCCAGCCAGGGGGAATCCAGCCAGGGGGAATCCAGCCAGGGGGAATCCAGCCAGGGGGAATCCAGCCAGGGGGAATCCAGCCAGGGGGAATCCAGCCAGGGGGAATCCAGCCAGGGGGAATCCAGCCAGGGGGAATCCAGCCAGGGGGAATCCAGCCAGGGGGAATCCAGCCAGGGGGAATCCAGCCAGGGGAATCCAGCCAGGGGAATCCAGCCAGGGGGAATCCAGCCAGGGGGAATCCAGCCAGGGGGAATCCAGTCTGAAGGAATCCAACCAGGGGAATCCAGCCAGAAGGAATCCAACCAGGGGGAATCCAGCCAGGGGGAATCCAACCAGGGGAATCCAGCCAGAAGGAATCCAACCAGGGGGGAATCCAGCCAGGGGGAATCCAGCCATGGGGAATCCAGTCACAAGAAACGCAGCCACAAGAAACCCAGCCACAAGAAACCCAGCCACAAGAAACCCAGCCACAAGAAACCCAGCCACAAGAAACCCAGCCACAAGAAACCCAGCCACAAGAAACCCAGCCACAAGAAACCCAGCCACAAGAAACCCAGCCACAAGAAACCCAGCCACAAGAAACCCAGCCACAAGAAACCCAGCCACAAGAAACCCAGCCACAAGAAACCCAGCCACAAGAAACCCAGCCACAAGAAACCCAGCCACAAGAAACCCAGCCACAAGAAACCCAGCCACAAGAAACCCAGCCACAAGAAACCCAGCCACAAGAAACCCAGCCACAAGAAACCCAGCCACAAGAAACCCAGCCACAAGAAACCCAGCCACAAGAAACCCAGCCACAAGAAACTCAGCCACAAGAAACTCAGTCACAAGAAGCGCAGAGCAGTGCAGTTTCAAAGCTATGATTAACACACAGTAGAAGTGAGAACTGGACAAAGATGGAATGCAGAAAGCCACAGATTTTTATCGAGGGTCTCTGGCAGCGATCGCTGACTCAATTGGGCGTTGCAGCTTCTTCAACTACTACGCTATAATACTTCATCACCCGGGCAAGCTGCGAAATGATTACGTCACCACCGCTTGCTTCTGCTAGTAGATGGAGAAGAAATCTCGGCAGCAATTCATAGCTAGCTTGAGTTCTGCTCCGGGCTCGAACCCCAACCGCGATCAGACAAGCGATTTGATTGATCGCTGCGAGTTTTATTTGCTGTTCCTCACTTTCAACCCTAGTGGGAGTTTATCCCAATAATTCCCAACAAGTGCCTGTAGTCGGCCCAGAACTGCAGAACTGCGGAAATTATAAAAATATAGAATTCTGCGAGGTCAACTAACCGACTGCTCGCTATAACCTTTGACCTGCCGCAATCTTTTGTCTTCCAGAAGCAAGACGGATGAAAGGATGAATTAAAATTTCCACAAAGATAATTATTGCTTGATTGAAAGGGTCTATTTTTAGTTTTGCCTTGCGTGAAAAGTCAAATCAATAATAATTGTTACCTGCCAGCGACCGCATGTCAAAGCGAGTCAGGGGGGAGGGGGGTCGCCTTTTTCCGCCGAAAGAATTCACTATTTTAATATAATAAGATTGCAGGGTGAACCTCCGGGCTTTTGCCCCGTAAAACTTGATGAAGGAGAAAATTTGAGCAGGCAATGAAGGGTTGAGCAGTTAGGCAGGGAGACTGTCTGAGGGCAACATGCTTGAGGGCTCACCGATCCGCTTTGACATGAGAGGCGGACAGGACAGCGATCAGGAAGTCAATCAGGACTGCCTCCCAGGCTCTGCCCCATCCAGCAATACCTTTTTTGGCCCCCCACCCATGCCTTCTTCCTTCTTGTCCCCTTTGTGCAGACCAGTTTCAACGCCAGGGGATCTGATCAAATTCTCCATGGTGTTTAACATCGGAGGGGACGGCTTTGGCTCAGCAAAATGCAGCCGTTCATTCATATCAAAAAGCATGTTAACAAATATGTACGCGAACCACAAGCCATTATCCTCGCTCTAGAGCATCAATCTGCTGAACCCTCGAGGCCTCTGATAATCATCTGCCGATATCGCGAAGGAAATAAAAAATGAAGCAAGAAAAAGCTGGTATTTGGAGGAAACTGCTGTTATAGAATAATAGTGCAGCAATGCATCGTGTCTGGAGGGAATTGGGATTGGGAAAGCTGTTTCGTCGCGTCTCATTAACAGGAGAACTGCGTCTTTTTTTAATTGGCTTTCTGCCGCTAGGCGCAGCTGGGAACTTCTTCTGCAGAGGCCAGATTAAATTCAGCTTAGCGATTTGGGGCAGCGAAATCCCAGCGTCACGCTCCGGGATGAGAAGGGAAGGGAAAAGGGAAATTGGACTGACTAGGAAAATCAGGTGTTGTTTTTGTGTTTTCGGAGTAATTAATTCCTGGGGAAAATGAGGCTGTTGGAACCTGCCGAATGTTTCCCAATTTACAGAAGCAAAATCCACTCGGGAACCAATCTATAGATGCGGGAACCAATCTATAGATGCGGGAACCAATCTATAGATGCGGGAACCAATCTATAGATGCGGGAACCAATCTATAGATGCGGGAACCAGTCTATAGATGCGGGAACCAATCTATAGATGCGGGAACCAATCTATAGATGCGGGAACCAATCTATAGATGCGGGAACCAATCTATAGATGCGGGAACCAATCTATAGATGCGGGAACCAATCTATAGATGCGGGAACCAATCTATAGATGCGGGAACCAATCTATAGATGCGGGAACCAGTCTATAGATGCGGGAACCAATCTATAGATGCGGGAACCAATCTATAGATGCGGGAACCAATCTATAGATGCGGGAACCAATCTATAGATGCGTGAAACAATCTATAGATGCATCTATAGATGCTGGAACCAATCTATTAACGCGGGAACCAATCTGGAACTAATATTTAGACGCTGTAGCCATCCCATATACTATTCAATACTAGAATATCCATTAAATTCTCTGCTTCGGTTAACTAATAGCCCAAAAAAGCATTCTCCGCAACCACCATCCCTCACCACCACCCACTGCGAACCGCGAGCCGTTCTCTTTGAAATTCATTCTGATATAGAAATTATTTTCTCAACCAAAAAAAAGTTTTTTTCTCCCACGACTCACTTGAACCCGTGGCAAATAGAAATTGAGAAGTAAAGAGGAAAAACGTCCTCTCCAAAGCTCCCTGGCTTTGTACAGTTACGTCATAATTTGCTCTGCCCAGAAATAATTATATCCTACACGCCAGTTTTACTCCCCCCCGTTTGCCCGACTGGCTCTTCTCATCTTGATTGCCACAGTGTTATCCTACGGGATTTTGCTCAGGCTCTCGGTGGCCTGGCAAGGGATAATTCTCCCACGAAGAGAGTTAATCGAAGCGGCTCAGGGTTCGAAGGTTTCTCCTCCACCCCCCCCCCTGCTGCTTCATCATTCAAGCTTTCAAAATTCCCCTCCCCCCTGCGTAAACATGCCGATTCCACAGCGCCGATATGTCTCAACTCAGCACTGACCGGGCCCGAGCCTGAGCAGCCACATCTGAGCAAACTTATATCCAGCTATTGGCCGCTGACAAACAGAACCTGAGACATTGGCCAATTAACGCAGCTGCTCATTCACGGTTGCTCAATCCCTGCTGAGAGGCTGTGGAGGCGGGGACGCGGGTGATAGAGACACTTGCCCTAAGATAGACGAGAGTTGCCAGCTTAAAATTCGTGCCTCAGAAACTGCGGGAGATCGGCCTTAGCAACGCTGCGCAATCAGAATGGCGAATCAACTCTCTCCGACAAGTTGATGGACCTCTGGGTTCTCCACGCAGGGCCCGCGGGCGAAAGCTAATGGACCGCATTTATGATAGATATTTTTTCAACAAGCCGACTGGGGATTTCCGCTTCAAAGTGCAGGAATAATGCAGCGAAGATTAAAGCGCCTAAAGGCCCTAGCAACTGGCAAAGTTGAGTAGCCCGCACTTCTCTTAAGCCGATGTCAGTTAGAGAGTACTCCGAAATGGGTAAGCGACGCCCGAGAGAGAGAGAGAGAGAGAGAGAGAGAGAGAGAGAGAGAGAGAGAGAGAGAGAGAGAGAGAGAGAGAGAGAGAGAGAGAGAGAGAGAGAGAGAGAGAGAGAGAGAGAGAGAGAGTGAGTGAGTGAGAGAGAGAGAGAGAGAGAGAGAGAGAGAGAGAGAGAGAGTGAGTGAGAGAGAGAGAGAGAGAGTGAGTGAGTGAGAGAGAGAGAGAGAGAGAGAGAGAGAGAGAGAGAGAGAGAGAGAGAGAGAGAGAGAGAGAGAGAGAGAGAGTGAGTGAGTGAGAGAGAGAGAGAGAGAGAGAGAGAGAGAGTGAGAGAGAGAGAGAGTGAGTGAGAGAGTGAGTGAGAGAGAGAGAGAGTTAGCGAACTGTTAGCGAATATTCGATGGCTTCGAAGTAGCAAAGGTGAGTATTTGATACACATTTCTACTGTTTAGTATACCGACTCACCTGAGCAGAAACAATTTTTAGACTAAAATATATTCAAAAGTGAGTCGGTGGGGCCGATCCACCTGCGTCATGAAAATGAGAGTTGAGAATCAAAATGAGAACCGAAAACAAGGCTTACACGATCCACGTGTTTCAAAGCCAATATTATAACCCAAAATCTGCTTCTAGGAGTTGACTGACAGTTGCTCGTAGGAAATTGCGCAACTGTTATTGTTGCGGTTATGGTGAGGAGGAAACGCATACGACCAGCAGAGGAATTTCCCCCCAGCTTCCTCTCCCCATCCCAGTCCAGCTCCATCCGCGAAAGTCATTCAATATTCATGCGTTTTTTCCTGGTTGAGAAGTGGAAGGTGGAGCTGGAGGACTCCAGGCCTTATAGCTCACATTAGAGCTGGCGCCCTGTGGCGGTAGTGCGATGAGAGGCCGATATGAGGCAGTTCAGGCAGCTCATTGCTACTCAATTCAGACTTTGTAGCCAGTAAAAACAATTCTTTACACTCACACACACACACACCGCCCAAACACCCACAGAGAACAGTTCCCCAAAGCGGGCGCAGGCTCCGGTTTATCTGGTTGCGGGATCGGAACCCCTGCAACGGCCCAGGCCGGTGACTTCCACCAGCAGCAGCCCCTCCCTCACCATACCAAACAGCAGCGGGGGGCACCTTGGCAACTATGGAAGCTGCAAAGCTTAGGCTGCATGTATTTGTTAAAACTAGTGCCTTTCCCTGTTGCAGCCTGGGCGTGTTTTATGTCTACCAGCTAGAATAAAATGATTCTATCATTGCTATTGAATTTTACTATTTTTATTACAAGTTTTAGTATGAGCTTGCTGATTGAGACTCACCTCACAGATGCTATTTTTTAATTTGACGGTCGTGTGGATCTTGCAGTCGAAAGTCGAACTCACTCTGTAAGCTGAGCTGTCGCAAATAGATTGCTAGACTAGTCAATCTAACTGGTTTTTTGTTCAAACCAAGGTCCACCAGTGTCCCTAATAAGCCTCGCTTATTTCAGCGACACTTCTCCAATCTATAGCGTATATCTGCGTCGATGGAGGGAGCTTCTGATTGGTCAAGCCTGTCAACCAATGAGAAACGATCTAGGGGCATTTCGCTCCTTCCACTTCTCATCTCTTTACCTGACGATCGTTGACGGACCTATTAGTTTAAGCTGTTTACAAGCTGTATTCTCGCCTTCATATTCTTTTCTTTGTCTTCGTGTACACCACTTCTGCTTCGGAATTGAATGCATGAATTCTGCTCATTATGCAAAGTCACTGCTGCGGCAATTTGCTTTCTATGAACAGAGTAGCTCGTATAAAGAGAATATATTTAGGCATAGAAAAGCATTGAGAAGGATGTGCGTTTTAAATAGGGCGCAAGCGGTGGCACGTGACCGAATGCCCACAGACATGCAATGCCGTCTCTGGTGTCCCGTCTTGTGTTCTCCAGTTTCAAGTTTGCCTTGGAATAGAACCCTCGGTTCCTCAGGCAGTTCGGGCGGGCGGAGACGTCTGCAGAGGGTGTCCGGTGTCTTTTCTCTTCTGCACGCTCTTCCACTATCCCTCTCTGTTTCTAGGGTCCCTTTCTATGTCTGCGACCCCGCTACTCACTTATTGTTCCAGTTGCGCACCTGCATTTTCTCCACTGGAGTCACCTAGTCTATTCTCTTAGAAAACTCTTCCCTCCCAATCTCTTCCCTCCCAATCTCTCCCCTCCCAATCTCTTCCCTCCCAATCTCTTCCCTCCCAATCTCTCCCCTCCCAATCTCTTCCCTCCCAATCTCTCCCCTCCCAATCTCTCCCCTCCCAATCTCTTCCCCCCAATCTCTCCCCTCCCAATCTCTTCCCTCCCAATCTCTTCCCTCCCAATCTCTTCCCTCCCAATCTCTCCCCGCCCAATCTCTTCCCTCCCAATCTCTCCCCTCCCAATCTCTTCCCTCCCAATCTCTTCCCTCCCAATCTCTCCCCTACCAATCTCTCCCCTACCAATCTCTCCCCTCCCAATCTCTTCCCTCCCAATCTCTTCCCTCCCAATCTCTTCCCTCCCAATCTCTTCCCTCCCAATCTCTTCCCTCCCAATCTCTTCCTCCCAATCTCTCCCCGCCCAATCTCTTCCCTCCCAATCTCTCCCCTCCCAATCTCTTCCCTCCCAATCTCTTCCCTCCCAATCTCTCCCCTACCAATCTCTCCCCTACCAATCTCTCCCCTCCCAATCTCTCCCCTCCCAATCTCTTCCCTCCCAATCTCTCCCCTACCAATCTCTCCCCTCCCAATCTCTCCCCTCCCAATCTCTTCCCTCCCAATCTCTCCCCTCCCAATCTCTTCCCTCCCAATCTCTCCCCTCCCAATCTCTTCCCTCCCAATCTCTTCCCTCCCAATCTCTTCCCTCCCAATCTCTCCCCTCCCAATCTCTCCCTCCCAATCTCTTCCCTCCCAATCTCTTCCCTCCCAATCTCTTCCCTCCCAATCTCTTCCCTCCCAATCTCTTCCCTCCCAATCTCTTCCCTCCCAATCTCTTCCCTCCCAATCTCTCCCCTCCCAATCTCTTCCCTCCCAATCTCTTCCCTCCCAATCTCTCCCCTCCCAATCTCTTCCCTCCCAATCTCTCCCCTCCCAATCTCTCCCCTCCCAATCTCTCCCCTCCCAATCTCTTCCCTCCCAATCTCTTCCCTCCCAATCTCTTCCCTCCCAATCTCTTCCCTCCCAATCTCTTCCCTCCCAATCTCTTCCCTCCCAATCTCTCCCCTCCCAATCTCTCCCCTCCCAATCTCTCCCCTCCCAATCTCTTCCCTCCCAATCTCTCCCCTCCCAATCTCTCCCCTACCAATCTCTCCCCTCCCAATCTCCCCTCCCAATCTCTTCCCTCCCAATCTCTCCCCTCCCAATCTCTTCCCTCCCAATCTCTCCCTCCCAATCTCTTCCCTCCCAATCTCTTCCCTCCCAATCTCTTCCCTCCCAATCTCTCCCCTCCCAATCTCTTCCCTCCCAATCTCTTCCCTCCCAATCTCTCCCCTCCCAATCTCTCCCCTACCAATCTCTTCCCTCCCAATCTCTTCCCTCCCAATCTCTCCCCTACCAATCTTTCCCCCTCCCAATCTCTTCCCTACCGATCTCTCCCCTCCCAATCTCTTCCCTCTCAATCTCTCCCCTCCCAATCTCTTCCCTCTCAATCTCTCCCCTCCCAATCTCTCCCCTCCCAATCTCTTCCCTTCCAATCTCTCCCCTCCCAATCCCTTCCCTCCCAATCTCTCTTCTCCCAATCCCTTCCCTCCCAATCTCTCTTCTCCCAATCTCTTCCCTCCCAATCTCTCCCCTCCCAATCTCTCCCCTACCAATCTTTCCCCCTCCTTCTCTCTCTCCACTCCTCTCTCTCCTCCTCTCTCTCCCCTTCTTCTCTCTCCTTCCTTCCTTCTCTCACCTCTCCTTCTTTCTTCCTCCTCATCTCTCCCCTCTCCACTCCTCCGCCTTCAGTCAATTCACCCCATGGCTCCCTGCCTCCCCAGTACCGGAGCTACCGTCCTCTACACAGTTCCAATTCTCCCAATGCTTTTGCCCGCATTCAGTGAATTGAGAATATCAACCTCTAGAACGCGGAGACCCACAGCGCGTCCGCTGTCGCTCATCACAGTATGATAATAATTGCAGCTGATATTCAGAGCGATTGTACCGAAATAGATTTTCTCATTTCATCGTTTTGTTTTGTTGTTTTTCATCGTCTCTCTCTCTCTCTCCCCAACAATTGCAGTTGAGCTCCGCCTCGGCGCTCCCGCAGGTGCTGTTTTTTGGCTTCTTCTTCTGCAGGGCGAATTGAATAATGATACGAGCTGCATGCCTAGGTTGATATGCAGTCAGATATACAGTAAGCTCACTACTCGCTTTCACTCGCGTTCTCGGTCCGCCAGTCACGCAAGAAACTTATTCACGGCGTAACTATGAAGGTGTGTAACTATTAAATTGCTGTCTCTGGAGAAAGTGCGCCAGGGCATATCAGATATCTTCGCATGAGTTAAACCGCGTGCAGCTATTGAATGCGAACTGTCTCACACCTGGAACACAAACCCTCATTGCTCATATATCTATATTGGCAAGTCAGTTTGCTTCAATGCAAGTTCCCTAGAACAGGGTACGGCAAACTCCGGCCCGCGAAGCGTCTCTATGCGGCCCTCGGGTCCTTTGAAACTTCACAATAGCAATCCGGCCCGCTCAAGGTTTGTCTGTTCTCAGCCCTCTTCTCT
This sequence comes from Macrostomum lignano, assembly GCA_002269645.1. NCBI lineage: Eukaryota > Metazoa > Platyhelminthes > Macrostomidae > Macrostomum > Macrostomum lignano. The sequence goes on along the minus strand of NIVC01000807.1, from coordinate 191,922 downwards.
CTAATCTCCCCTATTTTTTCTCTCCTCTCTCCCCTCTCCTCTCTCCTCTCTCCTCTCTCCCCTCTCCTCTCTCCTCTCCTCCCTTCTCCGCTCCTCTCCTCTCCTCTCCTCCCCTCTCCTCTCTCCCCTCTCTCTCCCCTCTCCTCTCCTCCCCTCTCCTCCTCTCCCCTCTCCTCTCCTCCCCTCTCCTCTCTCCCTCTCCTGTCTCCCCTCTCCTCTCTCCCCTCTCCTCTCTCCCCTCTCCTCTCTCCCCTCTCTCTCTCCTCCCCTCTCCGCTCCTCCCCTCCCCTCTCCTCCCCTCCTCTCTCCTCTCCTCTCCTCTCCTCTCCTCTCCTCCCCTCTCCGCTCCTCCCCTCCCCTCTCCTCTCTCCCCTCTCCTGTCTCCCCTCTCCTCTCCTCCCTCTCCTCTCTCCCCTCTCCTCTCTCCCCTCTCCTCTCCTCCCTCTCCTCTCCTCCCCTCTCCTCTCCTCTCCTCTCCTCTCCTCCCCTCTCCGCTCCTCCCCTCCTCTCTCCTCTCCTCCCTCTCCTCTCCTCTCCTCTCCTCTCCGCTCCTCTCCTCCCCTCTCCTCTCCTCTGGTCACTCCTATTCTCTATCTGGGCCTTGAGGTAAAAAAGTTTGCCGACCCTGTCTTAGAAGAAGACGCTGTGTAGATACTGCAGCCAGGCCACTCCTATTTTGTCGCAATAAGGCTGACCTCTCACCATCCGCATCTCCACCCTCTGAATCTCTACTCCAACCCGCTCTTTTGTCTTATACATCATCCATCCGTCTCCCCTCGAGTGGGTATGAATTATTGAGTAGATAGAAACATTTTTAGAGCCCCCCCCCCACCGAATGGCCGGCCGCAGAATGCGGCTTTCAATTTCACGCTAACTATTTTCCCAGAGACAGACAGTGAGAGAGTTGATGAAGAAGACAAAACGCTAAGGGAGGAAGCTGGATAGATAGTAAAATCCAGTCCACTGGGGACTGGTGGGGGGAGGCAGGCTGATTCCCTCCTGTGGATTTGCACTGCAGGTTCAGGCATTAAAACTGAGCACCGAAGCTCTGCATCGTAAAAAGACAGGCGGAGTCGGACGAAAGGCGAGTCTGCATGGGAGCTCAGGGGATGATCAGGAAGGAATGGAGAGCTGGGTGCAAAATTCAATGACGCTAATCTGACACTGGGCTGAAAGCTGCTTTCTAAGCCGGCCGCTCACGTGGCTGCTCTCTTCTTCCCGCCCTACATCTGGGATAATGGAGCAACTTGAGATGGGGATCTGCGACGACATTAGCACCTGTACAGGCAAATTACTAAATGAGCAATATTTTATCCAATGCCGATAAAGGCTCAGCAGGATTAACGATAATTATTAAATTACCACTGCCGTCTGTTTTGTGTTGGTTTTGCTATGTTTAGTTTTCACTTTTAACCCAACACGTGCTCAGCAACTTGCCTAAGGATTAGCCTCGCCGATGAGCACCAGAATTAAGATAATCCGTTCGGGAAAAATCCCAAGTTTCTAAAGCTCGAAGCTTTACAATTCCAAAACTTCATAGCTCTTCACAACTCCAAAGCTTCACAATTCCGAAACTTCACAACTCTTCACAACTCCGAAGCTTCACAATTCCGAAAATACAAAAATCCGAAACTTTACAACCCAAAGCTTCCCAACTCCGAAACTTCCCAACTCAAAAGCTTCACAACTCCGAAACTTCACACAACTTTGAAGCTTCACAATCCGAAGCTTCACAACTCCGAAGCTTCACACAACTTTGAAGCTTTACAATCCGAAGCTTCACACAACTTTGAAGCTTCACAATCCGAAGCTTCACAACTCCGAAGCTTCACACAACTTTGAAGCTTCACAATCCGAAGCTTCACAACTCCGAAGCTTCACACAACTTTGAAGCTTTACAATCCGAAGCTTCACACAACTTTGAAGCTTCACAATCCGAAGCTTCACAACTCCGAAGCTTCACAACTCCAAAGCTTCACAACTCCGAAACTTCACGGTTTCTACCTGGTTCACAATCAGATGTTATAGCAAATTTGTTGTACGCTCGTATTACTGCGATAATATTGTTAAAATTGAATCTAACACTAAATTTTCTGGTAATAATTTAATTTTGTCTCCTTGGGTGCCAAAATCGATCGATCAGCCTGTGCGTTTGTTTGCCCGAGCAATTATCGAGCTGAGCATACTCAAGGTTTAAGTGTGAAATTGAGTGCTCCCCGGGCTCTCGGACTTAACAATGGAATGGGAAAAGTTTCCCACCACTTTTCAGGCTAAGCGGGTGATGGTGTCATTAAAAATTTAACTAAGGGGGGGGGGTGGGTGGGTGGCGGTCCTTAGGCTTACCTGGCAATATCCGGAATCCTGATGCGGCCCTCTGTTTCTGAGCTCGGTGTAACTATTGGCCTCTGTTTCTGAGCTCGGTGTAACTATTGGCCTCTGTTACTGAAGCTCCTGTTTGAAGTTGGAATTGATGGTGCAGTTTCCCCATTTTCGAGTAAGTTTAGTACGCTTCACCTGCTCCAGAGCCAAAGGTTTCAGTGAGAGATTACTGGCCTTTTATGTCATCCCTTCAGCGAGTCCTGCAGTGGGGCATTGTTATCAGTTTATCTATTCCACATTTAGTACCTCAGATTGTTTATTTCAAGTTTGGCAACAATGCTTCAATGCTGCAGTCCTGAAATCTAAGTAACTCAGTGTGCCATAAATTTCGGATCCTCAGATCGAGAGGAAATTGGGCAAGATGGCAAAAACCGCAGATTTAATGTTTATCAGCCAGCAAGCACAAATTTTGTTGGAATTTGCCAAATTGGTAGAATTAATTACGGACTTAATGGAACTCGCAAGGCCTTCCAATGCGGCTTCTTTAACGACGGCACCTTGCCTAATATAATCAGTGTTTTACAACCTCCAATAATTTACGCATGCAAGAGGAAGGAAAAAGCGCATAAAAGCTGCGTGAGCATTTATTTGGGAGCGGCAGAGAGAGGGGAGTTGGACTGAGTCGACAGGAAATGATTGCCGCATGCTAGCAGCCTCAGAAGCGGCAGAAATCGAGAAACGACTGACACGCGCACACGACGACTGAGAGAGTTTCTTTGTATCTCAGAGTAATTTTCTCTCCTCATTTTTTGCTGAGTTCTTCCGGACGCACAGATTTGAGGAGGTTGCTCAGAGTTTTTGTGTGTGTGTGTGAGCGAGGTGTTGAGCACTATGAGCCACTTTTTTTACACTCCGAGTTCGAGGCCTTTTGCCTATTGATGGCCACCTAAACGCTGGCCCCGCCCACCGCCACACCCCACACCCATGTCTCTCTCTCTCTGCTCAAGCTGCTCAAAAAAGTCAGCCCCCCGCAACCACCGGATATTAAAATGCGTGTCTGACGGAGGATGGGGCGGCTTCTTTGGGGCTTTGGCAAGGCCCGGCTCTGCTGCCCCTTTGCCAAATTGAAAAGGGTAGCGGCGTCTCTTACGACCGACCCGCTCCTGTTCCCTCTCAACTACAGCAAGGTGGAACCGTCTTTGCCAAGCAAAATCCCTTCCTTTCCTTGCGAGCTCCCTCTCTTTCTCCAGCCTCACTTTGGCCTCTTCATCCTAGGAAAATATGAAGAATAGAAGAATCCCAAAGCCAGTGAAATAGTGGGGCTTCCAATCCCATTTTTTGGCTATTGAGTTCTCTATGATTCTTACCGCTCATGTTTTTCAGAGCTTTTGTCGGCTGCTCGTGCTCTCCATAATTTACAACTTTCCGACTTCCTGCAAGCAGGACTCTGGCTTTCAGAGAGCACTGCAAGCTCTTCCACATCACTCATCGAGATGCAGATCTGAATTTGCAGACTTTAAAAAATTGAAATTTGCCTAACTGAGCAAAAAATTATCCATCAATAGCTTATTATAAATAACTCAGAATTTTTTTAGCAATTCCCTTCTTCAGTCATTGGTCATCTGAGTAATTCCCCTTTTGAGTCATTGGCCATTTGAGCAATTCCCCTCTTGAGCCATAGGTCATCTGAGCAATTCCCCTCTTGAGTCATAGGTCATCTGAGCAATTCCCTTCCTGAGTCATCAAGTTATCTGAGCAATTCCCCTCTTGAGTCATCAGCCATCTGAGCAATTCCCCTCTTGAGTCATAGGTCATCTGAGCAATTCCCCTCCTGATTCATCGGCCATCTGAGCAATTCCTCTCTTGAGTCATCGGCCATCTGAGCAATTCCCCTCCTGATTCATCGGCCATCTGAGCAATTCCTCTCCTGAGTCATCGGCCATCTGAGCAATTCCCTCCTGAGTCATCGGCCATCTGAGCAATTCCTCTCTTGAGTCATCGGCCATCTGAGCAATTCCTCTCTTGAGTCATCGGCCATCTGAGCAATTCCTCTCTTGAGTCATCGGCCATCTGAGCAATTCCTCTCTTGAGTCATCGGCCATCTGAGCAATTCCCATTGAGCTCATATTCTTAATCAGCAGAACATTAGCTAACTCACAAGAAAAACTTCGAGAATCGATTATTTGGTCAACCCTGAAACAAACGCGCCGCCCACATGACCCGAGACAGTCGAACCAATTAGCGATCAGCAATTAACCTCCCCGAGAGTGTTGATTGACTTTCGCATGCGGAAGGGCGTGTCCCAAGAAAATTAGCCATCGAGATAATGACAAGAAAATATTCAGCATGGCTGGCAACCCCTTGCTTGACACATCACAGTACGCTCATACGGAGGTCGCTTTAAAATTGAACGACAATGGGCCATCCCAAAGGGACTCAGGATTCGAGCCCGCGACTGTCCTGCACAACTCTCTCTCCTCTCTCTCTAATTAGCCGACAGGACCAAGCCAGCTCGCAAGCATAATTAGGTTTTATCGAGGCTAAAATTCTCTCAACTGAAAAAGGCGATTGGACTTGGGACTTGGGGATAATTTCATAAGCTCGGGTGGAGCGAGCTCTGGGGGGGTTGGCCATCCATACTGAGAACAGGATGCAGTTTCTGGGTCAGGACTTGAGTCAGAACAGAAGGAACCCCAGACAAGACTGCTCTTGCTGGTCAGCCAAAGTTGCTGACGTAAAACTACGCTCGTAGCTTGTAGGCAGAGAATAAAAGAAAGAGAATGCTCAGTTGTATTCTCGGAAATGCTTAGGAAGTACTTCATCAAGAAACAGCATTAAGTTGACAAAAGATGCGATAATGACAAAGTCAGAATGTCAGTTTCAGTGTCTGGAGCCTGTAAATTATTTATGATAGCAAAGTTGCCTGTGGACTCCATTAGTCTTTCTCAGTTTTTTACTAAAGATCATTTTGGGGACAAGAGGAACACGAAATTCACACGTTAAATTATGCACAATGAAATAGTAGCAAGTGGACCGCAGGGAAGCGGGCGACATCAACTGCTACTCACGATTGAGAAGTTTGTTTTATTGGTTAGAGTTTCAGTTAAACAGGCAGATACAGACGTAGCACTGAAAAGTAGTCAGTTAGCCATAAATATTTATCGGCTATTAGGCCATTAGACAGATCATAGACAATTAGCCCATTAGACAGATCATAGACAATTAGCCCATTAGACAGATCATAGACAATTAGCCCATTAGACAGATCATAGACAATTAGCCCATTAGACAGATCATAGACAATTAGCCCATTAGACAGATCATAGACAATTAGCCCATTAGACAGATCATAGACAATTAGCCCATTAGACAGATCATAGACAATTAGCCCATTAGACAGATCATAGACAATTAGCCCATTAGACAGATCATAGACAATTAGCCCATTAGCTAATTACCCATTGGACGTATCATAATCAATTAGCCCATTAGAAATCATAGGCAATTAGCCCATTAGACAAATCATAGGTAATTAGCCCATTAGACACATCATAGGCAATTAGTCCATTAGAAACTATAGGCAATTAGCTGATTAGACATCATAGACAATTAGCTCATTAGACATATTATAGGCAATTAGCCGATTAGACATCATAGGCAATTAGCTCATTAGACAAATAATAGGCAATTAGCTCATTACAAATCATAGGCAATTAGCCCATTAGACATCTACGCAATTAGCTAGCAGTTAGCCATAGATAAAGCAGTCAAACCCAAACAACCTAAACCCAAATGCACCTCAATAACAAAACTGCAGTTCATCAAACGGACAGACTGAATGAATCACAAAAAGCGTGAAGTTTTCCATGACTCATGTTCTATTGAAATTGTTTCCATATGATCCATAGAAAATTCTAACAAGCTAGAAAATTACCAACTAGCACCGAACTGATGGATATACACTTAATCATTTGGCAACGCTCTTGATGATTATGTTTAAAAAAGATGACTTCATGCTCGCATCTGTGCGATTGTGCGTGTTGAAAAACTGCAAGAACCAGCATCAGGTGCGCTGGTCAATCCGCGGCTGCAGTTCTGCAAGGATTACGCAATCCTTTGGTCCGGGTGGGTGTTCGCAAATAGGATTAGCAAGCCCCACTACTGCGGGTTGTGGGAGAGGAGCTGCGACGCAGACAGAATTATCCCAACATGTGGGAAGAGATGAGGTCATAGCTGGGGATACTTGAAGAGGCTTTGCAATGCTTAGAGGAACGATGTAGAATTCTATGCTAGGTCTATTATCACTCTGTCCCCAGCATCCTTGACAACTTCAGCTTGACAGACAATGATGCCAGCCCGCATTTTCAATCTCATATTAATTGTCGATTTTGACGGTACTCGATTGACAACTTCAAGGTGTACAGCGGACCTTTGACTTTCTAATCGTAAGGCATGTACACTCTGTGATTGGAGGTCGGCTATCATGGGTTTGAATTGCACGACAACCCACGATTTTCAATTGAGATACAGAGATTTTATTGAGCTTTTAAAACGAAGTTTATAAAATCTGATCAAGGACTACTCAAGTAGATCAGGACGAGAAACTACATTTCTAAGAAAATGTTTATGAGGCTGGTTTTCGACGAAAAATACACCGCTGAGATAGGAAGCTTTCATCTTTTTCAGCACAAGAATTTTTATTGCTTTCGATAGGAGGCAGATCCAATGTTAATCTTTTGATATTTTGTGCCTTTCTTATAGCTCTATCGATATTCATATCGATTGTATTTCATCATCGGCCTCATAAACATTTTCTAAGAAACGTAGTTTCCCATCCTTCTACTTGAGTAGTCCTTGAGTCTGGTTCAAACTAACAGAAATTGAAATGACTTCGGTGACTCCAGCTGCTGGTTCAAGGCCTCCCATGTGGCAGCTCGTAGATCGAGCTGATTTTGCAGCGGATGTTTAGCGATGCACGTCGGCTTGTTTAGTTCCAAACCATGCAGGGCCACCTGGGAACAAACTTGAGGCCAAGGGATAACGATCTTCACGCCAATGTGTTTTTTCTTGCGTCAGGTTTTTTCACAGGTTCAGGGGGGGGGGCGAAACAAACAATTTCTCGGAATGCGGCTGGCAAGCGAGCTTGTCATGGACACCTCTGGTCAGACAACATCTGGACTGGAAACGGAGCAAAACTTGGGGAAAACAAATGGAGCTTGTAGAGAGTCATAAAAAACTCAATTTGAGAAAAGGATGCGGGCGCCATGACTCAACGCCTTCGGCAACATCATCCCACAACCGGAGTTGTGATCACAAACCCGAAATATCATAACTCCGAAAGTTCTAGCAATGTCCAACACTATTTTGGTTTTCGGAGTATTTCGGGTTTATGATGGGCGTTGCTATTAATTTCGGAGTTGTGATTTTTCTGGTTTATGATATTTCGGGTTTGTGATATTTCGGGTTTATGATATTTCGGGTTTATGATATTTCGGGTTTATGATATTTCGGGTTTATGATATTTCGGGTTTATGATATTTCGGGTTTAGGATGGGCGTAGCTATTTTGTTTTTCGGAGTTATGATATTTCGGGTTTATGATATTTTGGGTTTATGATGGGAAGTGTTTTCGGAGTTGTGAGTTTTCGGGTTTATGATGGTGACCCGTGGAGCCAGAGCCAGTAAACTCCGCTCCACAGTGAAGAGAGAGGAACGACAGAAAAGTTACTTGTTCGGTAGCATTTCCTGCGAATTAACCTTCGAGGTTTGTTTCTTTTTCAAATTTCCATCTTTAGCCTCCCGTCCAGATATTTGACTAAGAGACGTCCATGGCGGTCCCTCCGGCCACCGGCTGCTTGGGCGGGGCAGATATCCCATGGGGGTGGCTATGCCTTGCGGCAACTGCCGCCGGCTCTGGCGGGGTGGTATAGGTGCGATCGTAAATCACCTGAACTGGCCGAACTGACCAGTGGGAGCAGCACTGGACTGGGAGGGAATATTTTTGACGACTTTCGTTAGAGTAATTGAAAATAAGCTTCAGTCCGGCAGCACTGCCAGGGGACCGGGGGGTTGCAATAATTCATGACAGGTATTCATAATTAATGAGGCATATTTCATACGGCCTGGGCCTGAGTGGGATGAGGTTGGCAAGAGTTACGGGGTCCCAGCTGGCCCTGTGCTCCAACAGCAAGCTGCACCGATGCATCCGACTCAAGATGCTATCTCGACTTGCTCATAATTCAAATTACATTACCGTAGCAACGAGTTGAGTCAGTAGTTGCTAAATCAATTTTTTAATTTGAATTTTTTAATTGAGTTTAAATTATTTAAAGTATAGTTCCAATCGAGTCTAGGAATTCAAAACAGTCCCATGACTTGCCCCTTAGTGCGGTCACCTCAGGGAGACACTTTAATTTCAATGAGATTGATATGTATGCCTTTTAGTACGAACTATGTCTATGGGCAAGCCTGCGAGCTGAAGTTGAGCTGGATTAAAAGAGAGACAGTTCGCTAAGTTAGACGCTAACGTGCGAGAAATACACACGGCGTAAAAGCCAGAGCCTTGAGCTGACTAAACTTCTAAGTTGCTTTACTTAGTGACTACGTGATTTGTGCAAAGACGTAACAATGGCGACGAGGATGAAAATCAGCGAATTCTCCACAGACCAGCCAGACAAATGGGAAGCCTACGAGGAGCGACTGGAGCAGTTGTTCATCCTGGAGAAGATTGAAGACGAGGCCAAAAAGCGGGCTACACTGATCACAGCAATCGGTGATGACTGCTACGCGCTGCTTCGAGATCTGGTGTCTCCTAAGAAGCCCAAGGACGAAACGTACGCAACTCTTCAGAAAGCGCTGCGGGATTACTTTGCTCCAAAGAAGAAACTCATTGTGGAGAGATACAACTTCTACCATCGCAACCAGAATGAAGGTGAGACTGTAAGCGATTACTTAGTGGGTCTGAGGAAGCTGGCATCAACCTGCGAATTCGATAAGTTCCTAGATGATGCATTGAGAGATCGACTCGTCTGCGGCATTCGAAACAAACTAATTCAACAGCGGCTGCTCCAAGAGGACAAGCTCACACTGGATACAGCTCTGACTCTAGCAACAGCTATGGAGACTGCTGATCGAGGGGTCGCTGCTATAGCTGGGTCGTCTGTACATACCATCAACTTGTCCAAAGGTAGCCGACCTAAGCTTAGTCAAAGTACAAAGTTTGACAAAGCCGGACGCAGTGCCAAGAGTGGATGCTATCGTTGCCATGGAACTGACCATTGGGCCAAGAGTTGTCCATTTCGAGAAAAGGTTTGCTCAAAGTGTTCCAAGCAGGGACATCACGAACGCGCATGCCGAACGAAGACCTCAAACGGAAGTGCCAGCAGACATAGGCATATACGATCAATAAACCTGGATTCTGCAAGAAGACAAGAGCAGTAATGGCTGAAGACTCTGAATCTGATAGTGAAGGATCAAGTGGCGAAATACAAACTGTTCGTTGGTGCGACTGCGACATTTCAACTGTCAGCTCTCCATACAGGTGTGTGATCAAGCTGCAAGGTACAAATGTTGAGTTCAACATCGATACAGGAGCCGACAGAACGCTAATCAACGAGCATTGCTACAAGGATATTGGGTTGGAGCTGAGCAAGACGTCAACGCGACTGTTTAGTTACTCGAACCATGCAATTCCGACGCTCGGTGAAGCTCTAGTCGAAGTCACTCTTGGAGGACTGCAGCATAAGCTGAAAGTTTTGGTGGTTAAGGGCAACGGATCGAATTTGCTAGGAAGGGACTGGCTGAATATCCTTAAGCTGGATTGGCAGAAGGTTGTCCACGTGGCTGAAATTGGAAGCACCTTTTCACCAAAATCCATCTTTGAGGCTTACCCGGAGGTGTTTTCGTCTGGACTCGGACTCATCAACAACGCGAAAGCAAGGATCATTGTTCGTGAGGATTACTGTCCGAAGTTTCACAAGAGCAGACCTGTACCGTTTGCAATGAAGAAGCTTATTGAGGACGAACTCAATAACCTTGTCAACGAAGGGATCATATCAAAGCTGAGTTCATCAGATTGTGCTTCTCCCATTGTGCCAGTGCTGAAGAAAGATGGGAAATCAATCAGGATCTGCGCGGACTTCAAGAGGACTATTAATCCACAGCTGGAAGTGGACAAGTATCCACTGCCTCGACAGGAGGAAATGTTTGCTACTTTGAATGGTGGGAAGTACTTTTCCAAGCTGGACATTTCTCAAGCTTTTCTGCAGCTGGAGTTGGAAGAAAGCAGCAGAAAATTTACGACCATCAATACACACTTGGGATTGTATCAGTACAATCGACTAACAATGGGCTTGGCTTCTGCTCCTGCTCAGTTCCAAGAAGCGATTGAGAAAATTCTCTGTGGACTGGAAGTTGTTGCTTACATCGATGATATTCTAATATCGGGAAGGTCACTCGAGGAACACGATCAGAAACTGCATAAAGTGTTGAATACACTGCAATACAGGGGTGTCAGACTCAACAAGGACAAGTGCAAGTTTCGGCTGCAAAAAGTAGAATTCATGGGTCATATTATCAATAATGACGGACTGCACCCATCTCCTGACAAGGTAATTGCTGTGAGAAACGCACCGAATCCTACCAGTGTGTCCGAGGTTCGATCCTTGGTTGGACTTATTAACTACTATGGGAAATTCATACCCAACTCATCAACTGTTCTGGCGCCACTCAACCGACTCCTGAGAAACGATGTGACATTCAGCTGGAGCAGTCAGTGCCAAGCTGCTTTGGACTCTGTGAAGTCAATTCTGACATCGGACCGGCTGCTGGTGCATTTCGACCCTTCGACCATAACACCATAACACCATAACACCATAACACCATAACACCATAACACCATAACACCATAACACCATAACACCATAACACCATAACACCATAACACCATAACAATAGAAACAGAGTGAAAAATGAGATTGACATTATTGGTTTGATCTGTCAACAATGCTAGCTACGTACATTATTTAATCTGAGCGACTTCGAGTTCTTCAGTCAAAGATTGAATGCACATCGCAAGTCTGTTACCCCTCTACGAAGTTACGCGGCTGACATTCTATCCTCAAATGTTTTTTGTCACCTTTGGTGGCGTCTCCGCATTGCTGCATCCAGTTTATCCCGGCTGGCAGCTATGCTTCTTTACAATTCTTCATCAATGAAGGAAGCTGGAGGGGGGCTGATTGTTTTTCTTTTCGCACGACTGTCCCTCCCTGTAGACAGCAGAAGCTGGAGCAGAAGCTGGCAGAAGCTGGCATATTTCTGTCGAAAGTTTTTTCTCTCTTACTGCTTTATCTTCTAGGAGAAGAAGATGGAAAGGAAGCAAGACTTGAAGCCGCCAGAGGAGAGGCGCAAAAAGTATATCTGTATATATAGGAGGGCCTCCCTCGCTTTGTTGGCACAACAGGGGATCGTGTTTCGAATATATCGGACCCGTTAGTAACATCTGGGGGCGGCTGAAAAGGACCAGGGAGCCTGACCTAGGGGGAGAACCCACCCAGATTCAACTCTCGTGTAGACTTTTTTGCACCCTCTCTTGTGAATGCGAATATTGCGGTCATTCCGATGCATGGGAAAGAGCATCTATAGACAGTTGCTTGCAGCTTACTCAATGTAATTCTCCCAGCCTCTGCTGTCTCTTGTTTTCCCACACTGCCGATTGCATTTCAAGCCCGACTTTCTTGTTGTCAGGAGAAACCACACGAACGATTAGAAAGTCAGGGCCACTGTACATGCACCCTGAGTGAGCGTGTGTACAGTATTGGTGCGCTTGCAGGTGCTCAGGAGTCAGGCGGAATGGGCAGAATCGCTGTCAGCGCTGCTTGTGGGCTGATGTCCCCGAAGACGTTGTGTCAGGGTGCCCGCAGCCGTGTTGCGAGTATTAATTGCATATAATTATTTTTAAAGTAGGACAAGCTTCCATGTTAAAGTCATTCGGGAGTCTGGATTGCTTTGTCCACGTCAACTTGCTTGGGGAAATTTTCAGAAAAGGTCGCCGAAACGGGTACCGAGGTGCAGAAATATCGCCTGCGGCGCAAAAAACATTGGGCTTAATGGTTGTAAGAATTTTATTATTTTATTTTCCTCTGTTCTCCCAGTGTAGGAAAGTCGGATCCTAAGCGACGCCTACCAAAACCGACTGGCTTTCTTATTGTCCGGCAGTGTACACTCAGTGTGATTTGGGGCTTGACTGCCTTATAAGGGCGATACGCTTTGACATTCGCTAATGTCTACTATTAAGAGTGGCTCAGTAGTATTCTGGGAGTGAAACAACTATTTTATTAACGACACTAGACTACGTTTTCACAAGATTTTGAAGTATTACGTAGATTTCGCGAATCAGGCAGATTCATCCATATTTATTTATTTATAGCTCGTAATTTTCATTTGAAGTAATTTTAATGTTAAATAATTCTGTGCACTAAAACTCACAAAAATGAAAACAGACGATATGCACGCTGCTTGCAAACAAGCGCATGCAAATAACTGGAAGTGCGAGGCGGCGGGCGAGATGAGGCAAATGGGGTGTCATGACTTCCTAGTACAATTGGAATTAAAGCCAGTGAAAAGCGATTATTAGCATAGATAATTGAAAGCAATGTGACTCTAATGAAGACATTGAATAACCATTGAGGTTGCAAGCGCATCTGCATGCATCTCTGCCTTCCAAAGTAAAATGCACTGGCGAGATGGGAAGTTTCCGTTTTTCAGCACTGAATTCCCCATGCCTCACCTGCTGGACTCCCGAATTGCAAATGCAGCCAGCAGGTGTTTTGTCCGAGCTGCGCTCACAAGTTTATCAAGCTGCTTTTTCATGAACTGCTGCCGGAGACCGGCAAGCAAGCAAAGTTGCGGCGAAATTGCAGCTGCTCCTGTCTCTGCAGTGTTTTGTCTGGACGGATTTGTCTATGGCCAAACCCCAGGACTTCTAGAATATATAACGAAGTGTTCCTAGTGGTCCTTGGCCAAACCCCACTCAGAGAAAAACTGCAAAATCCCTTTAGAAAACACAAGTGTCCTTGATCTTTGCCGCTCTCTAATTTTTTTTTTTATTAGAGGCAGGGGGGTTGTGTGCACCCTGGCGCAATTTAAGCGTCATTGGCACACAACCGGCGAGAGGCATTACTGCCCATTCCGCCGACTCCCCTGAGCAGGCATACAAGCGCGCGGATACGTTACGCAGGCACACACTCACACAGGAGTGCACAGCGGCCCTAACTTTATCAATTGTTAGGCATGTACACTTCACTGCGCCTTGGGGGGTTGGCTCTCAAGGCCGTTAATTGCACAAGCGAGCCAAGCCGAGATTCCAATTCAGCCCCAAATTAATGTGGCTGCACTTGGAATCGAGCCTGGGTCGCGGCACACCAGAGCAGCTGCGCTACCACTGGGCTACGGCCCCCGCCGCTCTCTAATAATACGTTTTCAAATTTTTCACGACGAACTTGTGAGCGCAGCCCGGACAAAACACCTGCTGGCTGCATCTGCAATTCGGAAATCCAGCAGGTGAGGCATTGGGAATTCAGTGCTGAGAAACTAAAAAACTTCTCATCTCACCAATGCAGTTCGCTGCGAAATCTGCGAGTGCAGCGTCCTTCTGCATTTGTCCTCCATTGGATGAGGACAGGAAATGAGTAGCAAAAATGAAATCAAATTCAATCACTGCTTTACGCTTGCATTGGCGGGAGAGAAAATGCCAGTTTTGCCGGGCTAAATTTGCACGGAACTGTCCTGCTTCTTCTCTAATCGGATTTCGCAAAACGGATATTTGTTGGCTTTTGACCGAGAAAAAAATACCATTTTGAGAAATCCTTAAAAGGTACTTTTCTGTAAGTTTGCTAGAGACAGTTCGGGCACTGTGGGGGCCTGATTATTTGAGTACTAACCATGGTCAACTCTGCTTAACTAGCAGCCCTAGAGGTGAATGCGCTAACCTCGGACAATAAAACAATAATTTACTGTTTAAAAAATACTGGACCTTTCTATCTCGCCAATGCATTTTGCAACTGAGTCGATTTGTTACACTTGAGCTGTCTGATGGCTCAGCTTCACAGCTGCACCTCGGCCGTATTCTCGGACAGGAAGTAAATTCTCCTGCCCGTGCCGGGCTCCGTCATCAGCTCGTCGGGCGACTGGAAGCTGGTCTGGGTGACGCAGTCGTTCTGGTAGACGTTGTTGGTCTGCGTTGAACACTGCGACTTTACTGGACTCTCGGCTGGGCCAGAGGCAGGTTGTACCAGCTCCTGCGATGGCGTCTGCAGCAGCCCGACCAGCTCAACTGGAGTGAAATGGTTGTTGGAGTGTCGAATAGCAGTCAGCAAGCCAAAGGGTAAGGGACTTACCGAATTCCTAAATAGTTGAGATTTTAAACACACTCTGTTGCTGACCTGCAGACATTTTACCTAAGACCCCAGTCTGTTGCTACTTGCCTTCACACCTGTTTTCCAAAGGCGTATACAGTAAATGCACTCACCATCCGCCTGAGTGCTGATGTCTGCAGTGTGCTGCACCTGCCGTGCGCTGCCACTGCCGCCGGCTCCTTCGCCGCTCTCGTCCATTCGTCCGGAGCAGTGGTTCACGCTGCCGGCTACGCTACCGTCTCTGGTTGTGGATGCCAGAGGCTGCATGCTGAGCTGCTGCGGCTGTTGCGGCTGCCGCTTGTTGGCCGTCGTCATCATGGACTGGCGGACATTCTGCTCCGGCCTGAGCAGTATAATGTAGAGTTTCGGGCCGAACAGGCAGGCCAGAGAGACTGTAGCCGACAAAGATATGGAGAAGCACAGGGTTGCTATGCGGATGTGGATAAACGCGGCTGTGGAGAAATAACAGGGCAGGAAGCCCAGCCAGATGACGCAGGTGCTGTACATTGTGAAGCCGATGTGCTTGCTCTCGTTGAACGATTCCGGTATGTTGCGAGTCAGACAGGCATAGAATGTGCAGACTACTATCAGTAGCATCGGGTGCGCCAGGCCAACCAAGTACAGAGAGCCGACCAGAGACGCGCACACCAGCTGGTGCTTGTCACGCGACGGGTAGTGGCTGACGGCCTTCGGAGCTTCGATTTGCATCCAAACTATGAGGACGGCGGCCTTTGGATTGTGGGTGATAAAACTCTCGTGAGCAAAGGTTGCCTTGAAGGGCAGGGCAGCTCGGCGGTAAAAGCGCGTCTGGACTCTCGCGCCACGACCCCTGGTTCGATTCCGTGCTAGGCCGCATTCATTTGGGGTTTGTGTGTGCACGAAAATTGGCCAGGGGGATGCTGTGCGATTCACACCCATGAGGGCCAAACCCCAAGGCACCGAGAGTGTACATGCCCGACGATTAGAACGTCAAAGGGCCGCTGTGCACCCTGTGTGAGCGTGTGCCCGCGCGCACTGTGACGAAACTCTTTCGACGACATCGTCCCACAACCAGCGCTGAGTCAATTCGACCTCTGAGCACATGCAAGCGCGCCAATACTGTACGCAAACACGCACTCAGTCACACGGTCACACAGGGCTTGGTGACGTTTTTCTTTAAAGACCTTCCTAACCGTGTGTTTTTGTTGCTGTTCAGTCGAGGACATGATGTTTTTCCTGCAGAAAACTCCACCTTAACGAGTGAACGAACGAAGGATGGAAATCCTGACTCGCCGCGCTCCGCACAAAAAATGAGTGGAAAATTGGATCAAAGTTCGTATTGTTAATTAGCAAGTTGATTTCCTGATAGCAGCTGTCTGGTAAGTTGCGATGTAAGCACGTTGGTTAATTATTTTCCTTCTTGTGAAGATGCTAAAAGTACAAATCCTTATTTAGACCTCGCAGTCCAAGGCAAAGCAGGCTGCTCTACCGGGCTTTGGAATCGATCTCATAGATTTTTCGATTCACACCTGTCTAATAGACTCACTTGGACAACTCAAGCAGAAGGACGCTGCACTCTCACAAAGTCTGTAAAGACCTGAAGAATTGGTTGCATTAATAACAGAGCTCGCTGAGCACTGAGGTAGGTGTAAATAATATATTGAGTGCAAAAGCATTGGTGATAAGTTGAATTGAGCTTCGAACAGATGATCGGCACTGGTCTGTCGAGAAAATGTGTAAATTCTGACTCAAGCTCGCACATAGAATGAGCTGCTTCTTACCTGAACGGCCATCACCAGGCAGAACATGACCACCTGCGACAGCGGCGAGATGAACATCGGCCGTTTAATAGTCTTCCTGCCCGCCCGGAAGATTCTCTCGATCCGGTTGGTCTTGATCAGCAGGGCGGAGTAGCAGACTGAGAAGGCAAAGCCGACTCCGAACTGCTGCATGCCGCACAGCCAGTCAGTGGGCTTAGCGCACAGCACGAAGGTCATGGCGTAGCAGAGCAGGATGCCCAGCAGCAGCAGGAACGACAGCTCCTTGCCGGACGCCTTAACCACGGCAGTCTCCCTGAAGCGGACGAACACGGCCAAGGCGAAGCACGTGACCAGCACGCCGATGGAGGCGAACGCCAGGGCCGCGGCCGCGATCGGGTGGTCGTAGGTCAGGTACTCCAAGGCGATGTCCTCGCAGCGTGATCGATCCAATGACGGGCGTTGGCCTTCTTTACAGTCGACGCACTGCTCGCGGTCGGCGCTGACGATGGCGTACTCGGCGCACTCCACGCAGACCCAGCAGCGGCACTCGCCCGGGTTGATCTGCCGCTTGGCGCCGACCTGGCAGGCCGGCTGGCAGGCTGACAATGGTGGAGCGGCGGCGCCGCCGCGAAACCTCAGCAGGTCGGGCTCCAGACGCAGCCGCTCGTTGTCGTACAGGCCGACCTGGACCCACTCGTAGCCGGAGTGGCTCTTCTGAAAATTGAGCACCCTGTAGCGAGGCGGGCCGTCCGAGTTGAACTGAGTGAACTCGAAGTTCATGCCAGTCAGGCCTGTCAATGGGGCATTGTAGAGTTTTTCTAGTAGTATATTATCTAGACTAAAAGAACGCAGCACTTGCAAATCGTGGAAAAAAATTTCAAGGCCGATTATTAGAATGTCTGTATCTCCGAATCGATTCCTTGCAGGTTACTTTTCTCGTCAGATTGTTCAGATATTTGTCCCCTACCAAGCAAGTCATTAATTTATTTTCAAACTAGATGTAGGTGCAAGAAAAATCCTGAACAATGGAGACACTCTATATTTAGGTGCGTTTGGTAGTCAAGTCTTTAATTTTAAGGAAGCAATAAAGTAGCCGAAAATCTTAGACTCAAATTTTTGTTAATATACCTTTTCAACTTCGGATTCGTCAAAAGTGAGTTCAAATTCGTCAGCGTATGCAAAACTGTATGGCGCTCAAGGGGAAGAGAATGAGTGTCTATGGTAAATTTTTAGAGAAAGTGACTTCGAATTTGTCTAAGTAAGTGAAATTCGTCAGTGCAAATACAGCGTGATCAGAAAAGTGTTTGCTTTGTCCATGGTAAGAAAAGAAGATTTCTATGGTAAATTTAAGTAAGAAAGGGGGTGAAGTTCGTCCGTGGAAAAGTAGCCCAATTTCTTGAAATCTTCATTTCATGCTTTGATTGTTGTCAGAGATGCCCTACATGAAATTCGTCTGTGGATCGCTCTAGACTCGCGCGATGTTTTCAACAAGGACGAGACTGGAGACAACTCGCAATTAAACTGGATATGAAGAGGACAACTGCCAGTGACATCATCAGGAGATATGTTGATGATGAGGGTAGGATTGATCTTAACGCGCGTGGAGGTGCAGTGAGACTAAATTTTTCTGAGGAGATGTTCGGGGCGTTGACGAGGTATGTGGAAGAGAAGCCGACTGTGACCCTCAAAGAAATGCAGCAAAAAGCTTGTTGGAGATTTTCCTGCTGCTCCGGCTGTGACAACGCAGGCAATTGGTCGTCGGCTTGACGGGACTTTGTGCGTTACATTGGCTGTTTGTTGTCATGCAGGGCATCTCTGACAACAACCAAAGCATGAAATGAAGATTTCAAGAAATTGGGCTACTTTTCCACGGACGAACTTCACTCACTTTCTTACTTAAATTTACCACCCCATAGACACCTTCTTTTCTTACCATGGAAAAAGCAGACACTTTCTGATCAGGCTGTATTTGCACTGACGAATTTCACTTACTCAGACGAATTCGAAGTCACTTTCTCTAAAAATTTACCATAGACACTCATTCTCTTCCCCTTGAGCGCTATATAGTTTTGCATACGCTGACGAATTTGAACTCACTTTTGACGAATCCGAAGTTGAAAAGGTATATAATAGTACGCTCGTAGTTTCATTACCAGAGACGTGTTTCTGAAAATATTTGAAGCCTAGAGACCATATACAGGAGCCGAACACATTGGTCCATTTCCTTGAAAATCTGTCTCACAAGATGCCCAGTCATTCTAAAAAATGAGTGAGCAAAAAAAGTCAATAAACACTTTTAAAACAATAAAGACTTCTCTTCTGATTTTATTGTCTGCATACTGCATTCCGCATATACAGCAAACTTTCTGAAAGAAATAGCCTCAGGCTATTGCAAACAGCACATATTATGTTGAAAATCATGTAATGTATCCAGATTACACGAATCCAGAGTGTAACGTCCTTCTGTAACCAAGTGTTCCTAGTGGTCTTTGTACCTACTATGGCAGCTCAAGATGTACTTGAATAGTTCCTCAGTTGAGTGCTAGCAGTGCAAGGCCATAGCTTTCGTACTCGTACCGTATCTCGCAGCTCTTCAGATAGCACTCGTATTTCTTCGATCGGGGGGGGGGCGGCTATTTATTCTTTTATCAGCTGCTCTGCATCAATTTTCAGCAATCTGGACTTGCAGGCCTCTATTCAGCTATTGTAGAGATAATCTGCATGAAGCAGCAACTATGGGGATTACTAAGGGAATTGCGATCGAGTCCCTCTGCTAGCCGTTGCTATTTGTTTCGTTAGGCGCGCGCTCTGGAGAAACAGAATTAGATAATTAAGCCGATATGTTGCTAGCGATCTGTGTGCTGTCAGCCAGAAATCTATTTTAGTCAAACAGACAAATAAATAACCTGCAGAAAGTCAACCAAATCGAAAAAACCCTCATTTAGGAGACGACAAAAACATCCTATTGAAATAGATGATTTATTTGGGTTCGTCGTGCGATTCAAACCCTGAGGACCAACCCCCATGACACTTAGAGTGTACATGCCTGACGATTAGAAAGTCAAAGGGCCGCTGTACACCCTGTGTGAGCGTATGTATCATTGCGTGCCTGCGCACAGTATTGGTGCGCTTGTATGTTGCTCAGGAGTCAGCGGAATGAGCAGAACTGCCGTCAGCGCTGGTTATGGGGCCATTTCAGGGTGCCCGTAGGCCTTCTGCGAATATTATTATTGATCCGACTCTCAACACCGACACACAAGCGTGGACTTCGTGCATGTTTTCCCTTGTTCTTGCTCTGAAGAAATCGGATTTTTCTCGCCCCAATTTGTCTATGGCAAATCCTCATCCAGCGCTATGCGCTCTCTGGAGTACACTAAGATACGAAAAACAGGCGTTCCCTATCAGTCTCCAGCCCATTTCTAAGAATATCAAGTGTAGCGACGTTCTGCTTCAGCTGACTATGGTTTACTAGTGCGTCTGATGCTAACCCTCTCCTCTCTTTGCTTCTTTGCTATAATACGCAATTCCTAGAACAGTAAGTATCACAGCAAGTCTAACTCACCCGTGAAGGTGACCGTCTTCAGCTCCTGCAACAATTCGGCCCCATTCGTAGCCAGATGCTCAATGCATTGCTCTCTGCTCAGGCCTTTAGTGCAGACCTTCTGACGCATGTTCTACAATGCATTGCGGATTGATGCTTAAATATCTAGTATTGTTACAAGTGAGTCTGTGAGATTTGTCCGCCGAGCTTTGCCAGCCACAGATGGGACGCCAGCTACAGATGGGACGCCAGCTACAGATGGGACGCCAGCTACAGATGGGACGCCAGCTACAGAGAAGGCGCCAGCTACAGAGAAGGCGCCAGCTACAGAGGAGGCGCCAGCTACAGAGAAGACACCAGCTACAGAGAAGGCACCAGCTACAGAGAAGGCACCAGCTACAGAGAAGGCACCAGCTACAGAGAAGGCGCCAGCTACAGAGGAGGCGCCAGCTACAGAGAAGACACCAGCTACAGAGAAGGCACCAGCTACAGAGAAGGCGCCAGCTACAGAGGAGGCGCCAGCTACAGAGAAGGCACCAGCTACAGAGGGGGCGCCAGCTACATAAGGGGCGTTAGCTACAGGGACACAGACTATAAAGGACTCTGTGACTGCTGCTGGAAGCGGGCTGCATCGAGCTGCTTGACAGCGAGTTCACCAATAGGCTTGCTGACTGTCCTCGTCTCAGAAGATACTGTAGGCGGGAAAATCCCCAGGAGCCAAAATTCACGGCAGCCATTTCTCGTGCTCCCACCACGGATTCCAACTAATTGCTATACGCTAGCCAGAGCGCTAAAGCTCACCTTCAGAGCCACGGCGAAAGCCATGACGGCATCGCTGACGAACTGCAGCTGCTGCTCGAGCAGGAACTTGCTATCGGTCTCGGCCATGCGCAGGTGTGGCGAGCAGCTGCTGTAGTACTGCTGGTTGTAGGGCGTCTCCGTGGCCCAGGGCAGTCGGCATTCGAAGTAGTCTTCCCAGAACTCGGTGAACCACGGGTTTCGAGTGTTGTCAGCCGGCGTGAGGCCGAGAAAGTAGCGCTTGAACCCTTCGACCTCTTTGGCCAGCGGCTGCACCGTGACGGCGCCTTCTACCTGGAATTGTGGGGTGTTTGTTTCTTTCGATAGCAGTCTTCACTTGCAGTTTCTGGTTTATCTACTGTAAAACTATGCAGGTATATATAAATATATTCGCAGTAGGGCTGCGGGCACCATCGTCCCACAACCAATTCCGCTGACACGTGAGCTCATACTCACACAACTCAAGCGCTCATACAGGGTGTAGAGCTGCCCTTCGACTTTCCAATCGTCAGCCAAATGAATGCGGCCGCGCACGGAGTCGAAGTAAGGGACGCTTGCCGCTTAGCTGGTTTCTTTCCTATAAATGACTCTACGCTGGCAGTTTCAAAGCTCACATTTCTTTCCCATTAATAGTGCATCAGTTGTCATGCGAGCTGTCTTGAATCGATAAATCGCAGCCATTCAGAGAAATTTGTAGAGCTTTCTATGCTTTACGAAATCGGACGCTAGCTAGCGGGAACATCGCAATGAGTTTCGGTTGAATCAAATCCATCGATCTAAGGGATTTCTGCCAGGAATCAATTTTAGCTCGTAAGACGAAGAGAGTCCGTATCGAATTACCTGAGTACCGTCTGTCAGGCCTGACTTACTTGGACAGATGAAGCAGAAGGACGCTGCTCGTGAAAATCGTGCAACTTTCGCATGCGAAATGAGATGGGACGTTTCCGTTTTTCAGCACTGAATTCCCAATTTCTCACCTGCTGGACTTCCGAATTGCAAATGCAGCCAGCAGGTGTTTTGTCCGAGCTGCGCTCACAAGTTTATCAAGCTGCTTTTTCATGAACTGCTGCTGGAGACCGGCAAGCAAGCAAGCAAAGTTGCGGCGAAATTGCAGCTGCTCCTGTCTCTGCAGTGTTTTGTCTGGACGGATTTGTCTATGGCCAAACCCCACTCAAAGCAAAACTGCAAAATCCCTTTAGAAAACACAAGTGTCCCTGATCTTTGCCGCTCTCTAAAAATACTTTTTCAAATTTTTCACGACGAACTTGTGAGCGCAGCTCGGACAAAACACCTGCTGGCTGCATCTGAAATTCGGAAATCCAGCAGGTGAGGCATTGGGAATTCAGTGCTGAGAAACTAAAAAACTTCCCATCTCACCAATGCAGTTCGCTGCGAAATCTGCGAGTGCAGCGTCCTTCTGCATTTGTCCTCCATTGGATGAGGACAGGAAATGAGTAGCAAAAATGAAATCAAATTCAATCACTGCTTTACGCTTGCATTGGCGGGAGAGAAAATGCCAGTTTTGCCGGGCTAAATTTGCACGGAACTGTCCTGCTTCTTCTCTAATCGGATTTCGCAAAACGGATATTTGTTGGCTTTTGACCGAGAAAAAAATACCATTTTGAGAAGTCCTTGAAAGGTACTTTTCTGTAAGTTTGCTAGAGACAGTTCGGGCACTGTGGGGGCCTGAAACAAAAATGTCTCTTATCTTCGCCGCGCTATAATAATACTTTTTAAAAACATTTTTAAAACGAAATTGTCTACGCAGCTCGGACAAGACACCTGCTGGCTGCATTTGCAATTCGGAAGTCCAGCAGGTGAGATGTTGGGAATTTAGTACTGCTAAAAACTGAAAGCTTCCCATCTCGACAGTGCATTTCGCAAGGAGATCTGCATGGTTTGCGAGTCCAGCGGCTTTCAGCTTCAGCTGTCCATGGTGATCCACAAAATTCTCTCTTGCGCTCATAGTTTATAAGAACTAAGAGACATTTTTCTGCTTTATTACTAAATATACTGATAGCATCAACTAAGACCAAGCCTTAATAGTTTTGCTTCCGGTGCTCTTGGGGGTTTTGAATAGATAATTAAACCCTTAATAAAATAGATTCTGTACTGCAGTTGAACTAAATAAATCTCTAAAAAATTTATCTACTTTTCATTTCCCCATATCTTTTACAGCTGAAAGCATACTTCAATTTTTGTTTTTATTGCGTTGAAGGCCTTGAAGAAGCTTCGATAAAAATCTCAGCAGCACATCCGGGAAGTACAGCATACATGGCCCTGGCTTCACCCAGGACTCACCACTCGCTCCGTGTTGTCTTTGTAGACCAGCGGCCGGGCGCCCCAGCCGTCCGAGCCGATCCAGCTGAACTTGTCCGTGTAGTTCAGGTCGCGCACTGCCGACATGAAGTCGCCAACTTCCTGGTCTGAGCCGAATACAACCACGCCTGCGATTTGTCGGTTGGGTGTGCACAGCTGCTGGACTCCGGGCTTAGATTCACCCACTCTCCGATGCTTCACCCACCCCACTCCTCCGATGCTTCACCCACCCCACTCCTCCGATGCTTCACCCACTCCAGTCCCGCGATGCTTCACCCACCCCACTCCTCCGATGCTTCACCCACCCACTCCTCCGATGCTTCACCCACCCCACTCCTCCGATGCTTCACCCACTCCAGTCCCGCGATGCTTCACCCACCCCACTCCTCCGATGCTTCACCCACTCCAGTCCCGCGATGCTTCACCCACCCCACTCCTCCGATGCTTCACCCACTCCAGTCCCGCGATGCTTCACCCACCCCACTCCTCCAATGCTTCACCCACCCACTCCTCCGATGCTTCACCCACCCCACTCCTCCGATGCTTCACCCACTCCAGTCCCGCGATGCTTCACCCACCCCACTCCTCCAATGCTTCACCCACCCCACTACTCCGATGCTTCACCAACCCCACTCCTCCGATACTTCACCCACCCCACTCCTCCGATGCTTCACCCACCCCACTCCTCCGATGCTTCACCCACCCCACTCCACAGATCCCATGCTCTCACCCGAAGCACCAATTCCCTCGAAAGAGCTCTGGTGCTTAACCAGTCGGTGAATTTTGGTATAATATTCTTCAATTTTAGCCAGCTTGGAGTCCCTTGGCAGAGTCTCAACCAGAGCTGCGCAGATTCTGTTGCTTCTAAACAGCTTCTCGATCTCTTCGAACGCCTGGGATTGATAGAAAAAAAATAGAACGAAATCTTATTCTTCTACTCTTCGATTCATTTAGCGACTGTAAGTGAATTTGCTAGTTGCTTACCTCTCTGCCGTATTTGGAATCCTCGTACACAATAGACACATAAGACCAATTGAATGCCATGATGAGGTCCACAATAACAATGGCTTGGTACTTGTCCGACGGTATGGTTCGCAGGAAGTAGGGAAACCGGTTCTTGTCCGACAGCTGAGGCGCTGTTGAGAAGAAGCTGATCTGCGAGCGGGCAGATATGGTTGGATGTGAAAGAATGGCGGGTGAGTGAGGGAAAAATGGCAGAGACAGTGAGCGACAAATAGGAGGAGAGTGAGAGACAAATGGCAGGAGGGTGAAAGACAAATAGCAGGAGAGTGAGAGACAAATGGCAGGAGGGTGAAAGACAAAAGGCAGGAGAGTGAGAGACAAATGGCAGGAGAGTGAGTGACAAATGGCAGGAGAGTGAGTGACAAATAGCAGGAGAGTGAGAGACAAATAGCAGGAGAGTGAGAGACAAATGGCAGGAGAGTGAGAGACAAATGGCAGGAGAGTGAGAGACAAATGGCAGGAGGGTGAGAGACAAATAGCAGGAGAGTGAGAGACAAATGGCAGGAGAGTGAGAGACAAATGGCAGGAGAGTGAGAGACAAATGGCAGGAGAGTGAGAGACAAATAGCAGGAGAGTGAGAGACAAATAGCAGGAGAGTGAGAGACAAATGGCAGGAGGGTGAAAGACAAATGGCAGGAGGGTGAGAGACAAATGGCAGAGATGGTGAGAGACAAATAGCAGGAGGGTGAAAGACAAATGGCAGGAGGGTGAGAGACAAATGGCAGAGATGGTGAGAGACAAATAGCAGGAGGGTGAAAGACAAATGGCAGGAGGGTGAGAGACAAATGGCAGAGATGGTGAGAGACAAATAGCAGGAGGGTGAAAGACAAATGGCAGGAGGGTGAGAGACAAATGGCAGGAGGGTGAGAGACAAATGGCAGGAGGGTGAGAGACAAATAGCAGGAGAGTGAGAGACAAATAGCAGGAGAGTGAGAGACAAATGGCAGGAGGGTGAAAGACAAATGGCAGGAGGGTGAGAGACAATGGCAGAGATGGTGAGAGACAAATAGCAGGAGGGTGAAAGACAAATGGCAGGAGGGTGAGAGACAATGGCAGAGATGGTGAGAGACAAATAGCAGGAGAGTGAGAGACAAATAGCAGGAGAGTGAGAGACAAATGGCAGGAGAGTGAGAGACAAATGGCAGGAGAGTGAGAGACAAATGGCAGGAGGGTGAGAGACAAAAGGCAGGAGAGTGAGAGACAAATGGCAGGAGAGTGAGAGACAAATGGCAGGAGAGTGAGAGACAAATGGCAGGAGAGTGAGAGACAAATAGCAGGAGAGTGAGAGACAAATAGCAGGAGAGTGAGAGACAAATAGCAGGAGGGTGAAAGACAAATGGCAGGAGGGTGAGAGACAATGGCAGAGATGGTGAGAGACAAATAGCAGGAGGGTGAAAGACAAATGGCAGGAGGGTGAGAGACAAATGGCAGAGATGGTGAGAGCCAAATAGCAGGAGGGTGAAAGACAAATGGCAGGAGGGTGAGAGACAAATGGCAGGAGGGTGAGAGACAAATGGCAGGAGGGTGAGAGACAAATAGCAGGAGGGTGAAAGACAAATGGCAGGAGGGTGAGAGACAAATGGCAGAGATGGTGAGAGACAAATGGCAGAGATGGTGAGAGACAAATGGCAGAGATGGTGAGAGACAAATGGCAGGAGGGTAAGTGGTTTTTTAATTTAGCTATAATTTTAGATACTATAACAACATTCATCGAAACAGCTTGAGCAATAGCTACTCAATCCAATAGCTACCTGTGGTATGTCGAACAATTTCAATAAAGAGGCCACGTGATTCGACGTGATGGACGACGGGGCTCCGACCACTCCTGTGATGATGGGGATGTTGTCGTTTCGCTTGCGACACTGCACCTGGCCGGAGATGATCTTCGGGGAGGCTGCGGTGTGACGATGGGTTAGCTTGAGTAGGATGGTTGAGTGGTTTTAAGATGACTGAGTGGTCTTAGGAATGACTGAGTGGTTTTAGGAATGACTGAGTGGACTTAGAAATGACTTAGTGGTTTTAGGAATGACTGAGTGGTTTTAGGAATGACTGAGTGGTCTTAGGAATGACTGAGTGGTCTAAGGAATGACTCAATGGTCTTAGGAATGATTAAATGGTCTTAAGAATGACTGAGCGACCAAAGGAAAGAATGATGGGTCTTAGGAATGACTGAGCGGCCAAAGGAAAGAATGATGGGTTTAGGAATGACTGAGTGGTCTTAGGAATGATTAAATGGTCTTAAGAATGACTGAGCGACCAAAGGAAAGAATGATGGGTCTAAGGAATGACTGAGCGGCCAAAGAAAAGAATGATGGGTCTTAGGAATGACTGAGTGGCCAAAGGAAAGAATGATGGGTCTTAGGAATGACTGAGTGGTCTTAGGAATGACTAAATGGTCATAGGAATGAGTGAATGGACTTGAGAATGACTGAGTGATCTTAATAATGACTGAATGGTCTTAGAAATGACTGAGTAATCTTAGGAATGACTGAGTCGTCTTAGGAATGACTGAGGGGTCTTAGGAATGACTGAGTGGTCTTAGGAATGACTGAATGGACTTAGGTATGACTGAGTGGTTTCAGAAATGAATTTTAGCTAATTTTAGAAGCAGTTCCAGATCAGTGGCCAACTGTGAAACTGAGAGTCCTTGAAGCTGATTCAGAGTCCGGAACCAAATTCAATTATCTACGAGGAATCTGCCTACATTTGACAATTCTTTTCAAAACAGCTCCAGAAAGGCTGAATTAGTTTTGGCACTTCAACAGAGAGCCATGAGAGTTCCGGCTCTCCGTCAGTGGGCTCAGTGGACTCATTCTCTGAGACTTAGTAGAGAATTAACAATCAATCAGTATGCATCACCGCAGTTCGGGGCTAATATCAACTTCTTTAGGTGAGAACACTCCTATGGTTTGAGGCAATTTTGGCCTAGAGGGGTGAGAGGCACACAACACTCTGAAGAGGGCTTGGAGCTTTTTCACCTGCCGTCTGAAATCTGCTTAATTAAATTTCTGGCTGAATATTCTCAGTTGAAAATAGAAAATATGTTTTCCTGAATGTAAAAAAATACTTTAAATGGCTTTCGTGAATGCGAAGCTAGAGAATTTTTTTAATGGACTTTTTCTTAGAAATAAGCAGATGGTTTTTTGCTTTTGGGACTTGGAAATTCATTTCATTCATTAACGAGTTGAGATTCACGGGTTGAGATTCACGAGTTGAGATTTACGAGTTGAGATTCACGAGTTGAGATTCACGAGTTGAGATTCACGAGTTGAGATTCACGAGTTGGAGATTCACGAGTTGAGACTCACGAGTTGACATTCACTAGTTGGGATTCACGAGTTGAGATTCACGAGTTGAGATTCACGAGTTTGAGATTTACGAGTTCGAGATTCACGAGTTCGAGATTCACGAGTTGAGATTCACGAGTTGAGATTCACGAGTTGAGATTCACGAGTTGAGATTCACGAGTTGGAGATTCACGAGTTGGAGATTCCCGAGTTGAGATTCACGAGTTGGAGATTCACGAGTTGGAGATTCACGAGTTGAGATTCACGAGTTGAGATTTACGAGTTGAGATTCACGAGTTGAGATTCACGAGTTGAGATTCACGAGTTTGAGATTCACGAGTTGAGGTTTACGAGTTGAGATTCACGAGTTTGAGATTCACGAGTTGAGATTCACGAGTTTGAGATTCACGAGTTGAGATTCACGAGTTTGAGATTCACGAGTTGAGATTCACGAGTTGAGATTCACGAGTTAAGATTTACGAGTTGAGATTCACGAGTTGAGATTCACGAGTTGAGATTTACGAGTTGAGATTCACGAGTTGAGATTCACGAGTTGAGATTCACGAGTTGAGATTCACGAGTTGAGATTCACGAGTTTGAGATTCACGAGTTTGAGATTCACGAGTTGAGATTCACGAGTTGAGATTCACGAGTTTGAGATTCACGAGTTGGAGATTCACGAGTTGAGATTCACGAGTTGAGATTCACGAGTTGAGACTCACGAGTTTGAGATTCACGAGTTGAGATTCACGAGTTGAGATTCACGAGTTTGAGATTCACGAGTTGAGATTCACGAGTTGAGATTCACGAGTTGGAGATTCACGAGTTGAGATTCACGAGTTGGAGATTCACGAGTTGAGACTCACGAGTTGACATTCACGAGTTGAGATTCACGAGTTGAGATTCACGAGTTGGAGATTGGAGTCAAGGCCAACGGGGTGCATAATGAATTAAGGACAGAGACCCAGATCAGCAAGGAGTTGGATTTGTTTTATCTATTAACTAACTAAATTGCTACAAAAAGCAGAATATTTAAAACACGCTAATGCACTTTAAAGCGCTTTGTCTCGCGCTGCATTCGGGACCCAGAGTTTGCCCCAGTTAGTTACAGCAATAGTGCACATTCAATGCCGGCCGAGTGCTGAGCTAAAATAGCAAGCAAACACAACTCTGTCACTGGCAGCTGGAGTCGCCCAGTTTCACCCCTCCGGAATCCCGTCTGGAACCTGGGCGCCACCCTCGTACTGTCTGTTGATTCTCCGCGCTTCTCTTCCACCAGCCAATCCAGTGGAACGGAGCTCCGGTCTCGCTCTCGCAGGCGCGCGAAACCCCCGGCCCGCCAGCCTCCCCCCCCCCCAGCTCCAGCGCCTGTCAGCGACACTTGCGGCGCGCTTCACTAAAAATCTGCCAGTTTGTCTGTCTGTCTGTCTGTCTGTCTGTCTGTCTGTCTGTCTGTCTGTCTGTCTGTCTGTCTGTCTGTCTGTCTGTCTGTCTGTCTGTCTGTCTGTCTGTGTGTCTGTGTGTCTGTGTGTCTGTCTGTCTGTCTGTGTGTCTGTCTGTCTGTCTGTCTGTCTGTCTGTCTGTCTGTCTGTCTGTCTGTCTGTCTGTCTGTCTGTCTGTCTGTCTGTCTGTCCGTCTGTCTGTCTGTCTGTCTGTCCGTCTGTCTGTCTGTCTGTCTGTCTGTCCGTCTGTCTGTCTTAGTGTCTGTCTGTCTGTCTGTCTGTCTGTCTGTCTGTCTTAGTGTCTGTCTGTCTGTCTGTCTGTCTGTCTTAGTGTCTGTCTGTCTGTGTGTCTGTCTGTCTGTCTGTCTGTCTGTCTGTCTGTCTGTCTGTCTGTCTGTCTGTCTGTCTGTCTGTCTGTCTGTCTGTCTGTCTGTCTGTCTGTCTGTCTGTCTGTCTGCCTGTCTGTCTGCCTGTCTGTCTGTCTGTCTGCCTGTCTGTCTGTCTGTCTGTCTGTCTGTCTGTCTGTCTGTCTGTCTGTCTGTTCCAGCATGACAGAGCAGCACAGAAATCCTTCACCACCGGACTTAAAATTCACGGGAAAAAATGTTCCTATTTGGCTAACGCTGCAGTTCTGCATCGCTGGGTGCCTCGATAATGCCAAGATTAACGTTGTTATCCATTTATTAGGTGCTTGCTCACAGTGTTTGAGGCGGTAGCGCACAGTTAGGTGGCCGGATGAAGCGATAGAGAAGCTGAGAAAGGTCCGTGAGAGAGAGAGAGAGATAGAAAGTCAGAGACTGAATTCAAAGCCGGTGCGTGCGAGCCCCGCGAGCTGAAAGTCGCGTGGCAACCAAGAAGTCCATTTCACGGTTGAAGTGGCTTCCCTAAAAACTTGCGCCGTCTTCTCTGGAATCCCCACTCATCATTTTCCCCCTCTCTCTGTCTTCCCCTTAGCCGCAGAGGCTCGGGAAAATTTCCCACTGCGAAGTGGCTGGGGTTGGTGGGCCCGGGGCTTCGTAGGCGGGACTCGTGCCAGTCGGGTTACGCGAGTCTAATGCTACGCACTTCCTGCCGCCTCAGGCGCATCAAAGGCAGGCGCTGCTGCTACTAGAAGCTAGCTGCTCTGTTCGCGAGCGAAAGGGGAAAGCAGGATCTGGGGAAAAATGTTTTCTTTTGGAGCGCTGTCAAATGTGCAACCTAAATTTACTGCGCTGCTGTCAGCTGAAGTCGCTTTGCTTCTTTTTTTGCCGATTGTTTCTGTGTGAGTCAGGGCAGTTTCTATCCGGGATTTCTGCGTTTGAGTAGGCATACCCAAGGGGTTATTGAGAGATCTGCTTTTGCACTCATTGAATTAATTAAAGCTTAATATACTCGTAAGATACCACACATCCTTTTGACAGTGACATCTCTGTATCCTCTCATCTCTCCCTATCCTCAAATCTCTCCCTTTCATCTCATCTTTTTCTATCCTCTCATCTCTCTCTATCCTCTTCTCTCTCACTATCTTCTCATCTCTCCTATCTTCTCATCTCTCCTATCTTCTTATCTCTCCCTTTAATCTCATCTCTCCCTTTCATCTCATCTCTCCCTATCCTCTCATCTCTCTCTATCCTCTCATCTCTCCCTATCCTCTCATCTCTCCCTATCCTCTCATCTCTCTCTATCTTCTCATCTCTCCCTTTAATCTCATCTCTCCCTATCCTCTCATCTCTCCCTATCTTCTCATCTCTCCCTATCCTCTCATCTCTCCCTTTCATCTCATCTCTCTCTATCCTCTCATCTTTTTCTATCCTCTCATCTCTCCCTATCCTCTTATCTCTCCCTATCCTCTCATCTCTCCCTATCCTCTTCTCTCTCCCTATCCTCTCATCTCTCCCTATCTTCTCACCTCTCATCTCTTCCTATCCTCTCATCTCTCCCTATCCTCTCATCTCTCCTTATCCTCTCATCTCTCCCTTTAATCTCATCTCTCTCTATCCTCTCATCTCTCCCTATCCTCTCATCTCTCCCTCTATCTTCTCATATCTCACTCTATTCTCTCATACCCCTGTATTCTATGGTCTCCCCCTCTACATCTCTCGCATCTCCTCGGCTTCCGAATTCAATGAGTGATCTGAGAATAGCAAAACAGCAGCAAGTCTGAGCCTCTTCGAGGCAAATTCAGCTTCATTTGAAAACACACAGCAATGAATATTTCAATGCGAATGTCGGCTACCCCCCCTTCGCTCTCTGGCCTGCGGTTGCAATCAATCTTATTGCTTGTTAGCGCTGCCTTAATCCCATATACCGAGGTATCTGGCCTGGACACGAATTTTTAATTAACGAAAAAACACACGACCGAGAGTCTTCTAGATTTTTTGGGAATTTTTCAGTCTATACTGTCTGTGGCAAAGCTACTGAGAATTGGCTTCTAAATATAGTCTTGTGAATTTTATTTATTACACTCCAATCTGAGTCGCTGATATTTAGAAGGCCATCCTCTGATGGAGTCGCTGAGATGCCAGAGGCTCAATGCGGAGTCGCTGAGATGCCAGAGGCTCAATGCGGAGTCGCTGAGATGCCAGAGGCTCAATGGGGAGTCGCTGAGATGCCAGAGGCTCAATGGGGAGTCGCTGAGATGCCAGAGGCTCAATGCGGAGTCGCTGAGATGCCAGAGGCTCAATGCGGAGTCGCTGTTAAGATGTCATTTTTTGCCCTCTAATAGAAGCTAGCATGCAAGCTAGGATATGGGGTTTGGATTACAGAAAAGGTCAAGACGCCCACGCATTCACATTTCCTACGTTTAAGCAATACATTTATGTGGAATGCGGGAAACCCTCTTTACCAAAGACATCTGGTATGAATCTTCCCAGTTGCAACAGCAATATATGGCTGCATAAGGCATGCCAAGAAAATGTCAGTCAATAAAATTTATTCATCAATTAATATTTTAAGTTTGGATTATTTTACCGGCAAGAAAAGCAACCCACAACTAGCTGCAACAATGTACTATTCCTCGCACCTGTTCATCAACAGAAGCATATTCCTACTGAATCTGATCTATGAAGACCTGCACGAGGATTTGGGGCGGTCCAGCCCGCCCAGCCAGCCGCCGACATTCTACAGGGTCGGCATGCGCCTGTACAGCGAGCAGTACTACCTGGCTCCTGAGGAGGAGTGCGCTGACACGAAGACCACCCTGCTCGTGGTGACGATCGTGCTCTTGATCGCCATGATTGCCATGTACCTGATCCGAGTGGACATGGAGCTGCTGCAGGAGGGCACCGACTCCCCAGCTGACGGGCCAGTCAAGGACCACGTCAAGGACCTCTACCCGAACCTGATCGAGCTGGCCTATAGGGACAGGAATTTTGGCGCCAGGCAGAAGCTCAGCCAGTGCATTCGCAACTTTTATCAGGGCCCGAGGGCGAGGAGCTACTAGAGCAGACTTTGAGTGGGAATTCATTTTTCTTGCTAATTATATCTTTGACTATGATTATCATAGATTCAAATTTGAGCCAAAAGTAACATTTGTTGTACTAGATGCATAAGGTAAGCGCGAAATGCGAAACATTCTCTATTATTGTACAAAAATATGCAATTTCTGTAGCCGTACTAACTGCTTACTTCAAACGATCAGTGACTAAAAATATTTGAAGTGCTTGTACCAATGCAATTGTAGCCACTGGTAGCCAATACAATTGAACAATAGTTCACTTTTGTGGTGTGTGTTGCACAAGACTTTTTGCCCAGTGGAGAGGCCAGCAGCTTTTCAAAAGCCGTAAGGATTTCATGAGCCTTGCTTGTCAGGAGTTGTTGGTGTCAAGAATTATCGGTGTCAAAGGTTGTCGTACGTAGGTCTCAGGAGTTGCAAAGACATGAGCAGGCAAAGACATGTGTCAGGAATCGGCGGGGTGTCAGGAATTAGCGGGGTGTCACCAATACGCGGGTGCCAGGAATCAGCGGGAGTCAGGTCAGGAATCGGCGGGGTGTCAGGAGTCAGCGGGGTGTCAGGTCAGGAATCGGCGGGGTGTCAGGAATCGGTCGGTGTCAGAAATTGGTGTATGTCAGGAATCGGCGGGGTGTCAGGAATCGGCGAGGTGTCAGGTCAGGAATCGGCGAGGTGTCAGGTCAGGAATCGGCGAGGTGTCAGGTCAGGAATCGGCGGGGTGTCAGGAATCGGGGGGTGTCAGGAATCGGGGGGTGTCAGGAATCGGCGGGGTGTCAGGAATCGACTGGAGTCCGGAATCAGTGGATGTCAGGAGTCAGAAGTGCAGGCACACATTAATAAAATGCATCTATATGGTGGCCCGCCCTAACTCCTCGCCCCAGGGTCAGCCGCGCACCGCTTTGGCACGCCTGACATGAAATCGGATCGCCAGCTTCGGTCGAACGATCCGCGCCATTCCACTCGGCCCCCTGCCGATCCCTCTCCAGCCCGGCAAAAAAAAATCTGACGAGATCAAAATCCCAGAGCGCCTGGGACGCTTCGAGGCGCAGGCGGTGCGGAGATGCCGCGGCAGTCAATCAACAGGTAGCAACCCAACCCCCTCCAGTCCATCGACCCACTCGAATATGGCGTGCAGGGCGTTTAGTCTTCGACTGAGTCCAACTGTGGGGCTCTCCTGCCCCCCTTCCATGATCCCTGCAAAGCGTTTACAGCCTCCGCCTGTGGCCTGAGCTGATGGAGCATATACGAGCGGACAAGACGGAAATTGCTTATCCACTTTCTCTCACCGGGCACCGGCGATCCTTCACGCTTTTTCGCATTTTACCTTCCCCCCTCCCATTACCTTATCTTTCTTTTAGCTGGCTGGGCATCATATAGCCCCGTTTGCTGTTTGCTGTTGGAACGAAGACCACATAGCGGGACTGTGGAGCAAAAGGATGGAGGAGCTGCTGGAGCCTGGATCCTAACCCCTAACCCCGCTGAAGTCTATGGGCTTACATATCGGCGGATTCAGTTGAAAATCTACGACTGGCTTTTTGTATAGATTTGTACAGATTAGTCTGTTATTTTTCCCCGCACTGTTCCATCTTTTTTCTCTCTCCCTAAGCCGCCCACCTGTTCACAATAGCCAAGTTAAGTCGGCATTGCTCTCCAACTACTGCTCCGTCTGTTATCTTTGAAATCTTTCACTATTCATTTGATTGTTGCCCTTTAATTCTCGAACAACTGCAGTTGGCTTTGGTTGCAGTTGGAAGGGAAATTGACTTTGGGAATTGGAGGTGAAGGGAGGGCAGTCGGGATGAGCAGGGGGAGAGGAGAGAGAGAGGGGGGATTCTGGCTGAGTAGGGATAGACAAAGTTTTGCTGCCCACCTACCTGCCTCAGGCAACCGCGCGGCTCATTCATCGGATCCTCAGTGCTCGCCTGAACTTGTGTGCGTGCCTGAGCTCTACTGTAGTGACTCAGATGAGCAATGCGATGCGCTACTCACTGAGTCGGTGCTGATTAAGTTTTCATCAGGAATTTATCAAACAGTCAGAGTTGCTATCTTTGATTCCCGCTGTCTGCTCGCTAGTATAGCTCTCAGTGACTCAGATAAAGAGTGACACAGATCAGAGTGACACACATCAGAGTGACACAGATCAGAGTGACACAGATCAGAGTGACACAGTGGATCAGAGTGACACAGTGGATCAGAGTGACACAGTGGATCAGAGTGACACAGTGGATCAGAGTGACACAGATCAGAGTGACACAGATCAGAGTGACACAGATCAGAGTGACACAGATCAGAGTGACACAGATCAGAGTGACACAGTGGATTAGAGTGACACAGTGGATCAGTGTGACACAGTGGATTAGAGTGACAAGCGATGATCAAAGTAATCATACAAGGGTAATATTTGCACTTGGCGATCAAGGAACCATGATTCTCTGTCAGAAAACTTTTCAAAGTGCGAATAGTTGATTTCAGTACCTATACGTTAATGTTCTTGAACTTTCAGGATCTCTGTGAAAGTACCACTTTTTTAGTTGTTCAGACTGTAACAGTTCATCTTGCGTTAAATAGAAGACGTTCTTGTATTTTATTTTAGCAAAGTGCACCAGCTATTTCAAAAGCCTTGGCGAAGTGGTCAACGTTGTTTTATAACCATATGACTGGCAATAAGATGGCCGCTTAGTTTGGTTAAGCCTTACGGCGCGGCGGACCTAATAGACCGCAGCAGCTGAAGGATCGGGCCAGCGGAATCGCCCCGTCCCCCCACCACACCCGATTTAGCTCCCCCACTCGCCATGCCTCAGGCCTTGGCTTTGCACGCATGACTTGCTCACTCGAAAGGCCCAGCCCTGAAACTTATGCAGTATAGCACTTGACCATGGTAAAGGCCAGCGCTCTCTCGTGTCATAAATATATAATAATTACTTATTAATCTTTATAAACCGAGTAAATTTAGCTCGAAGTTATTTCCGCAAGTCTATTTTTAGCCACCAGTGCAATGTACATCGCGGAAATTACGTCACTCCGTAGTAGTGTTCTGATTGGGTAAATTGCTTAACCATATTATGGACTGTTGTTGTTGTTAAACGAGGGTGGGAAGCAGTGCTATCCGCGGATCAGCCCGGAGAAGGGGCATATACCAGGGGCATCTACCAGGGGCATATAGTCCGAGCGGCCCAGATTGGGACCAGGTCTCAAGGCCTGGAGAGAATACCTCATTGGGCGCTACTAACTCAAGCCTATGGACTAAGACACCGCCAAACCATAGTGGAATCAGGGACGGTGCTACGACCGAGTCCACCCAAGCCAACCCCAACGACAAAACCCGAGTGTGCGCTCGAAAAAGTTAGGAAAATTTTTGGTCCGAGAACGGGATTACCCGAGGTCTACGGAAAGAGTGCTTTAGATTGGGACTGTTATGGTTATTGCGACTGAGTCGCGCGCAACTGCTGATGATAATCGAGAGCTTGAACTGCTCAGGAAGACGGATTCCATTCCTGCTGAGTTTCCAGTTTTCTGTCAAGAGTCGATTGAGAAGTTCAGTGGCAGCAAGGATTTGTTCAGTAAAAGAACCGAAGATGGGCGATTTTCGAATTTCCCGCTCTAAATTATTTTACGATGAATTCGAGTTCGGGGCAGTAAGATGAGCCCAGCCTAATCGACCGGTGCCTCTTGCAGTTCTTGCAGTATTGGTTTTGTCAGCCTAACTGAGAATAAAGCCATCCAAAGTGAGAATCCTGCCTACGCTGATTACGAAGGGCCTAGCAGACGACTCTTTGGGCAGTGCATTGAGGGACGGCTATTTTAACTCTTTACTTTACTGTACTGTATCATCCAGTGTGTTCCTGTTTCAGTTATTCCGTTCAAGCTATTGGCTAGTCATATGGCTCAGAAGGTATAAAAATAAAAGAATACGACGCATAGACCAATCGATTCTCACATTGGATGGCTTTTTATCACTTTGCTTGTCCTTTATTGTCTATGGCCCATAGACTAAGGCTGCACGCAGCCAGGCCCTTCGCAGTCAGCGTAGGCAGGATTCTCACTTTGGATGGCTTTATTCTCAGTTAGGCTGACAAAACCAATACCAGCAGACACCATCAACATAGTCCCGACTAGCTCGACGTTGACAACCACACTGCTGGCCTGGGCAATGTGGGCATGCCATGGAATTGCGATAGATTTTTCTAACAATGAGCTTTGCTTATTTGCAACGAACCAGTCTGCCACTGAGGTCGAGTTCAGTGTCAAGATCAAAACTGCTGAAGAGGTCTGTGACAGATTTTCTGTGACAGATCTGATTATCTGATTCTTCCATTCTATGATTCTTTTGTTCTTCTGTCCTCTCGTTCTTTTGTTTCCTCGTTTGTTAATTCGTCCGTCGTTATATTTATCGACATACGAGCTATTCTTGGATTTTTAACTTACTTTTTAGTAAGAAAAGCTGATAAATACACACGTGTTCGTCTTCCTTTCAATCAGCTAGCCCCTATATTTCTTACTCACTAAAGCCGAGTTTCCAGTCCCTTCTTATCTATTTTATGGTGAATTTGTATCGCAGAAGTCCCTAGTTCAAGTAAAAAGTTTTTTATTTTAAATGTCAATGATATGCTTTAATTCAGCTAACAACCAAACTACATACAGATGTACCAAAGACTAAAAAGTACATAAGAATTCACCAGCGCAGCAAAATAATCATCGCTATTTCTGGATTGAAGTTTTTCCACAGCAAAGTCTGGGAACAAAACTCTTTGCCTTCAGCATACATAGCCAACATAGTGTTGTCACCCTTCGTTTCCGAGTCTGGGTTTCATTCCACACCCAGCCTGGGTGTTGTGACAAGTCGGTAAGCTAGTGGCTGGTCTGTAGGAAGGTTTACCTGTCCCGGAGGGGTTTCCAAGCTGCGTATATCAGACATCGGCGCTGAACACTCTTGGGACTGTCTCTGTCTCTGCCGCTCTCTTTCACCAGGAAGCATAGCTTCATTTAAAAAACTGATACAACGGGAGGCCCAGGGAAACCTTCAGCGGGAATAGCGGGAATTGCATTGACAGTCGATCTGATGCTAATCAGGGCTACCTTGCCATGTATAGCGCCAGTACGTAACATTAGGCTTAGGTAAGAAAGGTCTTTTCAATTTTTGCAGACTGTAACTGATTTCGTCAGCTGCTCTTTAAGTTTCCCCTTTCTAAGAAATTGATCCCCAGTAGAATATCCCATAGAGAGATGATACTCATTGACGAAGGCAATCAAAGTGAGGACTTGAAAGTTGGAGGATGAGTCAATCAAAGGCGGAGAAAGATGAAAGCGAGACCTTTTTGGCGGGACTAGGATTCGTCAAAAGGGGCTATCAATCACGAACTCGGTCTAGGCGCTCGCATGTCTGTGTCCGAGCCGCACGGGTCGCTGCTGATTGCGCCAATATTGCCTGATGTTTAATCTCTAGGGGTTGCTGGGGAGGATCGGTCTCGGGCTGAAACTGACGCGAATGCTTTCTCCGAAATTGATTATTAAATTGATCGAACAGTAAAGGGCGCAGCCTAGGGCCAAAAATTGCGGGTGATTAATGAATTGGCTGGTCTGGAAACTTCCTTATAGTTGGGCAAAAGGGAAATTATTTTGCTCAAATTTATCGTTAAATTTGATAATTTTTCAGGAAAACTTTCATCGGATTGTAATCATTCTGGAAAACTTCTGTCTAGACACAGCAAGGTGCCACATTGGTGACTTTCCATTGCACAGAGTGAAGTGGTGACTCAATTTATTTAGCTTATGCATGTGTAGTGATTTATGTGACTTTGTGGCGGGAATTGGCTATTCATTGGTTACATCTGGGTGTGCCGGCTCATCAGTGTAGCGGGAATGGCTAATTCATTAGCTACATCCGGGTGTGCCGGCTCACCAGTGTAGCGGGAATGGCTAATTCATTAGCTACATCCGGGTGTGCCAGATCATCAGTGTAGCGGGAATGGCTAATTCATTAGCTACATCCGGGTGTGCCGGCTCACCAGTGTAGCGGGAATGGCTAATTCATTAGCTACATCCGGGTGTGCCGGCTCACCAGTGTAGCGGGAACGGCTAATTCATTAGCTACATCCGGGTGTGCCGACTCATCAGTGTAGCGGGAATGGCTAATTCATTAGCTACATCCGGGTGTGCCGGCTCACCAGTGTAGCGGGAATGGCTAATTCATTAGCTACATCCGGGTG
This sequence comes from Macrostomum lignano, assembly GCA_002269645.1. Classification (NCBI taxonomy): domain Eukaryota; kingdom Metazoa; phylum Platyhelminthes; family Macrostomidae; genus Macrostomum; species Macrostomum lignano. The sequence goes on along the minus strand of NIVC01000807.1, from coordinate 153,406 downwards.
TGCCGGCTCATCAGTGTAGCGGGAATGGCTAATTCATTAGCTACATCCGGGTGTGCCGGCTCACCAGTGTAGCGGGAATGGCTAATTCATTAGCTACATCCGGGTGTGCCGACTCATCAGTGTAGCGGGAATGGCTAATTAATTAGCTACATCCGGGTGTGCCGGCTCACCAGTGTAGCGGGAATGGCTAATTCATTAGCTACATCCGGGTGTGCCGACTCATCAGTGTAGCGGGAATGGCTAATTCATTAGCTACATCCGGGTGTGCCGGCTCATCAGTATAGCGGGAATGGCTAATTCATTAGCTACATCCGGGTGTGCCGACTCATCAGTGTAGCGGGAATGGCTAATTCATTAGCTACATCCGGGTGTGCCGACTCATCAGTGTAGCGGGAATGGCTAATTCATTAGCTACATCCGGGTGTGCCGACTCATCAGTGTAGCGGGAATGGCTAATTAATTAGCTACATCCGGGTGTGCCGACTCACCAGTGTAGCGGGAATGGCTAATTCATTAGCTACATCCGGGTGTGCCGACTCACCAGTGTAGCGGGAATGGCTAATTCATTAGCTACATCCGGGTGTGCCGCTCATCAGTATAGCGGGAATGGCTAATTCATTAGCTACATCCGGGTGTGCCGACTCATCAGTGTAGCGGGAACGGCTAATTCATTAGCTACATCCGGGTGTGCCGACTCATCAGTGTAGCGGGAATGGCTAATTCATTAGCTACATCCGGGTGTGCCGGCTCATCAGTGTAGCGGGAATGGCTAATTCATTAGCTACATCCGGGTGTGCCGACTCATCAGTGTAGCGGGAATGGCTAATTCATTAGCTACATCCGGGTGTGCCGGCTCACCAGTGTAGCGGGAATGGCTCATTCATTAGCTACATCCGGGTGTGCAAGCTCATCAGTGTAGCGGGAATGGCTAATTCATTAGCTACATCCGGGTGTGCCGGCTCATCAGTGTAGCGGGAATGGCTCATTCATTAGCTACATCCGGGTGTGCTGGCTCATCAATGTAGCGGGAACGGCTAGAGCTAGATTACATCTTCGAAGTTTGGTCGGAAGATTTATTTCTGATTCCACTCTGTCAATTCAGTTGACTATATAAAATATAACTATACACAAGGGCTGGAGCTGCTAAGCTAGACGTGAAAGAAAACATCAATGAAAGTCTAGCTGTAACTCACCTTTGATGAAGTCAACCGCCTGGTCCAATCCGTAGGTGTCCCTGTCGCAGTCGTCCTTGATGTAGCTGCCCAGCAGGATGCCGTCGCCAATAACGTCATGCTGGTTGATGTAGTCGATGGTGTACAGCATTGCCTCAAGCGCCTGCAGGCCACCCTGGTGCATGACCCGACCGCAGACCTTGTCCTCGGAGCGGGAGTGCACCATCATGAGGCCGCCCAGGTAAATGTCGCCTTTAGTAAACACCTTCTGCTCCTGGATTGGCCAATGCTGGGTTCTGCCGTGTCTATCCGTGAAGTTGATCAGCTTCTGGCGCCAGGAAACCTCAACGGTGTCGGAATGGCAGAGACGCGGTAGCGGAAGTAGAAAAATAATTGGCAACAGCAAGACCAGCGGCTTATGCACTGGCGCCATTATAGTTCAGCTGTACTTGAACAGCTTCTTCGAAAGCGACAAAGAAATATGGGCAATGTTTTGAGCAAAAGGAATTATTGATTGCGCGATTGAGCTGCGTTTCTAGCAGTTAGCTCGGGCAGCTTTTTCCTTCAAATAGTCGCGACTCCATCAGCTTGATGTCGGAATCGCCAATTCGGACAACCGGCGGGAGGATTGGCGGAGGCTCAGCTGAGCCAATGATAGCGCAGCCCAGGTCTGCGTGGTCCGATCCGCCTTCCCGGTGGGCTGCAGCTGTCCTGCTTTTGTTGGCGCGCGTGCTCAAGTGCAGAAAGCGCCGCGTAGCTCCGGGGAGAAGGCGAGAGGGGAAGGCATCAGGATGGTTTAGCTAGTATTGACTCTGTGCCGCATGCCTAATTGGGCTGCAGCCATGCCGCTTGCTTGCCCTTTTTGGCTTCTTACTCTGAATAGATCTACTTCGGCAAAACTTTTTGCTACTCTTCACTACTTTGATGATAATGTTTATACTCGAATAAAGCGAAGCCTGTGCATTGTGTCTGCGTACTCTATTTCTGGACAGTTGTCCACGACCTTATTTCTTCAGGAGCAAGGTAGCTCAGCGATTAAGAGCATCTGACTAATATTTTCCCGCATTAAATAAATAAATAAACAACTTCCGGTACTTCTATTCGTAAGCTTTTGAGTCGGGCTCAATGATTCAGTCAAGGTATATCGATACTTCAAGCATGATAATATGCGTTTTTTATCCTATAACGACATGAACGCGTTAGTGCTACACTCAACAACAGTGGCCAGTAGCCAACAAGTGGCAACTTTAATCCAACTCATAGCCATAACTCTCCACTCTCTCCTTACTAGTCTAAGCTGGCCTTGTGTCGCCAACTGCATGCATCACCCACAGTTGAGACGAGAACCGCCGGCGTGGTGTTGCGTCACTTGGGGATGAGATCTTGAGAAAAGTTGACTACTGGTTTTTGGGTGGAAACTTTACGTCTCGTAATTTGTTGCTAAAGTAGCTATAAGGCTATTGAACGCTTCAAGCAATGCTTGACATTTCAAGCATCTCATGATAGACGCTTATTTGATCTCATCCTTGTACTAAAACGAATTATAAAGTACTATTCCGTAATTCGTATATTATCGAAGCTTAATTGTACATTATACAATAAATTGTCGTTAGCTAGCTTATCAAGTAAGTAAGTTTTTCAATGGAATTTTTATTTATTTATCATCTGTTTGAGTAAAACTTCTCTCCGTGAACTTTCGACGAGTGAACTCCTTTAATTCAGCACAGTAATTGCATCAAATTGCTGGTTAACTACGAGTAGTATTTAACTAAATGGAGCGAAGCATTTCGTCGATGAGCTGGCCATCTTTCACACAGGATAAGGCGCGCATAATTTTGAATGCAAGTAATTTATTAAACAGCTAGAAATACGAGCTAGTAAGGCTGATGTGACTTGGCGCAAACTGTCAGTGTATCGCTTTCACTCATATATCAGTTTGTAACTGTGCTTGTAAGTCTCGCGGCAATCGAAACAGTACATTCTGTGGGATTCTAAACAGGTGCCAAAAGGAATTTCGATGAGAAAAACGACAGCAGATGATAAGCTAAACTCGCTTTTTTGGTGGTAAATATCCATAAGGATAAGTCATAGGTAAGCCATAAGGCTTAACGATGTTTTCCCTTAAATACGTCTAGATCTTTTTTGCTAGTCAATGCTTTCTTTTGCAGTGACAATATGCATGCTCATATTAGGTTTACGCTCTTGGCACTACAAGCTGAGAATGAGAGAAGAAGATTTAGCTTTCATCTGTCAATTTCTTGTCAATCATTCCCATCCCCTTCTCTCCTCAATAGATGAAGGATAGAACGCCTTGCAGCCGCAAGCAAGCGGGTGTCAGTGTTCAACTGTCCATCAAGCCCGTAGGCTCAGCCTAAGCGTAGGCGTAGGCCCGCCCGACATCCTCGACTGGTGAAAAGCTCGGACTTTTAATAGGATATCGATCCTCCGTGCCCGCCAAGCTGACTGGCCTGGCTGCAAACTGGCCTGCCGCAAACTGGGATGGAGAATGCGGCAACTCAGAGAGGTATTGAGGCCAGGAGAGAGAAAAATTGCCAGGTGGAAGGCCAGTTTGTCCGGAGATTTCTGTCGCCTCGCCCCCTTCTCAACCGCCTCCTCCTCCTCTCTCACTTGCTTCCCATTCTGATTTTCCTTAATCCGCCTCTCCAAGACGAGCAAGCGCTCACTTCTTGGCAATTGTAAAGTGCTCTCCAGCAGATTAAGGCCCACCGCGAGTATGAGAACCGCAGTGTGGCCTTGCATATTGCTCCATCTAAATCACTTCACACAATCTGGATTCTCTTGGAGTCATTTTCTCTTGTTGCCTTTGTATCAACTTTCTCTCAGGCCACCTTACACCTGTACACAATGTACGCTGGAACAATGCTGCTGGCCTCCGCTCAGTTCTCTTTTTTTCGCAAAGTCAACAAGCAGATTTTTTACAGTGTGGACACAACATCGCCGTCTGAGCAAGGCGGCCGTTCATTGTTGTGGGATTAAGCAGATTTCTTTAGACGGGCCAGATGGTCTGAGCCACCATGCCTGCAATTGTTTGACCTGAAGCTTTCTTCACGATGAGGGTATGAGGGAATATTTTATTACTTCGGTACTTTAGGATTAATTTCAAGAGTTACGCTTGTGCTCGCCGGTCAGGTGGCTCGCTGCGTCAACCCAGCCCCCCCTCCCCCGGCTTGCGCCATCTGTGAGCAGCAAAATTGATTGCCAGATGGAGTCCACGACTGCGATACAGGTCGCGTGGACGGGTCTGACGGTGCAGCAGGCTAGCGTGCACGCCAACAACTTGCTGTTCGAGCGGCTCTCGGTGTTGTAAAGCAGGACGGCTTCGACTACCACGTCTGGAACAACGTCGCTACCTGGCGGTCAGGTACATGCAGGGACTCCGTTGCAATATTACTATCACCTGTCCATCAAGTATTATATCTAATGAAATTCCATGCCTAAATTTTTTACCGAGACCTGCCTGAGAATGTTGCTGCCAATCCTATCGAGGGTTACTAACAGTAGTACAAGTGGAATTTTTTACTTTTTTCTTTTTTACAGACTAGACGAGACTGTGCAATTTACGCATGCAAAAGACCGGATGATCTGCAACTATGAGACTGTGTCGAAACTGTGCAACGAATACAGTATATCATTCTAGAAATTCACAAGAACCGCTGTATATATATATAGCTGTATAGCTATAGCTATACGCTCGTATATAGTGGTCCTTGGAAATTCATTGAAATTGAATTACTGAATAGTACATACAGTACAGTATACAACACCGGAGGGCGGACGACCTATAGATTGGACTTTTTTGAGACATCATCTGGGGTGCTTCAGGGAGAAACGCTCTCGTCGTTCCTGCTCGTCGACTGGGTGCTGCAGATTGCTCCTCTTACCTGGCTTTCTGTTGCGGCGATGCGTGGGTCGACGACAACTGGAGAGGCAGTAGGTCAGCGTGCTTGTCTACGCCGATGATTTAGCTCGCCCTGATGTCCTCAACTGCCGACGACGCCCAGCAAAAACTGGACCGGCTGGTGAGCGTTGCGGCGCGTATCGGCCTGCATGGTAGTAAACACGCAAACAACCGTCGTGCTGTACGAATCGGACGTACGACATCGAAGCTGCAATTTTGTGCCGAGGCGTAGATTGGCAGGCGACGGATCTTCCGCACGTTTTCAGAAGTTCATCTACCTTGGCTGTCTGGTTCCTGGCGCCTGCGAGAGCCCTACCTGACCGCCAGAGGGTCTGCTGTACGTAGAACGCTGACACTACCTGGATACTGACGGACTCGCTCAAGCAATAAGTATAGACGCGGGGTACGCTGGCCTGCTGCGCGCTGCCTTCAAGATCAGTGCAAGGACCACTAACATAGGTCCTTGGATTAGTGATGAGCGAGGAGTCACCCCAACGCGGCAGTTGTATTGCCGGCGTCCTAGCTGGTGGCCGTCCAAGCAATCTTTTCGCCGTCTGAGACACCCAGCTGGCAGGCCACATCATCCGCTCCGAATCGTACTCCCTACAGCCGCTGCAGACATCCCTACCGTTGGGGACACGACGTGATCGTCGGCTGCCTGCTGGCTGACGCTGACGCCCCGGATTCGGTCGGCAGCGAGGCCTTCGTTCACGACCTGGCCCAGAGGGCGTCCAGTAGTGACGCTGCCTTCGAAATGCTGATGGCGTGTTTTGTGTTGTTTCCTAAAATCCTTATATACTAAAAATGAACTTATATACTATCGCTCGTACAAGTACGTATCGTATAACGATTTTAACATTTAATCATTGACAAAATACAAAATTAGCGTTCGTCTCGTTTCATAGAAATAACTTGATTTTTATACTACTTGCGACATTCATGGATTAATTGATTGTTCAATTTAGTGATGTTACTGTACATAAAACCGCTGAGTATATTCTCTGAGTACTACAGTATCCTAATATCTTTTAATATTATCGCTTTGTTTGCCTTGGCTCAAACATTATGAAGCAATAGGCCCTAATGAGTACCTAATGAGTAATGTTAATAAAAAACAACTCAGAATTTCTTTTTAGTTTTTGCCAATTTCCTATGCTATAAATAGCCTAATATGTAATATAGTCTTAATAATATAGGCCTAGACATAGTAAGTAAAAATATTGAATCTATATTAGTATATAGTAGGATGCTATTCCTATAGCCAATAGGCTATACCCATAGATCATGGCAAATATCTATTTGCAAATGAATTGCAATTTTGAAATTTCTAAATTTTGCTAGGCCTTTTTTGCAAAATATCTAATGGCAAATAAAATTAGTTTCCTAGTCTAAAAGTTACATAATTTCTTTTCCTTTTTTGTTCAAAAAATTGTACTCTAGGTTTTAAATGACTATCCCAGTGGGAAATTCTGGTACGCCCAAGGGTGCGCAGACCGCGGCGCCCGGTGGCCTGTGGCCGGTAGCGGGGCGCACTCTTTGTCCAGTCGGGGCGCCGGCCTTATACCCGGCGCCCGGTGGACTGCCCAATAAATTAAGGCAAGAATTGGTTTACTCTACTAACAGTAGTATGCAGGGCTTTTATTGATATATTTTGCTCTGGCAGCAGCCTAGCTTTCTGGTTGTTTCAAAATTGAATTTATTTCCAAATAATTTTCAGAGCTATCTGATTTTTTTAAGCAATTGTCTCTTCCATTATAAATTTAAACAACCTTGCTGCTACCTGCTTACGAAGTTTGCCTTTTGTAAATTTTTTTGCAGTTCTTTAGAAAATTAGTTTGAGTCTATGAATGAAATCGAATAAGAAACTTAAATGTAATGAAATTTGAATTTATTTAGCGAAGTTAAATGGAACTGATATTAAAACACAATATTAGAACGAAAAATAGTTAAGTTTTTGGCAACAAAGGTGTTGAAAGAATGTCAGTTTTAAAATCATTTTGACAGCATTTACTCGTAAAATACGTGCTCTCATAATTAGAAGATTTTAAATTGTCCATCATCCAGCTCTCGCTGATCTTCGGACCAGTTTGATCCACTTGATTCGGTTTCGTCATCAGATTCGAGAGAGCAGTCAGTGCGGTAGTTGGTTTTTGACTTTGCTGAACGGGGGCGATGGTTGTTCCGCTTTCGAGGCTGAGAATCCAACTGAATACTCGCTCGCTTTCTGGATTGGGAGCTCGGCTTTGCTGTCGCCGCTGGCGGCACTTCTCCCGCTGATAGTCGCGATGGTGTCTGTGACATTGGAAAGAAAACAAAAAATTACTGCATGCACATTTTATCTTACTGATAGTAGTATTTAATGCTTAGCAATCATAGTATTCATCGTTCATTATTCAGTTTAGATACGTTTTTACTCACTAGGGAAAAAGAAGATGAATGGCTGTGTCTTTGCACGGCGCTGCCAGAAGCGGGACTTTGAGTCGCTGCCACCAAAGACCGTCTTTGCACGGCGCTGCCAGAAGCGGGACTTTGAGTCGCTGCCACCAGAGATCGTCTTTGCACAGCGCTGCCAGAAGCGGGACTTTGAGTCGCTGCCACCAAAGACCGTCTTTGCACGGCGCTGCCAGAAGCGGGGCTTGGAGTCGCTGCCACCAGAGACTGTCTTTGTACGGCGCTGCCAGAAGCGGGGCTTGGAGTCGCTGCCACCAGAGACTGTCTTTGTACGGCGCTGCCAGAAGCGGGGCTTGGAGTCGCTGCCACCAGAGACTGTCTTTGTACGGCGCTGCCAGAAGCGGGACTTTGAGTCGCTGCCACCAGAGACTGTCTTTGTACGGCGCTGCCAGAAGCGGGGCTTGGAGTCGCTGCCACCAGAGACTGTCTTTGTACGGCGCTGCCAGAAGCGGGGCTTGGAGTCGCTGCCACCAGAGACTGTCTTTGTACGGCGCTGCCAGAAGCGGGGCTTGGAGTCGCTGCCACCAGAGACTGTCTTTGTACGGCGCTGCCAGAAGCGGGACTTTGAGTCGCTGCCACCAGAGACTGTCTTTGTACGGCGCTGCCAGAAGCGGGGCTTGGAGTCGCTGTCACCAGAGACTGTCTTTGTACGGCGCTGTCAGAAGCGGGGCTTTGAGTCTGGACTCCGGAAAGCAGCTGGCTTCCTGTGCGATGCGACCGCCCCTTTAATCGGTCACCGCCATGCTTTAGCTGCTGTCTGCAAGTATTTCTTACAGATTGTTCAGAGGGCCTGCCGGCTTCAGCGGTCGCGCCATAGATGAATGTGATTGCTTCTGTTAGGAAAAAAGTTGAAAGTTACTATGAATAGCATGCACTGTGCTCGACTAATTTCTTGATATTTAGCTCTAAAAGTCTCATTGAACGTTGATTAAGTAGACTTACTTTGGAAATGGCTGAGCAGAGTGCTCTGAAATCCAAGCTGCGCATCAGTAAGGTTGGTCGCAACTCCAGCAGCAACAGCTCGGCTTCGCATGTCTGACCCGATTAAATTAATAACCGCCTGCATCTCTTTCGACAAGCTCTCGTTAAGCATTGCCATTAAAGCATCGGACCACTTGTCTCGCTTGCATGAACGTAGCAGGCTCTTCTGTTTAGATTTTTACAGGTGAGAATACTTATAGATTATTATTTCAGTGATAGTACTAGTGCGCTTTGAGTAGTAGTTAGACATTTCTTCTAATGAAAAGAAAATAAAAAACTCTGTCATGAACTTACCAAAGTAGAAATATGTTCATTTGGACTGGAAGCGAATTGCACATATTTTTCCCAGGAGTTGATCGGCCAGAATGAAGGCTCAGAATTATCAGTTGGAATGTCAGCGCCAACAGGTTCCAAAAAGCGTAGCACGCTCTGCACTTCAGTGCGCATTGCGGTGATTTGTTTGGTCAAACTATTTTCTAATGCTTTCAATTCATTCTTGCGCATAGTAAGTTCGCGTAGGGCATATAAGGACAGAAACTTGATGCCTCTTGGACTTTCCAGCTCAAAGCTAACACCGGCTTGGATCTGCTCTTCTAGTTTTCTAAGAAAGCCAGAACCAAAATTAAAAGATGAAATGGTGGGAGGCGACTTAGGAATCGTCGATCGATCATCTGCTACGAACTCAGCTTCTATTTCAGCTTCCGCCTCAGCTTCCACCTCAGCTCCCATCTCAGCTTCCACCTCAGCTTCCGCCTCAGCTTCCGCCTCAGCTCCCATCTCAGCTTCCACCTCAGCTCCGATCTCAGCTTCCACCTCATCTTCCGCTTCAGCTTCCGCCTCAGCTTCCACTTCAGCTTCCGCCTCAGCTTCCACTTCAGCTTCCGCCTCAGCTTCCGCCTCAGCTTCCATATCGGCGTCTACGCCAGCTTCTGCTTCATCATCACTAATAGGAGGCATTGGCGCTAACTGTGCAATCGTAGGCGGATGTTGTTTAGGCAGCAAAGCTGGAGGTTGCAAACAGCGGCTGCTCTTATCTTCGAAGATTGCCTCGGAATCGGTGGCTGAGCCGTCTGACAGATTCTGTTTGGGATGGTTACGGCATGAGAAATTATCAAGTTAATGTCAGTTTTAAAGATTATTTTCACATTTAATTTCTTCCCTTTTCTTAAAAAATAGTTTAAAAGGTAAAACGGAGAAAACAAAGTTCTCGATAAAAATTATATGGGCTGTGCTTAATTTTACCTTAGTCTGGTAATGCCTTCGTGCTTTCTTCATGTCACGCTCCTGAAAGACTCTGGGTTGAACCAACTCGAGAATTCGGTTCAGTCGGGTCTTTTTGGCCACCAATTCACGCACAAAGCGGAAGCTCCCAGGCTCTAGGTTGTTGCTTAGTATTACCTTTAAATTAATGAGAAAATATGAGCGTACAAATATTAGATCGATTCAAGAATTTTAACATTTCAATCGTTGGGATCGGTTGCTTACCTGAATAATTAGAGCAGAGTAAAAACAGCCTTCATACAAGGCTTCACACTTCCACTTCTCAGTGGAGTCCCTCTTTTCTAACCATTCCTCTTCCTTAAGGTTTTGAAAGCCTTCAGGAAGCTTCACTTCGCTTTCCGAGACCTCAACAATTTGACGGTCGTCTTTAAAGATCACTAAAAACTTCATTGTAGCATGCAGACTAGACTATGCTAGTGCAAAACTGAGTACCAAATAAAGCAAGAGTTTGGAGCTCACACTATAGTTTATGCTTATTTAATGATTCAGTGGTTTAGGTTGCTTCTAGAAGCAATTGTCTTCTATAGTTCTTCGAATGAAAAAGGCCGCCCTGGCTTTTCCAATTTCATTGGCCCTACCGTCCCCGCATCCATACCTGTCCAATCAGCGCGCACAAACCCCCAAAGGAATAGTTTTCAATTCTTCCCAGCTTTTGTTCATATCCTTTCTTTAATACGAAATAAGCAATCGTAGTAATTACTTTATTATTATTACAACAGTCAACTATCATCAAAGTCTGATTCGGACGAAAACAATGACAAGGCAATTGAGGCGACAAGCAAATAAGGATTTGCTGGGCTTGTTCATGGAAGGAGAACAAGAAGCTTTGGAAGACATCGCACTGCAAGAGAAAAAAAGAAAAGTATTCGAAGCAGATGATTCTGGGAGAGTCGCCGGTTTCATCGCTTCGGAGTCCTCTGTAGCAGAAGTCAATGAAGGTACGGATCCAGATCTTGACAACGACAATGGCAGCTATCCTGATTTTGACGAGTTCGCGCGAGTTTGCAGCGATGAAGATGAGGAGATTGACAAGAAAGAGGATGACCGCTCTTTAGAAGATAAAATATTCGCCTTGCTGGTAGTCTACTTTTCTTGTTTCAACCTAAGTCGTGGATCTAAAAAATTCCTTGTTGATGGTCTAAGAGACATAGGCTTGCCTGCGCCGAAGTCTGTCAACTCTATTGAGGCCGTCATCAATGCTGGCGATCCAACGGAAAAATTGGAGCCCATGGGAAAAGGCCATTTTCGCTACATTTCGATTCTGAAAAATCTAGAACTAATGTTTCGCAAAAACCAGCTGCACATGAAGCCAGAATATCTACAACACGATAGTGAAACTGAGAAGGTTTACAAAATTGAAGCCATCGTTAATTTTGACGGCTTGCCTTTGTACCGAGCAAGCCACTTCGGTCTTTGGCCCATACTTATGTCTATTCCCAGCATATTCAGCAGACCTTTTCCAGTAGCCGTATGGGCTGGTTGTGGCAAGCCACCTCTGAATGATTATCTTCGACAATTTTGCGACGAGGCTAAACGTTTTCTTACGGGTCCAATAAAAATTATCGAAAATTTAAGCATCAGCTTCTCGACTATCCGATTTGTTTGCGATGCGCCTGCTCGAGCCTGGGTCTCAGTAACTCAAGGGCACATGTCGTACGTCGGTTGCATGTACTGCAGGGCTACTGGACCTTATACCGACAACAGAGTAACATTTTCAACGAGCGTCGGGGAGTCTCGTAGCAGCCAACAATACCGAGAGGGAAAGGAGTCTAACCAGGAAAATAAAAAAATCGCTCTATCGCCCCTTCTAAATTTGCCTAACATTAGTTTTGTCGATGCTTTTCCCCCTGACTACCAGCATGCCGTATGCCTTGGAGTCACAAGGAAGCTATTTTACCTATTTTTCGACAAATCTAATGGCAAGAAGTGTCTCGTCTATCCCGGTCCGATGAGCCTATTGGGCGACCGAATTACTATGGCTGCCGGTTGGACACCTTCAAACTTTCAACGAAGACCCCGGAAAATCGACTTGGAACTGAAGCACATGAAGGCTACTGAATTCAGACAGTACTTGCTGTACCTAGGACCTGTCCTCTTCAAAGGCATTTTAAATGAAGAAAGGTATAACCACTTTCTTTACCTCCATTTCGCCATTTACGCATACTCCAACGAAAGGTACTCCAAGTGGTGGACGCAGGCAAAAACTTGCATTGAAGTTTTTGTTGAACGGGCTGCCCACCTTTACGGCCAGAAGTTTATAAGTTTCAATCTTCACACTATTCTTCATTTGGATGAGTTTGTCCGAAAGCTAGGCAGTTTAAACAACTTTTCGACTTTCCCTTTCGAAAACTTTCTTGGATCTGTAAAGCGCCGCGTAAAGGTGACAAGGCACATGGCAGCGCATTCAGTTAAGCAGGTGCTCAGAGTTCGCGATCTTCTGTTGAATGAGCAGCGAATTCCACCGTTGAAATTCAGCACAAAGCGAGGTGATAATTGTTGCATAATCGACAAAGTATGCGTCCTAATCGAAGCTGTAAGTGAAGCTAATCAAGTCACTGGCAGGATTTTACACCCAGTTGACAACATCTACGCCAACCCATATCCATCTTTGCGTCTGGGAATCGGCTTGTACAGGATGACATCTGGTGTTCTAACTGGCACACCTGAGCGAAAGTGCTGGATTTTGCCTGCGAATCTGCTTGCCAATCTTGCTGGAGCGGACAGGGATCCAGCAAGCCATTTTTTTGTCATTCCTCTGACAGGTGACTCCGAGGAGGCCTGATGTAGGACGCGTGAGTCGCAAGTGAGTACTAAAAATATCTTTCTCTGGTTTTTTATATCAATCCGATTTCCTTCTATCTCGATTCTCGTATTCCCTGTATTCTGCAATTCTGCAATTTCTTCCTGTATATGTTCTCAGCTTCAACACGCAGACATGATTGTAGATTGTGAGTTAAATATTAGTATATTACGATGCATACTCGATCGCAACTGCCATTTTATCTTTACTTTTAGGATCCGCAGTTTCACGAGTTTACTACAAGCCTGGCGATCGGTCATTCATGAACTGGAGTTATTTTAGAGACTGATTATATTGATTCTATCTTTATTGTTTACATTCTTGAACCCTAGAATTAGGTACAGCTTAAAATTCGGTGTTATAGAGGCCGGAGGGGTAATTTAGCTCAAAACTGTGTAGGAGGGGTGGAGGGGCCGGAAACTTAGTGGGAGGTGATGCCGCTGTATGTGGCTGAAATGGGGGATTTATTTTCTTAAACCCCAGTATACGAGTATGAAATACTAATGGTATTGTATACAGTATTCCTACCTCCAATTCAAGCCAACAGAATTTTTGTAATATTTTACTTATCCCATTGATAATAATCAACTAGCTGCACAACTGTAATTTCCATCTGTTACCATCTGGTTTTACTTTTAAGCACATATAAAATGCTATGAATATTTTCTTTCTTTTGCTGGCACCTATTTTAGGTCAGATCGAATCAATACTTTCCGTATCAAAGTATTTATGTGTTTATGCTAGGTTGTAACTTATAAAATATATATATATATTATAATAGAATTAGGTACAGCTAATATATATAGGTACAGCTAATATATATATAGTTCAGACCTTGTCAAGCCTCGCACGAAATTCGTCTTTGTTCTTCCTTTATCTTTGGTGCAATATGGGAATAGAAAAAACTTGATGACCTGCACTGATAAGGAGTCAGGACAGTTTGTTTGTTTCGCATAGGTTCGCTTAAGCAGGCAAGAACGGTACAACGTAGAAATTCCCATATCACTTCTCTAGCCTTTCTTCTAACCCCCCCACCCAACTGAAATGAATTGGCCAAAATTAGCTGTCACCTCTAGGTTAAAATAATTCCTTGCATTGCCCTGTCATTACGGGTTATTGCCACTGGCCAGGAAATTCAAAACATTTTTCTAAGAGCAACTCAAAATGAGTAAGCTTTATACAGGCTATAATTGATGAGAGATTTCTGTTAATGAGAGATAAAGCCCACACGGGTTTTATTGATGTCGGGTTGTAAAAGACGATCGCAAATAGAGAACAATATAGCGAGAATATTCAAGCTGGCGGACGTGCGCCGAGCTATAATTTTCTGTTAACTCGGGGATTCAGTAAGACTAGAATATTGAGTGGCAAAAACTGTCATGAGAACGCAAAGGCACTTTGAAACCTTTATGATTCAGTGGATTTATTCATCCGGAAAAATGACAAGGCGGGGGTTAGATTGTTATTTATTCATGACCTGTCCCATTTGAGCTCTGACCGCCTCTGAATATGAAAACTGAGAAAATATCTATGTCTATGTATCCCTCCTTATCAAAATGTGACTGAGTGACTGTGCCCTACTCGTAATCGGGGAGATAAATGAAGGGGAGACAGGGGAGACAGTCTCCTATCTCCAATCTCCCATGTCTCTTATTTGCCATTATGCAGTTAACTGGGCCCGTCATGCATAGCCTACTGCAGGCTGCAGGGGTCAGCAAACTCCAGCCCACGGGCCACATGCGGCCCGCAGTCTCTCTATCCAGCCCTCGGGTCCTTTCTAACTTCCCATGCCAATAACAATCCAGCCCGCTCAAGGTTTGCATCTCTTCTCAGCTTTTTTGCTAATTTCTTCTCCTTTTCTCATCAAAATCTCCCCTCTCTCCTCCTTTCCCCTCTTTCCTTGCTCCCAGTGGCGCAACCAGGGGGGGCGGGGGGGGGCGGTCCCCCCCCCTTAGGCGGAGACCCAGAAAAAATTGAAGGGGGGACCAAGCGAATTTTCGCCAAAAACAGAGCCTCCCCTCCGCCCCCTCCCTCACGGGACTTTACCTTCCAGAATCCGCCCCCCCCCTCAAAAAATTTCTGGTTGCCCTACTGCTTGCTCCCTTCCTCTGACATCTCTCCTTTCGCCTCTCTCCTCTCTCCCTTTATCTCCCTTCTTTCTCTCATCTCGCCTCTCTCCTCTCTTCCCTCCTCTCACATCTCACATCTCTCCCCTCTCCCCTCCACTCTCCTCCTTCTGGCCCGCAGTCTTGAGCTAGATTCTCTATCTGGCACTTAAAGTAAAATAGTTAGCCAATCCCTCGCAAGGAATTTCGATCATTACAATGAGCAAAAGTTGACATTAACAAAATTTTGGCGGGCGCGTTGTGCCAAGCCTGAACAGCTTCTCTAGACAGCACTCTGTGCTCTCCAGAATTACTTGAACTGTTAGCAGTGGCGCAAGCAGAATTTCTTATGTGGGGGGGGGGGCGGATTCTGAAGGGTAAAGACCCAAGGGGGGCGGAGGGGTGGCTCTGTATTTTGGCAAAAACGCGCTTGGTCCCCCTTTAATACAGCTTGGCAAACCTGATTGATTTTCCGGGATTTCCCCTGTCCTAGTTGTATTTCTCTAAAATTCTGGAAGATAAATCGAGATTCTAGATAATAGCTGCATCTAAGATTAGTTTGTTTTGCTATCGCATTGTACCGTACAATTAATTATTGAAAATTTTAAACCTTTGCTGGCATACGCATATGTTATCTTTGACCTTACCTGTTGTTTAATAGGTAAATTATTACTGTATGGAGGTACATGTAGATATAGGCATTTTGACTGTCAACTGTCCACCCCATACAAGCATACGGCTTTCAAATAATTATGCAACCTTGTGCAAGGGTATGCCGCCTACTTACATGTAAAACTTTGAAATGAGTATTTATTTACGCCACTATCCAAGGGGGGGGGGCGCGGCCGCGGGAGACCGACAGCGGAGACCGCCACAATTTGCCCGCCAGACAATTTGCCCGCCAGACAATTTGCCCGCCAGACAATTTGCCCGCCAGACAATTTGCCCGCCAGACAATTTGCCCGCCAGACAATTTGCCCGCCAGAAAATTTGCCCGCCAGACAATTTGCCCGCCAGACAATTTGCCCGCCAGACAATTTGCCCGCCAGACAATTTGCCCGCCAGACAATTTGCCCGCCAGACAATTTGCCCGCCAGACAATTTGCCCGCCAGACAATTTGCCCGCCAGACAATTTGCCCGCCAGACAATTTGCCCGCCAGACAATTTGCCCGCCAGACAATTTGCCCGCCAGACAATTTGCCCGCCAGACAATTTGCCCGCCAGACAATTTGCCCGCCAGACAATTTGCCCGCCAGACAATTTGCCCGCCAGACAATTTGCCCGCCAGACAATTTGCCCGCCGCCCTATTTCACCTTGAATAGAACGGCGATCAAATTGTGGCGGTCAAATGTACTCGTAGATGTAGTAGACCCGGCGGCCGCCCCCTTTGCCATGGCTGGACTTGCATATAAGGGGGGTAAATTTTGAGCTTACTTTGGCTTTTTAGACCAAAACAAAAATTTGGGCAAATCTGCCCCCACTACTTTAAAAATCCTGAATTGACCACCAAATCGGACTCATCTAAATGAAAACTTAAGAATACAAGCAACATTGTACATGCGCTAGTGCTTAAGTAGTGGAGTATTAAAAAATATATTTTTTGTTGCGTTGATTTCGAAGATCAAAAGGTATTACTTATAAGTAGGTAGGCTAAAACGCACACTTTTGCGTTCACATCCAATTTCTGAAGTGTATGAAACTCAGAAAAATTTGCACGAGTCGCCTATACCCCACTTTGGAGCTTGCAGCAATTTTTCAAAGAGATGGCTGCTCAAAGGGTTAAAAGTTCAAGTTAGCTGTAGTATGAGGATTGGTCAATGCAAATAAATAATGAGCTCATTATACAAGAAAATAATTAATAAGGATATCAATAGTTCGCCCCACTGTCCACTGCACGTACTGAAAGGCGTACTGTCAGGTTCGAGCACAAAAACACCCGAAACTAAAAAAATCAACTTTAAAAATTCTGCTCTTTACATAATTTCCTCACAAAAATATTTCATACGTACAAAGAAGAAAACCTACAAACTTTTATCTTGCGGGATGGGGCGTACCCTTGAGGGCCGCCGGGGCGCCGGCCTAGAGGGTACGCCCCAATTTTTCTAACCACTGGGATGGCATTATGATTTGTGACTAGGCTAGGATCTTTAACATTGCTGGGCCTTTAATACTATTTTATCTTTTATATAATTAAAATGTCATTAATATAAACATCTATATAATACCTATGCCCACTAGGCCCCTATTGCAACCAATGCTAATGGCTATTATCATGGGAAGCATCTGGTACTGGTATATATTGGCATTGGCCCTTAGGTCTTAGTGGTGCAAGTGTAGTCTAGATGGCTAGGCCTAGCATGTTAAGTTCAAATAAGGGGGCATCTAGTGCAGTACTTAGCTAGGGCCTATGCCTATGGCTATGGTAGTATTTAAATAATAGTATGAAAATATAAGCTATTATTTAGCAAATTAAGCTTATCTACTTAGCCTAGGCTACATATTTTAATTTATTTTAAGCCTAGTTTTATATAATACAATATTTATTTTTTAAGATTGAAAGTTTTTTGGATATTATTTTTAGGCATATAATATCATAGTTCAGATCATGCTGGGTGTACACCTACCCAAACTTTCAATAAAAAAATTCAAAAAATTTCATAAAAATATAAATGCACACAAAAAATTGAGTGCATGCCCATTTTCAAAACTAAGACAATGTTGCAACAATAATGGACCTTTTTGTTGTGACAATAAATGACCTTTTTGAATTGTGTAATTGACCTTTTTTGGCAAATCATTTGGTTAATTTCTATACTTTTTCAATGTTAATTGTAGTCATGTAATCAATGTCAATTTCCTAATGTCAATGAGAAAATCATTGATAATGTTACTTTTCATAATGCAAAAAACGATATATGCAAAGATTTGTTTAAATGCTTTATTACAAGCTTTAAAAACCTAGAAAACTTGAAATTTACACTTAGAAAATGAACCTTTTTATCTTTTTTTCTATTTTACAATAACTCTTCCATGTGATTCTATGAAGTATATGCCAGGTATGCATGCACACTATTTTCTTAGGAATGATGCATACCAATTGTGCCTGTCTACTTTTGGCATGCAAGGCCAATACATGCCCAAATTTTAATTTTATATGCCCAAGAAAATGTGACTTACCTATGAAGGAAACCCTAAAGTAAAATTATTGCAATTTTGGGTAAATGGCAAAAGTAACTATAATAGTCTTTATGGTTAAATGCCTTGTCATCCTTGGTCCCCTGGTCTACTGTAATTTACAATGGCTGGATTGACCAAAAATTATATTCTTTAAAAATATTTTCTTGTTAGATATATTTATTCTTGCAATTATCAGTCTTGTTATTTATTGATTTAATTTCTTTTATGTCAATATAGCTGGTCTAAAGGCTAATAGCCTTGTAATAGTTTATAAGATATTGAAAAAATCTGTCATAGCTATATATATGACTATAGAAAATTATAGGCAGTTTAAGATAGATTAGATAAAATGTACATGGATATATGATATGGTTATATGAATGCATATTTCCCATACCAAGCTCCTATATCTATTAATATTGATGACACAAAACTAAGACTTAAAAATACTTTAAAGATCATTGAAGCCCTTGATTTAATGCATGGAAAGGGTTTAGAACAATAGAAATAAATTAAAGTCAGTAAGCTACAACTATGGATTAAGTTAAAAAGTATCAATATTTGAAAAAGTTCTTAGGCCTAACACTAAAAAATAAATTTAAAACATTGAGAAAAACACTACAATTTTATATAATCCAGATATATAGGCATTGTATACAGATATGGGAAAACAGCTGACTCCTGACTGTGTAAGCATTTCAATTGTGTACTCTATCCCTTATGGCTCTAGTCAATCAGCAACGCATTCTAGCAGTGGACGCGATCCGCTGCCCAGCAACAATCATCCTGCGCAGCCGCCGCGCCAGTCTGTGCAGCCTCAGCCAGGCGCAGAAGAACCGCGTGGCCGGCGGGCCGGGCCTGGAGGATTTCCTGCCCAATGCGCAGCGGCCTCCGGCGCGGCTACGACTGCCAGACTGGCTTAAGCGGGAGATCCCGGCTGGCGGACAGTTCGCCAAGATGCAACGCAGCCTCCGTCAGTTGAAGCTGCATACAGTGTGCGAGGAGGCCCGCTGTCCGAATATTGGCGAATGCTGGAGCGGCGAGGCGGCCACGGCCACCATCATGCTGATGGGCGACACTTGCACCAGGGCCTGTCGGTTCTGCTCGGTCAAGACCAGCCTAAAGCCGCCGCCGCTGGATCCGATGGAGCCTGCCAACACCGCCAAGGCTGTGGCCGGCTGGTCCGGTCACTACGTTGTGCTGACCTCCGTTGATCGGGACGACTTAGCTGACGGCGGCGCCGGACACATTGGCGCCACCGTGTCCGAGATTCTGCGCCTAAGGCCAGACATGCTAGTCGAATGCCTGGTGCCGGATTTCCGCGGCCGGCCAGACTGCATGGAGACGGTGGTTTTAAGCGGACCGCAGGTGAATCATTCATTAATTTATTAATAGATTATTATTAATTCCCATTAATAACGCTGGCACCTGAGCACGTATACGTATTGACTTTTGTGTGACGCACCTTGCAGAGTTGGGCTGGTTGAGGAGGGATAGGGAAGAGCGGAGGGCGGAGATTTGATGGATTCATACATGCGCAACCCCCTGATTTGCACTGGGCCGTGCGACTTACCTGTAAAAAATATCCTCAAAATTAACGCAATTTTGGGTAAACGGCAGGAGTAACTATAATTTAATGTTTTATTAACGCTAAATGCCTCGTCATCTAATTAGTACTCAGTCTGTTTTTGGTGGGCATTTTTGCGACTCGGCCAGGTGATGGACGCTGGTCGGAAGACACTGCTCACTGGGGCAAAGGGTAGCCCCATATCGATCCAAGGCTCCTGGCACGAGATTCGGACGAGTTTGCCGCTTATTTGCTAGGCTACTTCGCCTCCTATTAGCTGTGTTCTTCATCACCTCGCCTATTACATAATAGTAGGCAAAGTTAAGATAGAGCACGAAAATTCACTTGGAGGTTGTCGTGTGATTCACAAAGGCCAACCCCCAAAGGCACAGAAAATGTACTTGCCTGACGATTTCAAAGTCAGAGCCGGTGTACACCCTGTGTGAGTGCGTGCCTGTGTACAGTATTGGCGCGGCTTGCATGTGCTCAGGAGTCAGCGGAATTTGCAGAATTGCCGTCTATGCGCTGGTTGCTGGGCGATGTCGCAGAAAGGTATTGCGCCAGGGTGCCCACAAGCCGTCTTGCAATTTTTTTCTCACTATCTGTCATAGGCTACTATAAGTAGTAAAAGTAGTCCCACCGATTCAAATTTAGTTATAGTTATAGTGTGGAAGATTTAACGTTATTTTTTTAACTAAATGGGGCTACTGGTTTGTTTCAGTAAGAAGTTAAGCAGCGTTTTGCGCGGTTAGTACACAGCAGAATAGGCTGCTTGCATCACCCCCTCTTGAAAAGCAAACAGTTGCATATGGTAGGGTATACTATTGCTCTGATATTCACTCAACACACTCCCAGGTGCTGGCCCACAACCTGGAGACAGTTGAATCGCTGCAGCGCCTTGTCCGCGATCCCAAAGCCACTTATCGCCAATCGTTGGACGCGCTGAGCCACGCGAAACGTTGCCGACCGGACGTGGTGACCAAGAGCAGCCTGATGCTCGGGCTCGGAGAGACAGACGATGAGATTCTCAAGGCGATGGAGGACCTGCGCAGCGTGGGCGTTGAGGCGCTCACCCTGGGCCAGTACGTTCAGCCAACTAAGCGGCACCTGAAGGTGCGAGATTACGTCACACCCGAGGCATTCAAAAGCTGGGAAGAGCGCGGCAAAGCTATGGGATTTCTGTACGTGGCCTCCGGTCCCCTGGTTCGATCGTCTTACAAAGCTGGCGAGTATTATCTGGCTGCTGTGGTCCGGCAGAAACGGGGGGATTAGACGTTTCCAAAGTAATGAGCAGGAAATTTGTGGCCAGTGTCGCTTTCTGGTCTTTTTAATTAAAAATTACAGAAAAATGCTTATTTGGCTACTAAAATGAGTAGGTGAATTTTCATTGAGTAGGTTATTTTGCTCTTGTTTTCACTGTTGTGATCATTTCTAATTAGAGTCGACTTGAAATGACCCCTAATTTTTTTTCTTCAACAGAGCCAAAAAAACTGATTCTTAAGGACTAGGAGTAAATTAAAGACTTCTACATCTGCTCTGTGTAATCCGCTGTGTAAATCCGTTTTTCTTATCATAAATATGTAGAGAATTTGCATGCCACACTACTTACCAATATTTATCTCTAGTAGTTGTAGTTGTATTTGTGCAGACTTGAATCGTATTGGATTTGTGAAATACATTACTGGCAAACTGGCAAATATTTTTTCTTGCGTCCAAATTATTCAAAGCAGAACAATCCTGTCCGAGCTTAACTTTCGGTCTAAATTAATTGAACCATTTTTTAGAATTACCTGGGCAATAAATGCTTATGACTTTTACAGTGTCGTATTGATTAACCAGTTTTGGCTTATGGTACTAAAGATTTAAAATTTAATTTTAGTATATGGATTATCTATCTATCTATTTATCTATTTATCTATCTATCTATCTGTCTATCTATCTATCTGTCTATCTATCTATCTATCTATCTATCTATCTATCTATCTATCTATCTATCTATCTATCTATCTATCTATCTATCTATCTGTCTGTCTATCTATCTATCTATCTATCTATCTATCTATCTATCTATCTATCTATCTATCTATCTGTCTGTCTATCTATCTATCTATCTATCTATCTATCTATCTATCTATCATCTATCTATCTATCTATCTATCTATCTATCTATCTATCCATTTATCTATCTATCTATCTATCTATCTATCATCTATCTATCTATCTATCTATCTATCTATCTATCTATCTATCTATCTATCTATCTATCATCTATCTATCTATCTGTCTATCTATCTATCTGTCTATCTATCTATCTGTCTATCTATTAATCTATCAATCTATCTATCTATTTATCAATCTATCTATCTATCTATCTATCTATCTATCTATCTATCTATCTATCATCTATCTATCTATCTGTCTATCTATCTATCTGTCTATCTATTAATCTATCAATCTATCTATCTATTTATCAATCTATCTATCTATCTATCAATCAATCAATCTATCTATCTATCTATCTATTTATCAATCTATCTATCTATCTATCTATCTATCTATCTATCTATCTATCTATCATCTATCTATCTATCTGTCTATCTATCTATCTGTCTATCTATTAATCTATCAATCTATCTATCTATTTATCAATCTATCTATCTATCTATCAATCAATCAATCTATCTATCTATCTATCTATCTATCTATCTATCTATCTATCTATCTATCTATCTATCTATCTATCTATCTGTCTGTCTATCTATCTATCTATCTATCTATCTATCTATCTATCTATCTATCTATCTATCTATCTGTCTGTCTATCTATCTATCTATCTATCTATCTATCTATCTATCTATCATCTATCTATCTATCTATCTATCTATCTATCTATCCATTTATCTATCTATCTATCTATCTATCTATCATCTATCTATCTATCTATCTATCTATCTATCTATCTATCTATCTATCTATCTATCTATCATCTATCTATCTATCTGTCTATCTATCTATCTGTCTATCTATCTATCTGTCTATCTATTAATCTATCAATCTATCTATCTATTTATCAATCTATCTATCTATCTATCTATCTATCTATCTATCTATCTATCTATCATCTATCTATCTATCTGTCTATCTATCTATCTGTCTATCTATTAATCTATCAATCTATCTATCTATTTATCAATCTATCTATCTATCTATCAATCAATCAATCTATCTATCTATCTATCTATTTATCAATCTATCTATCTATCTATCTATCTATCTATCTATCTATCTATCTATCTATCTATCTGAACTTGCTGGCAGTCAAATGTGCTTACTACCTGTACATATATTTACACGCAACTATCTATTTGCATGTACTCGTACGTACTTATAAACATGTATTTCTCGACTAGCTTATTTACTGAGTTGCTGAGCGCCTTCAACGGTTGAGAAAATACTCGTAAGGTCAAGGAAATCATCGGGATGTGGACGTGAATGTGGCGCCTTCCTTAGCAACCCAGCAAAGCGAGGGTGCTTTAAATTAGCGGCATTGTGGTAAATGAAGGGCCTCTAGGACTGCAGGCACTGCCGTCATAGAACGAATGGCCACCCACGGCGACTCCGCAGACCCTCGCGGACGTTGCGGAAAAAAACGTAACAAAACGTAACGACTTCCATGAATTTTACTATACGAATAAAAGTAATTTACGAGCAATAACGAATTAAGACAAAAAGGTTTTTTTGTTTGTACCCTCCGAGAAAGCTAGTACAAAACAGTATTCTCAAAAAGAGATTGTTAAGCATGTATGAATTGTTCATCAAGAGAATACTGGATGTTCGACTCTGTCTTTTAGAGTCATCACATTCGGGAGTAAAATGTTTTCGATGCATTTATTAATAGCTTTTGTACCTATTATTAGGAAGACGATTTTGGAATTCTTGAGTTGCAATTAGCCATTTATTGTAATTTTCTAATATTTGAAAATCCGTGTTCCACGTGTAGAATTGATTCATATTCAACGCAATAAGAAATTTAAGCCCGTGCATGCGAGTGTGTAAAGTATTTATACTACATAATTCCAAGTAGAATCTCCTTTAACAACTATATGAGTCGCGCTATTTTGATACTATATTATTGACAGTCTTGACTGTTAATTTTGGTCGCCCATGAAGGCTTTATGGCGGATCAACAACAAAGTTTGTTTATTCAATTCTTGAACAAGCTGACAACATCTGGCACGCGTGTACATGGTGTAAATTAACTTTGTTTCCGATTTCCATATTTGGCCTGTTATTATTTCACGATCCAAACCGCTATAAGTGTTGACATCCGCATGCATGCTCAATTTGTCTATATATTTGAAGCATGTTGCAGCTTTTCCAAGAATCTTCATCCGAAGATTTAATTCTTTCTCTATTTAACTATACTTGAAAAGCTTAATTTGAGCTCTCAAACCTGACATGAAGTCTCTCTGCCTGCTCTTCCTTCTGGGCGCTGCTGCCGCCTGCCTGATCGGCGTTAGCCAGCAGCAGCAGCTCTCCGACGGTCCCACCGCCACCCGGACGGTGCTGCCGCTGGAACTCGAGGACGAGGAGACGGCCAAGGTGCTGGCCAACCCGCGCCTGATGCGGCGAATTGTTGCCAACGCTACGGAGGCGCATCTGCACCATCACCAGATGTCGCGGGCCAAGCGAGGTCTGTACCGTGTCTGCGTGTTTCGTTGCCGATCCACTGCCATGCAGTGCTACGAAGCCTGCGGCCTCAATGCTGACGGCTGCTGCTGTGCCGTCTGCTTCTTCTTGAGAACCTCTGATTGATTGGTCCGCTGGGTAGTAGTAATTCTTATTGGACAGTTGCTGCACTTTTATAATTGGAACCTAGAAAATCTTGCACCTACATTTTACTCGAGTTTTCTCGACTTGTTTATTCGCGAAATCCTATCGCTATAGCTGTCTTGGTGAAGCGGATTGAAAGTGTTTAAGCAAATAATTAAATACATTTATATAGACCGGAAGAAAGAATTATAAGTCCTATCCAATACATGTATAGGTGTTATTAACTTTTTACATGTAAAACTGAATTAGATTTTTTTCTATAAGAAAGCATGAACTTTTGAAACACATGATATAACATCATGATAGCCATGGATGTGCCTTCGCACGTATAGATTCACAATTCACATATCCCAAACGTGAATGTACATGCAAGCTATACTTACTAATATATTTACTTTCAACATAATCGTATTTACAGAAACATACATGTATACCTGTACATGTAGTTTTTGGCCTTTCAAGTGCATCATGATGAATCAATTTTTAAGGGAGTATAGGTTTCGAAGAAACACTGTATAATATTAGATATTTCCATGGTACATTATGTTTAAGCCACTTTACTCAGATTACTTCATTCGTTACAATAGTGGACAATTGAAGTAATGTTTGTCGCAAATGATCGAGCAACCCCATATAGAGCGCGCACCGCGTGTTCGGGTCCGCGGAGCAAAATAGCTGCCATAGTGCAAAATTTGAACAGCAATCTATTTTTTAAACTTCAATCTATTTACTATCAAATCCGAATCGGAGTTATACCCACCCTTTCCAAAATCCTACATGCATATCACATGACATTCGAAAGACATACATGTATATGACTATGGGGCTTTTCATATTACCAATTCCAGAACCAGAATCGGTTCGGAATTCCAAGAAAAACAGCAGTATAACTATTAAACTCTGTTAATATTTGACTGCCTTAACAACTTAACTTAGCACAATTTTTCACTTTCTTCTTGGCGATTGTCATTCAATAATAAAAACTTTATAGCACGTATTTCCCTCTAGTTATGGAGACAAAAAGTTATACTTCACAAATTGGTTCTGGTTCTGGAACCAGAGCAAGCAATATGAAAAGGCCCTATGATTACGTCTTTCGAATTCGTGGACTAACTCCAAATACAGAAATAGAAGGAGCACAAAATATGTTGGGAATACAGAGCCTGATTTTAGTGCTACAAAAATGCTTTTGTATTTCTACATTGTCAGTCCTTAATGCAAATTTCAGGTAATGTACCGCATTATCACATTTGTTTTAATGGTTTTTGAATGAGCGTGCCTGAGTTGTTGGTGTCGGATTCAAGATGGATTGGTTGCACGCTATTTCTTCGAAGTTGGCGTACAGTTAGTTAGGAGTTAACCCTCAAGTCTGTTAATGAGTTAGTTATCGTGGTGGTTTCAATTTTTATTTATCATCTTGTTAGTTTTAGTTTAAATTTAACCGATAGACTATCAAAATTTTATGATATTTAATAGCATCTTTTAGAATTTTTCACCCTGAGAGAGAGATAGCTGGTTTTATGAATTTTTGACGTTTTATTTTGGCTTAGTTTTCGAAAAAATTCTTTCTAGTACTTTATGTGCTAGGACATAAAACAAAAAATAGGGCCATAGGTTATTTCCCTACAGGTCATAATCTGTTGCTTCTTGTAAGTCGAATTGCAAGAGTAAACTGGAGATTAAAGTAAATAAAAGTAATATTCTCATTTTAAATTACAATTTTATGCCTTTTTATTTATGGAATTCAAAGTAATATTTCGGTATGCATACTGCTATATATAAAATGTAGATAGTGTATTATAAGAGAAATGAGTCTAAATTAATAATATCCCATGATATCCAAAGTTAGTATATGATTTAAATATATAGAAGTGTGCTGGCAAAGTTGAATATTGCAACAAATTACAATTTTTAGACATACAATCTGAATATAGCACTATTGTTTTTTAGAATCAAAAGTTTGATTTGAGTTTTACCTTGAAAGTTTTTCTAATGCTATGTTTAATTCATTAAATAAAAGAATTCATGAAAACCTTTAGTTGCAGCTTGAAATATAGGCAAAAGATTTAAAAAAACAGCAAGCTATTCACCATGGACCTGTGAGTTTTTTCCTTGTACTTTTTATTTAGAATAAATACTTAACAATAAAATACTTTTTCCAACTATTCTATATTAGGGGTAAAGTCACAACACACTTTGATGCACTAGTCAAGTTTCACAAAACAACATCCCAGTTCAAAACAAAGGCTGAAGAAGTTGCTCATGTGCGTGGAGTAGTGTCCAAGCTGCAACAGGCACTGCAAGCTCGAGGTTTGTTAAATTATAATCATTTGTTTTTCTGTCTATTAGAATGCTCTCAGTGATTTAATGCCCCAATCTATGGACCAACAGATGATGTAGAAATTTGGAAGAGCAATTTTTTAAAAGGTATTGCTTTTCGACGCTAAATTTTAGAAAAACTTCACAGAGATTCACTGCTACGGAAGGCGAACTATGCTCAGAGCCTGGTACTCACCCTGCAGACAGTGTCAGACCGGGAGGTGCACCTGGCCACCGTCAGTTGCATACTGGAGCTGCTCGGTCAGACAAAGAGTGGCCAACGTGCGCGAATCTTTGTTAAACTGGGCGGCACTCAGGCTGTGTGCCAGGCGATTGCATCGGAGTGGCGGTCCCCTACGCCCAATGAGGCTCTGCTGCTGCAGTTGCACCTGGTGAGCATTGCAAATAGAGAAGCGATTCCTCAGGCTTAAACACCACGATTGAGATTATATTTAATTGAAATTGACTCACGGTCAGCGAACCGGTGTGGTTAGAGCGTCGGACTCACGACTTGAAGGTCGGGTGTTCGATTCCCGATCCCACTGGCACAATTTGTGTCCTTGAGCAAGCCCCCCCCTGGACTGAGCAGCCGGGCGCAGCCTTCAGATGTTGTGACCAATTAAGATATAATATTTTTACCTGGGGCAGTAATTCAACAAATTTTCTTTGTTTTTATTGTTGTCGTATTTCCCCAATCTTTCTACTGTTAGTAGAGCATCAAATAAAAGTTCTTTATGATTGATTTTATGCACGCAATAGTCTGCTATTTTTTTATGTAAGTAAAGTATCAAGAAAATGCCAGG
This sequence comes from Macrostomum lignano, assembly GCA_002269645.1. NCBI lineage: Eukaryota > Metazoa > Platyhelminthes > Macrostomidae > Macrostomum > Macrostomum lignano. The sequence goes on along the minus strand of NIVC01000807.1, from coordinate 125,996 downwards.
TATAATAGTTGTATAGACAAACATATAGACTAACACATATAAGTACAAATATACAAAAGCTGGTCTACTCTACTCAACTCTCAGGTTCTCGCCAAGCTGGCGCCCAAAGACAAACGGCTGGCCACCAAAGCCAGGCTGTGCCAGTGCGCCCCGGTGGTACTGAGCCTCCTGCGCCACGGACTGTCCACTCGGGGCGCCGAGAGCCTCCTGCGGCTGTTGCGCGCCTACGCCCTCAGCCGGCAGAGCTCGACCAGCCTTGGCCGACACGGCGCCGTCCAGCTGCTACTTCGCCTGCTGTCCGAGAGTCATCGCGGTGTTGGCGGCGCCAGCACTGGCGCATCAGCAGCTGCCGCGGGTCGGCGCCAGCCTCTGCCTGGCGGTCCGGCGCGGCGCGCAGCGGAGGCGCTCAGCCAGTTGACCCGGGCGCGCGCCAATGCCAGTCGCGCCATCACTGGCGGCGCAGCGGCTACGCTGGTGGAGCTGCTGAATGCCTCTGTGGTTACAACGGCGGCCGCTTCTGCCAGCGCACGTCAGCGGCAGCAACAGCAACGCACTTATCTGTTGCGAGCGATTGTCCACACCCTGCGCAATGTCACTGCCAGCAAGGCTGGCCGGGCTGCATTCCATTCGGCCGGCGGGCCGGCCAGCCTCTACCGCCACTGCTTGGCCGGCCCGGCCTCCTCAGCTGGCGAGCTCCTCAACGCTGGCGCCTGTATAATTCTGCGTCAGAGCGCGCCCCGCGCATGCCTGCCGGCGCCCAGCCTGCTGTCGCCTTACACACCGGCGCTGCTCCAACTGCTGGTCAGCTCCACCAGCTCCGCCGCAGCCGCAGTCGCAGTTGCGTCGGACGATTCAGCAGACGCCGCCGCCGGGGCTGCTGCTGCCGCTGTCAACAGCGACGAGGACGACAGTTCGGACGATGCCGACGTTCAGAAGCAACAGCAGCCGTCTGACGAATTTGCCGACGATGCGGCTGTCGGAGGCGCGGATCCGCGCTCAGCCGAGGAGCTTCGCGCCGCCTACGGCCACTTGGAGCCCGAGCTGTCCGACTGCTGCACCTGCTGTCCGGCGTCGACTGCGCCACTGACGCCGTCGCCAAGCCTGCCCAGTCTGGACGGGCTGGCCCTCGGACAGCCGACAGAGCCAGCGTCGGCCACTGAGATTGGCGGCCGTCTGTCTGTGTCGGCCACGTCGGCTCTGCTGGCTCCGGCCGCTGCTCAACCGTTCGCTCGCAGCCGCAGCATCGGCGGCTGGCCGGAGCCATCGCCAGCGACGACTTCAGCAGCGCCTGCACCAGCTGCAGCCGCCGTCCGGTCGGTAGCGGAGTTCGCCATCACGGCTGGCCCGGAGCTGGTCAGCGTCAGTCCGCCGCCGCATCGGGAGCCTTGCGACACTCGGCGAAGCGAATGCGCCATGGAGCTGATGCTTGACGATGCTAGAAGGTTGGCTTGATAACTTCTTAGTAGAAACTTAGGTTGCTAATTGACTTCTCTGCTTATTAAATCCGTATCTCTGCTTGTTGAATCGGTATCTCTGTTTGTTGAATCGGTATCTCTGTTTGTTGAATCGGTATCTCTGTTTGTTGAATCGGTATCTCTGCTTGTTGAATCGGTTTCTCTGTTTGTTGAATCGGTATCTCTGTTTGTTGAATCGGTTTCTCTGTTTGTTGAATCGGTATCTCTGTTTGTTGAATCGGTTTCTCTGCTTGTTGAATCGGTATCTCTGTTTGTTGAATCGGTTTCTCTGCTTGTTGAATCGGTATCTCTGTTTGTTGAATCGGTTTCTCTGCTTGTTGAATCTGCATCTCCGTTTAATGAATCGGCATCTCCGCTTAATGAATCGGCATCTCCGCTTGATGTACTGGCATCCTCCGCTTAATGAATTTGCATCTCCGCTTAATGAATCGGCATCTCCGCTTAATGAATCGGCATCTCCGCTTGATGTACTGGCATCCTCCGCTTAATGAATCGGCATCTCCGCTTGATGTACTGGCATCCTCCGCTTAATGAATTGGCATCTCCGCTTAATGAATTGGCATCTCCGCTTAATGAATTGGCATCTCCGCTTAATGAATTTGCATCTCCGCTTGATGAATCTGCATCTCCGCTTAATGAATTGGCATCTCCGCTTAATGAATTGGCATCTCCGCTTAAGGATCGGCATCTCCGCTTATTGAACCAGTGTATCTGTCTTTCCTACACTTTAAATAGGCATCCCCGCTCTTTGAATTGACATCTCTATATTTTGTATTGAGACAAAAGATCCCAATTTCACTGCTCATTAAGGTACATATGCATTCACTCATCTCGACCTGCTTCTGACCAGGTGGATCGACCCGTCCGACGTGTTGAACCGAGTTGTCTACGACCTTGATGCCATTGTTGCTGAGCAGCACCAGCAGCACCAGCCGCCTCCACCAGCCAGCGATGAGAAACTGTCCCCAATAGGCTCTGGCTCAGTTGATCACCTGACATTTGAGTCGCGCTTCGAGTCTGGCAATCTGCGTCGAGCCATCCAGATCCGGGAACGCGAATACGACCTGCTGCTGTGCCCGGACATTGGCCACCGAGGCCAGACGCAGTGGTTCTACTTCCGCTTGGCCAACGTCCAGCCCGGGGCAGCCTATCGTTTCAACGTTATCAACTGCGAGAAGCCCAACTCGCAGTTCAATTGCGGCATGCGGCCGCTGATGTACAGCAGCAGGGAGGCCCAGCTGAGCAGGCCGCACTGGTTGCGAGTCGGCACTCGAGTCTGCTACTATCGCAACCACTACCAGCGCGCTAAGCAGGCCGGCACTAAGCCTTACTACACCGCATCGTTTTCTATTGCATTCCGGCACTCTGGCGATATCTGCTATTTGGCTTACTATGTGCCGTACACCTACTCCAGGCTGATGGCTGACCTGCGCGACTGGCGACTCCTTGCCAGCCGGGACGCCAGCATCGCTTATCATCAGCAGTGGCTGTGCCAGTCGCTTGGCGGCAACCGCCTGCCATTGCTGACTGTGACCGCGGCGTCAGCTAGCGAGGAGCCGCGGCAGCAGCGACCGTGCGTCTTCATCAGCGGCCGGGTGCATCCGGGCGAGGCCAACGCCAGCTGGGTTGTGCGCGGCCTGGTAGCCCACCTGCTCAGCTCCGCTGCCAGGTGAAATGTTTGGCTTAGCTATCGGTCTGTGCCAGTTGTCTATTGGTGTACAAAGACCATAGGGACAGCGGATGTCTATTGGTGTACAAAGACCATAGGGATAGCGGATGTCTATTGGTGTACAAAGACCATAGGGATAACAGTGCCGCGTGTGTTACTCGTTATTAGTAGCTAAAAATTACTATAAAACGCATGCATTATAATAGGAGAAACCTTCAAGTTTTTCGGATTGCTGATCGATTCCCCGACCCACAAACAGGACCCTTCGCAGTCGATTTGTGTTTAAAATCGCTCCAATGCTGAATCCCGACGGAGTGATCAACGGCAATCACCGCTGCTCCCTAGCCGTGGTGGATCTCAACAGGACCTGGCTGGCGCCCAATGCAACCGCGAATCCCGAGATTTACCACACCAAGGTGACTCGCTATGGATTTGTGACTGATTCTGAGCGCTGGAAATTGCTTGATTAGTTGATCGGGTGATTAGTTGATCGGGTGATTAGTTGATCGTGTGATTAGTTGATCGGGTGATTAGTTGATCGGGTGATTAGTTGATCGTGTGATTAGTTGATCGGGTGATTAGTTGATCGGGTGATTAGTTGACTAGATGATTAGTTAAACAGATAATTAGTTGATCGGGTAATTAGTTGATCGGGTGATTAGTTGATCGGGTGATTAGTTGATCGGGTAATTAGTTGATCGGGTAATTAGTTGATCGGGTAATTAGTTGATCGGGTGATTAGTTGATCGGGTGATTAGTTGATCGGGTGATTAGTTGATCGGGTGATTAGTTGATCGGGTAATTAGTTGATCGGGTAATTAGTTGATCGGGTAATTAGTTGATCGGGTAATTAGTTGATCGGGTGATTGGTTGATCGGATGATTAGTTGATCGGGTGATTAGTTGATCGGGTGATTAGTTGATCGGATGATTAGTTGATCGGGTGATTATTTGACTAGATGATTAGTTAAACAGATAATTAGTTGATCGGGTAATTAGTTGATCGGGTGATTAGTTGATCGGGTGATTAGTTGATCGGGTGATTAGTTAATCGGATGATTAGTTGATCGGGTGATTAGTTGATCGGGTGATTAGTTGATCGGGTAATTATTTGACTAGATGATTAGTTAAACAGATAATTAGTTGATCGGGTAATTAGTTGATCGGGTGATTAGTTGATCAGGTGATTAGTTGATCGGGTGATTAGTTGATCGGGTGATTAGTTGACTAGATGATTAGTTAAACAGATAATTAGTTGATCGGGTAATTAGTTGATCAGGTGATTAGTTGATCGGGCGATTAGTTGATCGGGTGATTAGTTGATCGGGTGATTAGTTGATCGGGTGATTAGTTGACTAGATGATTAGTTAAACAGATAATTAGTTGATCGGGTAATTAGTTGATCAGGTGATTAGTTGATCGGGCGATTAGTTGATCGGGTGATTAGTTGATCGGGTGATTAGTTGACTAGATGATTAGTTAAACAGATAATTAGTTGATCGGGTAATTAGTTGATCAGGTGATTAGTTGATCGGGCGATTAGTTGATCGGGTGATTAGTTGACTAGATGATTAGTTAAACAGATAATTAGTTGATCGGGTAATTAGTTGATCAGGTGATTAGTTGATCGGGTAATTAGTTGATCAGGTGATTAGTTGATCGGATAATTAGTTGATCGGGTGATTAATTGATGGGGTAATTAGTTGATCGGGCAATTAGTTGATCGGGCAATTAGTTAATCGGTGATTAGTTGACTAGATGATTAGCTGATCGGGTGATTCGTTGATCGGGTGATTAATCGATAATGCTATTAGTTGATTGGCTATCCCTCAGGGCCTCATGAGCTACCTATGCTCGTCCGGCCGCCGCCCAGTTGTGTACATCGACTGTCACGGCCACTCCCGTCACAACAACGTCTTCATGTTCGGCTGCTCCCCAGCCTTAGCTGGCTGCCTGATGACCGCGACAATCCCGGCTGGCTGGCCGCTGAACCTCCGGCTAACGACAATGAAGCTCGTCGCGATGACAACGGCGTCAGACCAGTCAGCGGCGGCCCCGGAGGAGGCGTTTGGATTGAGGATCCCGGATATCGGGAGTTGCCGCGACTTCTGGCTCAGATGGCCCCGCGTTTGCCTGGCGGAACTGCAACTTCAAGGTGCGGTGCAGACTTTGATGTGTCTCTCTGTGCTGTTGTGTGAGCAGGTTCTCTTGTTGTGTGAGTGGTTTCTCTTGTTGTGTGAGCGGGTTCTCTTGTTGTGTGAGCGGGTTCTCTTGTTGTGTGAGCGGGTTCTCCTGTTGTGTGAGTGGGTTCTCTTGTTGTGTGAGCGGGTTCTCTTGTTGTGTGAGTGGGTTCTCCCATTGTATGAGTGGGTTCTCCCATTGTGTGAGTGGGTTCTCCCATTATGTGAGCGGGTTATGTGAGCGGGTTCTCCTGTTGTGTGAGCGAATTCTTTTGTGTGAGCGAATTCTGTTGTGTGAGAGAATTCTGTTGTGTGAGCGGGTTCTGTTGTGTGAGCGGGTTCTGTTGTGTGAGCGGGTTCTCCTGTTGTGTGAGCGGGTTTTCCTGTTGTGTGAGCGGGTTTTCCTGTTGTGTGAGCGGGTTCTGTTGTGTGAGCGGGTTCTCCTGTTGTGTGAGCGAGTTTTCCTGTTGTGTGAGCGAGTTTTCCTGTTGTGTGAGCGGGTTCTCCAGTTGTGTGAGCGGGTTCTCCAGTTGTGTGAGCGGGTTCTCCAGTTGTGTGAGCGGGTTCTCCAGTTGTGTGTGGGTCCTGTTGTGTGAGCGGATCCTTCCCATTGCGGCATTCAAAGTTCCATAGTTCCGTGCAAAACTCAACACTCTGTACCCATCGACCCGCCCCAGGTGGACCGCTCCAAGGAGTCCACGGCTCGCGTTGTCGCCTGGCGCCACCTCGGCATCCTGCGCGCCTACACTTTGGAGGCCTCGTACAGCTGCTGCGACCAGGGACCCTACCGTGGCTGCCATCTGGGCACCCGCGAGCTGGAGGAGATGGGCGCCAGGCTTGGCGAAGCGATTCTCCGTTGGGCGCAGGGCGAGGCGCCGGGCGCGGATCCGCCGCCAGCGCAGCAGCCGGCATCGGCGGCGTCGTCGGCTGCCGCCGGTTCGGGCAGAGCTGGCCGAAGGAGGAAGGTTTTCAGGTTAGCTGCTTATATTGATCATGAATAGCGTCATTTTTATCATGCTATTGGTCATAAATTGGATATTATTGTCAGCTTGGTAAATATTATACATATTTAGATTATACATAATATTTACCAAATGAATTGATCACATTGGTATACTATTGGCAACTGCTCAATGTAGCCCAGCTATTGGTCATAGAGGTCATAGTGATATTAGCCACGCTTTTTGTTGTAGTAGTGATACTGATCATGTTTATTTGTCACACTGGCCATGCTATTAACCGTATCGGTGACGCTATTAGCCGTATCGGTGACGCTATTAGCCCTATTGGTGACGCTATATTGGCCTTATTGGTGACGCTATTAGCCATATTGGTGACGCTATTAGCCATATTGGTGACGCTATTAGCCATATTGGTGACGCTATTAGCCATATTGGTGACGCTATTAGCCATATTGGTGACGCTATTAGCCATATTGGTGACGCTATTAGCCATATTGGTGACGCCATTAACCATATTGGTGACACTATTAGCCTTATTGGTGACACTATTAGCCATATTGGTGACGCTATTAGCCATATTGGTGACGCTATTAGCCATATTGGTGAGGCTATTGGTCTCATATTTTCGTGCGGCTATCTACGAAATCAAAGCAGTGCGATTAATAATACATTCTTATGAAAAGCATTGCGCTGCAATCACATTCGCGACAGACCGAGTGGCGCCGGCGCCGCAGCGATCAGCGCCAGCGACGACGACGACGGTGACGACGACGACGACGACGCCGGTGAAGAAGAAGAAGAAGACACGGACGACAACGGCGAAGAGTCTGCGGCTGCTGGTGAGAGAGGAGGCGACGTTGATCCCAACAGCAACGCCAGCGCAGTTGACGCTGGTCCCGGAGGCAGCGGCGACTGTATTATTGAAGACGAGAGCGTTCTGCTGTGCTGTCGGAGCTCCTTTGTGCGCGAGCCCGAGGGTGAGAACTGCTCCGCCAGCGTGCTGTAACCTACAGACAAGTGTAGCTCGTAGTGCTTAAGAAAACTTCACCAGGGTAGCGATGGTTACTACCCAGGACATGCAAGCTAAAACTTGTATGCCGTAACTAATGCATGATTGGCTTTCTCACTCCGATACATCGACAGCCAATCAAAGCCAGTTTCAAGGAGTATTTTTTTCAAAAGAAAATTTGGTCAAAATGTAAACTTCCTCACTTTGTATAATATTTGCGAATTTGATCTTTCATTTTTTGAGTGCTACTACACTTTCGTAAATGCGTAATTTCTCTGTCGCCTTTTTGTTATTATTGTTTTGACCGGCTGGAATTGCAGTAGCTAGCTAATACTCGTATAACGTGTTTGAAACCTGCAGCACGTTAGCTCGAGTAAAGCTACTAGAGGATAATTTTTATCTGCTGCCATTGCATGTGTTACATGCCATTAACTGTAGATATTTATTTCTTTCTATGCCTATTTGCTACTGAGCTGTTATATAGCAGATTCTTATTTTAGCTTACACGCATTCGGATGAAGATACACTCCCTTCATCAGTCTTCTCAAAGCCTCGTAGCTAACCATCGATAACGAACGCATGCCTTTTCACCTGTTGATATAAATCAACGGGACTTTATGTATTAGAAATATACGAAAACTCGTTATAACCATATTTTATTTATCACCCGCGGTTAAACGAGCTACTGCTTAATTACGTTTTCTTTTTTCATTTACAATGCAAAAGAGTTGAAGAGTTGAGTATAAACTCGGTGTTAGCTGCCTTTTTCTTTTTATTTTTTTCAATGATAAATTTTCTAAAAGACAAAATAATTTTTGCTAGTCAGCCGTGACATTGGTCTGGTGTTATTCTGTCATAGGTCAAAGTAATAATTCCACACATACGCATCCTTTGGAAACTCATCTATATTTGCATGGGAGCTGTGGAAGCCTGCACATCATGTAATTCAATATGATTCCACAAGCCCTGCGAGCCACATTGATGGAGGACCTTCTGAGCATCGGCCTGACCCCCTGACCGCCACTGACTGCCCCCCGCCCCCGAGCTTGTTCGATCAAACAGCGTGTGCCTGCTTGCTGGCACTTGCTAGCTGGGCGACATTACTAAATAGTAATAAGCCTAATTGCAAATAATTATATGTTAATTTGCAATTTGCAATTTGCAATTATGCAAAAAACATTTGACGTAAGATTTAGTCACAGTAAGACAAGCTGATACTCGCCTATGAATGAAACCGAAAAAATCAAGCTTCTGGCGATCCAGTTATATTCATGAATCTCCATGGAGTAAGCTAAAACACGTTCAAATCATTAAAACAAATTACTACAGTTAGCTATGTGCAAAATGATAAACAACAACTTTTTTATGAATGTTTAAAAATAGACGGTCTTACTTCTTAGCATGAAAAGATCAGAAAGTAACTTATTTGGCGAGTAAGACGTTGATTTGTTTTTTTGGTTTCCTGGAACTGCATGCTTGATGCCTGGGCAGGCGGGGAATTCTGAAAATAATTAAAAGTCCTAAGTACAAGTACGAAGAAATCAACATGATGTGCAACTGAAAAACAAAAAAGTGAAAGTACTGAACAGAATAGATATTAAAAGTAAAAAATGACTAATGTATGCATGTTTCTATCCTCTGAAACTTAAAAATAATTAGAGTAGGCTGTAGGCATGCTAGGCCTAACGGCTATCCTGTAGTTTCGCACGTTAAATTATTTTACGGAATTATTTCGCCCTCTATTCAAGGGTGGTGGGGGTGGGGGTTATAATTAAACGTGCGAAACTACAGGATAGCCGGCCTAACTTATACTATACATACCTCGGTGTGTATAGTTAAGCTATGTGTACATATGATAAGACATTTACCTACCTCTGCTACCTGGGCATCGCGCATATGCCTAGCTTAATGTCAATGAATTTACTTATACCTTGAATTGCAGAATTTACTTACAGATGCAAGTATTGGTGTCTATACTCTATAGTCCTAATTATACTATGACCTTTAAATTTTTAGGTCTAGTCCTAATATAGCCTCTGATTCCAACATAAAAATTTTAGTCTAAATATTAATTCATAGGCCTAATAAAGTTCAGGCCTGCCACCCATTGTTACTAGTATTGGAAATTTTGTCTATAAGAATTTTTTATTGATCACTTTGCCTATTTCATATTTGCATATGATAAGACATTTTGTATAGAAAGCACCCATAATATTTTATTTAAATGTGATTCTTAATTTCTTATTAAATATTAGGTTAGGTCTATATTGGCCATTTAAATAAGTTAGGGCCTAGACAAAAGCTACTATCTTTAAATATACTATATAGATAATTTTTTTGCTACACTTAGAGACATGGCGACCATGTCTATAATGCAGAAACTTATACACATTGTGGCCATGTCTCTAATAGTGACTAGCCATAGCCAGGAAGACGGTAGAATCCTCGGAATTTTCCGGCGCAAATCAGCAATTTGCCGGCGCACGGCGCACACTTCACTGCGCCGCGCGCATGGGCTCGGCGCATCGGCGCATGGCTCGGTGCATCGGTGCATGGCTCGGCGCATGGCACACAAGGTACGTCAGTGTACGTGACAATACAATAATGAATAATAAAAAAATGTATATTAAATGTCAATCAATCAATATAATAAACGATAGTCGATACGATAGTCGTTATTTCTAATGTTGTTTCTATTTCAAAATTCAAATTTCATTAATCGTAGCTTTTAACAATTGCAATGCAACGAGCAACTCAGCATTCAGCAATGGACTCATCTCATGGAGCATCTTCAGTTGCATCTTCAGATGCAGATTTTGAAGTTGAAGTTACGGGCACGGCTACTACCATCAGTAAAAATGCCAAAGGTGGGTCGTTCGTCCAAATCCAAGTGGAGTCAAATTCCAAATTTGAATTTCCAGTGATGACTATCAATTATCAAAAATCGAATATCATATATCATGATATGATATGATATTCATGACTTCAATGACCAATGTTACATTTTTACAATTACAAAGTTACTTAATTACTTACTGTCTGACTGACTGTTAAGTGATACTGTTATTGTTAATTTTTACTTTTAGTGTTTACTATTATGACTTATGTGATTCGACTAGGTCCATACTTATCGACACAGCAACCATGTCTATCAATTTTTAAAGATCAAATTTTTTCCTTCTTTTGTAGTTAAGGATTTTTTGGAATCTATTTAATTTTTTTGTTTTTTTATTTTTGTTTGTTAAATCCATGGTTGCTATTGGATTCTGAGATAGACACGGCAGCCGTGTCTATAAGTATGGACCTAGTCATTATTAGAGACATGGCCGTCGTGTCAATGAAACTTGCATGGCAGCCGTGTCGTTAATATTGAATGGGTTTACACTAGGGGTCATAATCCTGGGATCCCAGGATTTAGGGCTTTTTATGGGATCCTGGGATTCACAGGGTCAGGATTCAATCCCAGAAAGGTAATGCTATGTTTTTATAATGTCTAATAAAATAGCAATAAGCAAGACAGTTAGGTAAAATATAGAACATACATGTATCCATGTCCACTCTCCGTTGCCCACTTTGTATATTCTTTGATGTTGAGTTCAGTCTTGTTTAAATAATTTAGCATTGATTTTGAATTTTGAACTCATAATGCATGTTGTAACAACCTTGACAACATGAATGCCCACTGCCCAGACAGTAGTAGGTTGTGATTGTAAATGTAATGTATACATTCATATTGCTTTGCACAGTGATACATGTACATTACATAATCAAGTATATATTATACATCATTAGGCCCATACAGCTATAGGCCCATATGCATATTACAATATTGATATTACGAGTAGTATTTAATATTCTACGAGTATAATAACATCATTTTTATAATGTTATATATTGTATTACCAGCTTAGCATTACCCTTTTAGCTCCTACCATAACTGTAAGTGTTATAAAAAATGTCAGTCGCAGCATTTTTATGACATTATAACAATGTTGTGACAAGGATAGTACTGGAAAATATCAATCTCGAGATAATCTAGGGATCCCAAGATAATCTAGGGATCCTGAGATTTGACATTTCCTAATCCCAGGATTCCGGGATTGACAGAATATGGGATTTTGTGACCCCTAGTTCACACTTAGAGACACGGTGGGTGGCCATGTCATTAATATTGAATGGGTTCACACTTAGAGACACAGGATGGTGGGGGGTGGCCGTGTCTCTAATATTGGAGCTTATAGGCACGGCTGCCATTGCCATGTATATAATCATCAATTGGATGAAAAGATTGATCAATTGAAAAGTCAGAAATTTTTTAATTTTATTTTTTTTAATTAAATTAAATTAATTCTTAAGAGTAACACAAAATCATTTTAAAGTGCTACCGCAATTATATATGTAGCTAGTAAAAAGAAATAACTTTTCAATACATATTGGCTGCACTTTAAGATTTAGTGTTACTCTTATTGAAAAAATTATTTTCATTTAATTTAATTATTTTTTTAAACTTAAAAAGTTCAAGATGGAAAATTTTCTGTTTGCTAAAAAATTCAAATAAAAAAACTGTGACCACTTGGGAATCAAACCTAGCTGCTCACAACTCACAAGGCAATATACATACCCACTAAGCCACAACTTGATTATCAGAGGGCCCTACAGAACACGCATTTTATATTGATGATTATAGCTATGCCTATAAGTACTCCATAATTTTTTATATATTAACAGATTTGCATATTAGAATAAATTCTAATAAAATCAATGTTACAATTATGAGGATATGATAAATTCATAGCCATAGTTCATTTCATGCTTTGAGTTATGCCAGAGGAAAAATGATAAAATTTTATCATTTATGCCAGACTTATGCCAGGCTTATGCATTGCAGGCTAGGCGCCTAGACTAAGGGGTGTGTAGGGCAGTTTGTACAAACATTTTCCTTTTTCATTAAAAATTTTTTATTAATGCTTCCATTTGTATATTGTAATTAAAACTTTATAAACATAAGTCTTAAAAAGATAATAATATAGTTTTTCTTTTACAGTACAATTTTTGACTTTAAACTTTGTTTTACTTTTTACAAATACTAAAAAATGTTGTTGTTTAAATTTAAATTTAAATTCTCCATTGTATTCAAATACTTGAAATAAGCTATAGTCATTAAAACCACAGTCAAAATTTATTTCTTGTCAGGGAAATGTGCCAAAAGATCATCTATAATTGTTTTTACGCTAGCCATTTTTGCCAATCCAATTTTCTATTAATTCTTACCCAAGCATTTATGCCAAGGCTAATTTTTGTCTAGAATTATTCTATGTAAGAGATTTTTAGCATAACTGTAACAAAATGGACTATGGATTTATAGCTATAAGTGACTAATTTCATTTAACCTTTTATGCCTAATACTAATAATATTCAATTATATAAAAGTTAAGCCTGTCAATCTTTATTTTATATCAAGGAAAGAAATTAGACTATTATATTTTTTGAAAAACTAAATAGGGCCTAGGAGTCTAGGACATTTTAGTTTCAAGGTAAAATATCATTATTATATATATTTTATCTCACTTTAGTTAATAGGCCCTATAATAAATAGTTTTATAAAGTTTTAGAATTAATAGAATGTAAGCTTATAAAGCAAGATAAATTAGGATTGTACAATATCATTTGACTTAAATATTCACTTTTTTAAAGCCATAAATCTTATTATAGGCCTACTTTAAAAAGGTTAGAAATAAATTCTATATGATAAGATCTATAAATATATTTTTAATATATATTATAGCACCTAGATTAGGCCTAGCAAACTATTATATTGATTAATGCTAATAAAATAGTTTATATCAAGTCCATTTATCTATTCTATCTCTAATAGTGTTTTAATAAAGAATATAATCTTCAAATCCTAAGATCTTGGAATCCTAAGATTAAGCCCAAATCATATTATTCTTAATCCTAAGATTTTTATTAGACCTAAATCCCATGATTTTTATTAGACCTAAATCCTAAGATTAAAAATCTTGAGATTAACCATCTGGATCATAATCCTACTTTGCAATAATTCAGTCATTGATTTTCAAATAATAGTATCTATAGCATGGGTTGGCAACCTTTTCAAAACAAGGGCCAAATAGCCAAATTTTTCAATTGCCTAGGGATCAATAACATAAAAAATTGAAGAACCCCAATTGCATCAAGTTATTTTGACCTAATATTTTTTCAATTAATGATGATCAAAACCTCAATCTTGTCCTAACAATTTAGATTTCCATTCCCCACCCAAAACCTGCCTTATTGGCTTTTCTTTCTCTTTTCAATCTAATCTATATAACCACCTCTTTCTAAAAACATTCAAACTTGCAGCCTATCTTTCCCCCATAGAAGGCCAACATAGGATACAAATGAGATAGGTAAAAGTAAAAAAGAGAAAGAAAGTGGAATAAAAGTTGTGGCAATGATGATTAATATTACATGATTTTTCCCATGGACATGCTAGATGCATAGCAATATAGACATCCAATATAGCAATATAGCAGGGTAATAGCAGAATGACTTTAAGTAGTCTCTACTAAACCTAGCTAACCTGACTACTACCCTAGCTATAGTTGGGATTAGAACAGTAGGACCTTACTATTCAACTATAACCCAAGCCACCAATTTTCTATCTAGGATAGATTCTCCTAAGAGAGTAAAGGCTGATCCCTTTTTACCCTAAACCCTGATATAAATACCTATGCTATAGCTTTATAAGCTATCATTCTTCAAGTTACATCATATTCAAGTATGATGGCAATTGGCAAAATGTTTTATTTTATTCTACTTTAATTATAAAAAAAAGCCCTTTAAAATCAAATTAGATGGCTTTGTAAACCAAATTTAGCACTAACAAAGATTCGAAACTTTTTTAATCCCAAGATCACAAGATCTTAGGATCTTAGTCAAATTTGTTGGGATCCCAAGATTGGCAAAGTCTAAGATATCCTGATCTTAAAAATCATGGTATTTGAAGTCTAGAATATCCCAATCCCAAGAATCATAGGATTGGCAAAACTTGGGATTTTGTATTTGTATCTAGACCATAATTTTTTGGCCTGTAACTATGCAAGGTCTATTTTATAATATTGACTTGTAGTGCTTAGTATAGCTTGCCTACCCCCCCCCCTTTCAAAAATTTTCTGGATCTGCCCCTGAATCTGCATACACAATGATATCCTTATGAGAGCCTTAGACTAGAGATAGATCCTTGTGATGACCCCAAGACCTAAAAAGACTAGAAGAGACAGGCTTGCATTTTGGAAAAAAGAATTGTCCATTTCCCCTAGCAATTTCTCTAGTTCTCTTAAGCATAATATACTGTAACCAACTAAATGGTTATGGTTTAATAATAATATTTAAAATACTATTACAAAAATGTACATGGCCCACTAGTGAGTAACAAAGGTCAAATAGTTTATATTTGTCATTTGTTTATTTGGTTGCCAAGTTTTTTATTAAAGGCAGAAAAGATATGCACCATGATGCACTTTAAGCAACATTGTCGCACAACTGTCAAGAGGCATTATTGCCCATTCTGTCACAAGCATCCAGATATGTACGTAGCCATGCACACAGGCACACACTGACACAAGAGTGTACAGTGGGCTTAACTATATTTATTGTTAGGCATGTACACTTCACTGTGCCTTGGGGGTTGGCTTTGGCCCTAAGGGTGTTACCCTAGACCACCATGCTACAGCCCCCTTGTATCAAACTTTACAGTTTCAACAAATTTTTGCATAACTTTGCATACACTACTACTTGTAGTTATAAAGTAGTGGCTTATACTGTTTGTGTACTCCGCAGTCTCCACTATCCAAATATGTTTCCCTGGCGTCCCCTGGACTGGAACTAATGCTCCCTTGTTTACGCTTGACTTCAGCCCTTTCAGTCTTAATTAATATATGCTTCTCTGATTTCTTTTCGAGCTCTCGGGGTCGAGGAGGTTGGGGACTGATTAGGGAAAGAACGGAGGGAGATTGTCAAGCAGTCTTATAGGAAATATGATGATTACTATTAGGAAATCTATCCCCCGTGGTATCTGTCTATTTGAACTGTTTACTGCAGTATAGCCCTCCTGATTTGCTCTGTCCTTAAAGTGCAATCAGGCTGTGTCATACGTAATTGACTTCGGTTTACTAGATATACGTGTGTATACTCAACAGCATTGAAAACCCGCCACCCTAGAGCATTGGCAGAGCCATTGACTTCAGATTTTTTTGGGCGGTTTTCAATCTTGTTTAGTATCTATGTTCAGTATAGATTGCTATCGGCGTCTTGACTTTCCAGATTATCCATATCCCTTCACTCGTATACATACTCAACAACACGTTAAACTAAAGTTTCCACCCCGAAACCAGAACTTTTCCCAGAGCGCAGCCTCAATTGACGCAATTTACACCACACCCACAGTTCTCGTCACTAGGTGAGGAGAGAGCGGAGAGTTATGGCTATAGAGTTGAATTAAAAGCTGCCATTTGTTGAGCACTGTTTTCGCAGTGGAAGCTTGAACATGATGCGGAGTGCAAATGTATACATATTGGCAGTCTGCTAACTAATCGACCTTTAGTGCATTGTCGCATATTGCGTATATAAATTTCTCTATAGGCCTTTTAGCCTTTAGTTTTTATTGCTGTTTTGGTTAGTATGTCCTTGTGAATAAGGCTTACAATGCACGATTAATTAATTAGCCTTATCGGTTGACCCCCGTGGGTGTGGATCGCACGACAGATGGTGTAGATGTCCGATGATTAGAAAGCCGAGGTCCGCTGTACACCCTACAGTATTGGCGCGCTTGAATGTGCTCAGCAGTCTGATGTGAGACGATGTCGCCTACGCATGATTCAAGTCTGTGCGAACTAGGACGGCTTGTTCGCTATGGCAACCCCCACACAATTAAGTCATCGCAAAAGCGTTGCACTAGGGTGCTCTTAGTCCTCCTGCAAGTATTGTTGTTTGTACCGCATTATAATTAGGATAGCATGCAGTTCTGAGCGAACTTCATCAGTCGTGTTTTGATCTCTGTCGCTGTTCTTTAGCTGAATAGGCTTTGTAAATTGGAAAACATGTTTTGTTCTGCAAAAAGAAAGAGCCCTGGGAGAAATGCCTGAGCATGCGATCGTCTGTGCGTGTACGGGTGTATCGGCCTTTTCACCCCCTCCCTCCCACGGGATCTCGTGACTAGAATTTTTTTAACCTCTACTGTGCCTCCGAGGCTGGCTTGAAATGTTCTTCAAGTCATTTTATCATTCGCTCTATCTTAAAAGTGTATATGCGACACACACACAATGCAGTCGGGACCTGAAGTATAGTCCAGTACAGTTCACTCATGCACTTTACTCGTACTCAACAAAAGCTAAACTATCAAGGCATCAGGGGGTCTCGCTCAGCTATTGGAAGCTTTCATTGGGAGGACGCCATGTACTTTTTCTAACCGATAAGGGATGCCATGTACTTTTGCTAGCTGTTTGGCCTCCTTGCTCCCCCTCCCGGCTACGCCCTCACGTGTCATGGCGCCAACGCAAAGTGCGGCATGGGGGTCGGTCCCGGGTCGGCACAACGCAACCCGCTGGTGGCTGTGTTGCGCAATGGTAAACCCTCATCAAGCATGTCTGGGACTTCATAAAGCAGAGTTCAGCATAGTTGGCCCGCAGAATGCTAAAGTTCCATGCCCGTTTCAGTCCTGAAATATAATCCGTGGGCGGACAAGCTGACAGGCTTTGGAATTCAAAGTGCACGAGTTTAAAAAAAATTGCTCGCGCACAAGATAGAGAATTATATGGAATCGTGTGTGGGGTAAGGGGATACGCTTTAATGGTATGTAAGCTATGTAGATATAATGTTATATATAGCGCAAAGTGCAAATTTTATTTCAAAGCCCTCTAGTACGAATCCGCTTGCTTGGCCTGCCGCTAGAATCTTTAGGCTTTCTTGCAGATGGAATGCAAACCGAGTGTTGGGTTTTTTTGTGCGCCTTTAATTTGATTAATAAAATTACTCTTTTTTTCTGACCGTATCTCACTAGCCTGGGGCTGGGGACCGACATTATTGTACTACCTGTCTGACTAAGTTGTAAAGGTTACTGAGTGCCATTATACGAGTATTAGTGTACTTTGTGGTGTTCATTGCAGTGAGACTGGCTAGGCTCCGTTTTTTAAAATATAGTTCTAATATAAAGCTTCGAGTCTGAATTTATGTAATTTTATTCATAAACTATTCGTTCCTGTTCATAAGACCTAACTTTCTAAGAATTAAACTTTTTAAGAACTAAACTTCATAAGACCTAAGCTTCATGAGACCTAAACTTCATGAGACCTAAACTTCATGAGACCTAAACTTCGAGACCTAAACTTCGAGACCTAAACTTCATAACACCTAAGCTTCATGAGACCTAAACTTCATAACACCTAAGCTTCATGAGACCTAAACTTCATAACACCTAAGCTTCATGAGACCTAAACTTCATAACACCTAAGCTTCATGAGACCTAAACTTCATAACACCTAAGCTTCATGAGACCTAAACTTCATAACACCTAAGCTTCATGAGACCTAAACTTCATAACACCTAAGCTTCATGAGACCTAAACTTCATAATGCCTAAGCTTCATGAGACCTAAACTTCATAATACCTAAACCTCATGAGACCTAAACTACATGAGACCTAAACTTCATGAGACTTATAAAACTTCATGAGACCTATAAAACTTCATGAGACCTATCTTCATCAGATCTAAGCTTCGTAAGACCCAAACTTCATGAGACCTAAACCGTGTGACGCCTAAAATTTCTAAGAACTAAACTTCGAATTGCCTAATTATTTTTATTTTAACTCTAATGCTTTAGGTATTAGCAGAAATTATATATTTTCATTAACGATGCCCAACACTGAGGAAATCAGGCGTTATGAAGATGGTTGGTTCTAACTCTTTATTGAACCTTTCCAGCCACTTGCTATGAGAATCGTGCTCACTATCGTTTCTGCATAAGATCTTAAGGGTTTTTCTACCGAGGAAAATAGCTCTATCGATTGACGTCTTGGCCAAATTCTGGTTCAGGTAAGTTGCTTTGCTTTATTAATAGGCTTTTTCAAGTATTAGCTAGGCAGAATGCTATCGATTATACTACTAAATACACTAAGCACTTTTCTACTCTATTAGCTTGTATTCTTTACTTCCTACTTCTCACTCCCTAGCCGGAGCCCGCATTCCACTTGTGCTGGAAAAGTGCACAGCACGTCTATATCTCCCCATTTTTAGCGGGCCAGCCTTCTTTATCCCCTACAGCTTCCTCCGTCGCTTGCCTCCCCGTTAAGTCTCTGGCCAACCTGCCCTCGTTACCCCAGTTTCTCCAACCCACCCTCCGCCAATCTATAAAAAATCTGTCCTTGGCTAACTGGTGGCTATTGGCTGGCCGCCCCCCCCCCCTGCACCGCTCCAGTGCCGGGCTTCTCTCTCTCTCTATCATTTTCTCAATAGTTCTCTCTCCCCTACTCAGATTATTGTATAAAAGGTCTCCGTAGTGTTCCTGCTTCGATCTAAAGCGCCAGTCGTTAGGATTAGGACCAAGTAAACAGTAAAATATTAGCATATCACATCAGGATTGTAAATTTTATTTTACCTAGCAAGATTGCCAAAATTATTATTACTATAAGCAATCGGCAAGCCATTGGGGTTGATTCGTTTCAAGTGTCATCCAGTTCAGTTCATTATTTTCCACGATAACTTCTCTCGATAATTTGTTCATTATTAACATTAGTGCAGGCGCGTTAAGCGCTTAATCCAAGCATTCATCGTGGCTGACTCTTCGTCTTTAGGCCAGCTACAGCAGCAGCAGCAGCTTCTGCAGCAGTCCCAGCAGCCTCAGCATCAGCCCCAGCACCAGAACTCTTATCAGCAACAGCAGCAGCACCAGCGCAGCAGTGGCAGTCAATACAGCCACTACCAGCCTCAGCACCAACAGCAGTACCAGCACCAGCTGTCAAGCCTGTACAGCGGCCTGGCGCACCATCGTTCCGAGCCGCCGCCGCTCCAGCCGCAGCTACAGCCTCCGCCGCATCAGCCTCATCATCATCACCAGCAGCAGCAGCCGCTGCATCAAGCGCAGGTAAGTCAGGTCCGTCTGTCTTTATCGTAGCCCTCGTGTTGTTTATTTAGTTATTGATCCTCAGACTGGGCCGCTACTCTCCTAGATCCTCGGACTGGACCGCTACTCTCCTAGATCCACAGACTGGGCCGCTACCCTCCCAGATCCTCAGACTGGGCCGCTACTCACCCAGATCCTCAGACTGAGCCGCTACTCACCCAGATCCTCAGACTGGGCCGCTACTCTCCCAGATCCTCAGAGTGGGCCGCTACTCTCACAGATCCTGAGAATGGGCCGCTATATTCCTAGATCCTCAGACTGGGCCGCTACTCTCCTAGATCCTCAGACTGGGTCGCTACTCTCCTAGATCCTCAGACTGGGCCGCTACTCTGCTAGATCCTCAGACTGGGCCGCTACTCTCCTATATCCTCAGACTGGGCCGCTACTCTCCTAGATCCTCAGACTGGGTCGCTACTCTCCTAGATCCTCAGACTGGGCCGCTACTCTGCTAGATCCTCAGACTGGGCCGCTACTCACCCAGATCCTCAGACTGAGCCGCTACTCTCCCAGATCCTCAGACTGGGTTGCTACTCACCCGGATCCTCAGACTGGGCCGCTACTCTCACAGATCCCCAGACCGGGCCGCTACTCTCACAGATCCCCAGACCGGGCCGCTACTCTCACAGATCCTCAGACTGGGTTGCTACTCACCCAGATCCTCAGACTGGGCCGCTACTCTCACAGATCCCCAGACCGGGCCGCTACTCTCACAGATCCCCAGACCGGGCCGCTACTCTCACAGATCCTCAGACCGGGCCGCTACTCTCACAGATCCTCAGACAGAGCCGCTACTCACCCAGATCCTTAGACTGAGCCGCTACTCTCCCAGATCCTCAGACAGAGCCGCTACTGTCACAGATCCTCAGACAGAGCCGCTACTGTCACAGATCCTCAGACAGAGCCGCTACTCACCCAGATCCTTAGACTGAGCCGCTACTCTCTCAGATCCTCAGACTGAGCCGCTACTCTCCCAGATCCTCAGACAGAGCCGCTACTGTCACAGATCCTCAGACTGAGCCGCTACTGTCACAGATCCTCAGACTGAGCCGCTACTGTCACAGATCCTCAGACTGAGCCACTACTGTCACAGATCCTCAGACTGAGCCGCTACTCTCCTAGATCCTCAGACAGAGCCGCTACTTTCCTAGATCCTCAGACAGAGCCGCTACTCCCAGATCCTCAGACTGGGCCGCTACTCTCCCAGATCTTGAGATGCGAATTTTTTTAAATTAAATAATTCCGCTACGAGGCCCTTTATTGCTATACAATAACAAAGTTGCTCTATCAAACCAAGGCTCTGTCGGCCAATATGGAGCCGCAGCCGCCGCCTTTGCGTCTGCCGCCTATGCTAGATTCGACTAACGATCCGAGCTCCGCGGGCGGGCCGCCACTGTCCCGGCCGGGAAGTCCCGGCCAGCCGCCTGAACTTGGCGGCGCCCCGGTTGCTGAGAACTGGTGCTACACCCAGGTGAAAGTGACCAAGTTCACCTACATGTGGAGCATCAATAATTTCAGCTTCTGTCGGGAGGAGATGGGCGAAGTACTCAAATCCTCTACTTTCTCTGCCGGACCGAATGACAAATTTAAATGGTAAGTGGTAATGAAATTGTTGATTGTATACTGATATGCGTATATGGAAGAGGATCTGCTGATGGGGTAATGACAATCTGTTGATAGGATAATGAAGATCTGCTGATGGGGTACTGACAATCTGTTGATGGGGTAATGGCAATCTGTTGATGTAATGACAATCTGTTGATGGGGTAATGATAATCTGTTGATGGGGTAATGATAATCTGTTGATGGGGTCATGACTGTCTCTTGGTGGGGGTAATAGCGATATGCTTATGGGGTAATGAAGAACTGCTGATGAAGAAAATGGTTGTTTATTGAGCTTCTGGTTAAAAGTGCATCTTGTTTGTTGCTGCTGAGTTAGATAAAATTTCTAGTCTTGTTTTCTGAGTAGCAACTGAGCTCAGCAAGTTTGCACTAGCTAAACTAGAATATAAGTATTGATTTTTGCGAATTGCAACTAAGAAAAAACTGCTGTGTTAGGGTAGGTTACGGGTGTCTTTTTTGACTGCCCTTATTTAAACTTTTTTTATTGTTTGTCGTTCTTGCGTGAGCATACGCGTACACATGTACGTTTATTTTTTTCGAGAAAGCAGAGTTTGTAAAAGTGCATGCAAGATTAGAGCTACGGAGGCACATAGTAGAGAGAGGCGTCGGTGGAATGGACTGATTTGTAGGGGAAAAAATGGGTTCAAATTTTATATCATGTCATATATAGTTAAACTCCCTCTGGGAGGGGTTCGGCATCGCATCCTTGTGACCTCGATTGCGATTCACTCCTCCGGTTCATCCTGTCCTCGCGTGTCCTTGACTTTGCGCCAAAATCTTTCTCTCTCTCTTTTCCCCTCGTCTTGTTGTCCTAATTTATTCACCGACTTCCCCTTCTGTCATGCGTCGAACGTCTGTGGCTTACAGGTTCTTGATTAGGTTTCGCTTCGTAAAGTACGAGTAACTACCTTGGCTTTTGAGAGATTATCGCTTAACTGCAATGGCAATGTCATCCAGGCAAAGCCAAGGTATTTTACCCCGAAAAGAACCTGCCTTGGGGCTTAAAATTGGCATTAAAATACAGTCAGTAAGATAGTATCGTCAATATAGTGTGAATTTTCATGCTCACTATATGCGCAAGATACTGTACTACTTGGTAAAATGTACATCGATCCAGAACAGTCAATAGTTTTGATTGACAAAGGACATACACGTCACAAGGCCGAGTTACTCAATATTAAACATGACTCTGACTCTCGTGCCACGACCCCTGCTTCGATTCACAGCCATGAGGGCCAGCCCCAATGCACACGGAGTGTACATGTCTGAATTAGAAATTCAGAGCCGCTGTACACCCTGTGTGAGCGTGTGTATGAGTGTGTGCCTGCGTACAGTATTTGCGCTTGCATGTGCTCAGGGAGTTAGCGGAATGGGCAGAATTGCCTTAAAACTGCTTGTTGAACTATTTCGCCAAAGACGCAGCGGTCAGGTTTCTGCAATTTTTCTTTATTTATTTATAAGGCCAGTAGGATTCTTGGTTGGTTTTGTATGTTCCGGCTATGTAAATTAAAGTATAACCGATTTTTGTTATAGCAAAATAGTGCACTGCCGAGTTCAGTGCGCATAAACTGGCCTGAAAGGGCAGGCTTGGGACATGGGGTTCACGCGGGATCAGTTGGAGGATAATCACAACAAAGGAAGCAAGAGAAAGAGACAGAGAGGAGGAGGGTGCGGAGAAGAAAACTAAGGCGGCTACCCACCCGCGTGCCCTCGTGTGTGACCCCGAACAGCTCCGATCTGTCTGTGTCGACCTTCCTCACCCCCTACACTGGCGTGGATGATCTGGCTAGTGCGTAAGGCCACGAGCTGGCCTCAGATATAGCAGCAGAAGGGAAAAGGGAAAAGGGTGAAGCAGAGTCGCCGACTGTGTTTCTGGGGTCGCGGGCGTGGGGACAGCGCCTGGCCTGGAAAACTTTTTTGAGGGATTTAGACTGCGCAAGCCAGAGAAGAAAAGAACGGAGTCAGTAAGAAACGATGACAAGGGGGGCGCAGTGAAGGGTGATAGAGAATCGGGAAGCTTGCTACTGACGTCTATTACCTTAGCTGACACGCATGCTGTCCTTGGTGTGCTATTAATAGGGCTTAGTAGATATTTAGTATAGTTGACTGGCTTGAGCCCCCCGGGGGGGATTTACAGAGACTCTCGACATTAGTTGATACCTTAGACAAGTTAAGGATTTATGTTGTGACGCTAACAATTTATAATGCTATATCGTAGTAAGACTCATTCCCTAGTATCAGCACTGCCTCTGCTGTCCTGACCTAATGCGAAATTAATAGGGCTTAGTAGATATTTAGTATAGTGGACTAGCTTGAGCCCCTCATTGTAGAAACTGTGCAGAAGTAAACTCAGACTGTCGGCATTGGTTGATCCTCTTGCTGAGATAAGTTTGAGAAGTATGACGCTAACAAGTTATATGGTTACATCGTAGTAAGACTCAATCATATAATTCTATGAATACGAGGGATTAACTTCCCCTTTATTCTCCTCTCCTCAACTCATCTCCACACGCATGCTATCTCTTGACGCTTGGGAGGGGGCCCGGGGGGCTTAAAATGTGTTTTAGTAGTACTTTAGAATCGCTTCCATCTAATGTCATCCAGTGCTTTTTTTAGTCGCTTGATTCTGTTTACACAAAACCTTGCGTTCGTTCTTCTAAACTCAATTTCATGGGGGCGGGCGGCGGCCCTGCGGGTGGTCTGTCGCGTGGCTTTCTTCAACTAGCCCAGACACAGAGTTCCTGGTATAGCATATATATATATTCTCGTCTATAGCTTAAACAGTTATATCCAGAACTCCGTGGCCCAGAGCAGGGAGCACTAGAGGACATGGAAGTGACAAACCCCCAACCACAAACTGGTGCCCATCCGGACCAGACCAGGACAGTTCGTTTGCCTAAAAATAGCTTGGCAAGATTGGTGGAGAGACCTTACACTTTCTGCAATCGGAATTACAGAACCAATTTTTGGGGCTGAATAAATAGTTTTTTAACACTGGCACGAGTTTCATTAGAAAATTTGCAGAATTTCAATATTTATGCAGCAGTAAAAAATCTCGAAAAAATTCCGCTAGAAATTTTTGATCGTTGTCTGCTATTAAAATGCTATTGTGTATTATCAGAGTTCTTTATTAAATAAAAGATGGTAAGACTGTAAAGCATTCTTAAAATTATTTCTTTGTGCAAGATTGAGCAATCTGCACCTGCTATTTTAATTTCAAAGTCTCGTTTTTTCAATTTTGGTATAAAATTATTTGGCTGATTTTGCTGATTTTGCTGCCTCCGCATTTAATTGGTGATTTCTCAGCGACTCAGCTGCTTTCTCTGCGCTCTTTCTTAAGCTTATCCCTCTGTTTCCATCCACTTCCATATAGGCCATTTAAATACTAGGTACGTGCATGCGTCAAATACATATAGAGGTGAAAAATTTATGTATTTTTGTCTGTATTTTCTAGTATGTGCGTATTTTTAAGAACTTATTACTAATAATTTATTACTATTAACGGTAGGATAACGGGTCCGTAGCCCAGTGGTCTAGCGCAGGCTCTGATGTCCCAGCGGCCCAGGCTCGATTCCAAGTGCAGTCGCATTAATTTGTGGCTAAATTGGAATCTCGGCTTGACTCTGCTCGTGCAATTAACGCCCTTGAGGGCCAACCCCCAAGGCACAGTGAAGTGTACATGCCTAACGATAAATAAAGTTAGGGCCGCTGTGTGTGTGTGCCTGTGCGTGTCACTGCGTACGTATCCGCGCGCTTGTGTGTCTGCTCAGGGGAGTCGGCGGAATGGGCAGCAATGCCTCTCGCCGGTTGTGTGCCTATGTCGCTTAAAGTGCAAACACCTATTTGGGATGCCTTAAGGCCTAATAAAGACAACAGACAAGAGAGGACACAGAAAACTCATTTCGTTTTTTCTTCTTCAAATTTGTCAGCCCGCCAGTGTCCTTTGTGAATTGCTGCCGCAAGGATCCAGCGCTTTTAAGCTGGGTTCTACTCTAGTGTGCGTGTCTGGCTTTGCTCCACTCGTATATCAAATAAGACTCTCATTTGTCAAGGTGTGATGCGTGTTAAATTATTGAACAAAAGATGGCAAATTTTCAAATCAAGAAAAAATTGCTTTTGTGTCTTTCTGCCTATCTGTCTGTAAGCTATCGTGGCTTTTCAATATTGAAATAGTTTATTGCATTACATTCTGGGCAGCAATCCATAAGCAGATTAGTGAAGTCTCGTTTCCAATCCAGAATTAATTCCTAATCTGTTAGTTGTCCAGGAATCTGTTCAGGCGCAGATTTTAATTTAAAAAATGTCTGGTCGCCTCTGATAACCTTTCCCTGATTTTGTTTTCGTTAATAAAGGGCCTCGTGTAATTTCTGTGATCCTGCGAGTATTGAACACCGCCCTTTTGTCTCTCTTATTAATTTCCAGGTGCCTTCGCATCAATCCAAAAGGCTTAGACGAGGAGAGCAAGGACTACCTGTCGCTGTACCTTCTGCTAGTCAGTTGCGGCAGTAAAAATGAAGTACGCGCCAAATTTAAATTCTCTTTATTAAATGCCAAACGCGAGGAGACTAAAGCCATGGGTGAGTTTGGCCCACTTACTGCCCCATACTCCTAAGCCAGCTCATAATTTGTTTGAGAAAGAAACTCTTTAATCTGTTTACAACAGAGAGCCAGCGAGCCTACCGATTCATCCAGGGCAAAGATTGGGGCTTCAAGAAGTTTATCCGGCGCGACTTCCTTATGGACGAAACTAATGGCCTGTTGCCGGACGATCGGCTGACCATTCACTGCGAGGTGAGCTGGGGATTGGAGCGGGAGATTGGGAAGTGGAGCGGGAGATTGGGAAGTGGAGCGGGAGATTGGGAAGTGGAGCGGGAGATTGGGAAGTGGAGCGGGAGATTGGAAAGTAAGTAGAGTGGGAGATTGGGAAGTGGAGCGGGAGATTGGGAAGTGGAGCGGGAGATTGGGAAGTGGAGCGGGAGATTGGAAAGTAAGTAGAGTGGGAGATTGGGAAGTGGAGCGGGAGATTAGGAAATGGAGTGGGAGATTGGGAAGTAGAGCGGGAGATTGGGAAGTAGAAGGGGAGATTGGGAAGTGGAGCGGGAGATTGGAAAGTAAGTAGAGTGGGAGATTGGGAAGTGGAGCGGGAGATTAGGAAATGGAGTGGGAGATTGGGAAGTAGAGCGGGAGATTGGGAAGTAGAAGGGGAGATTGGGAAGTGGAGCGGGAGATTGGGAAGTGGAGCGGGAGATTGGGAAGTAGAGCGGGAGATTAGGGAAGTAGAGTGGGAGATTGGGAAGTGGAGCGAGAGATTGGGAAGTAAAGCGAGAGATTGGGAAGTGCAGTTGGAGATTTGGATTGGAAGTAAAGCGGGGATTAGGAAGTAAAGTTAATGGATTGTAAAGTAGAGTCGAGGATTAGGAAGATCTGGAGAGCGGGATAGTAGTGATAGAGTAGGATAGTAGAGTGATAGAGTAGGATAGTAGAGTGATAGAGTAGGATAGTAGAGTGATAGAGTAGGATAGTAGAGTGATAGAGTAGGATAGTAGAGTGATAGAGTAGGATAGTAGAGTGATAGAGTAGGATAGTAGAGTGATAGAGTAGGATAGTAGTGGTAGAGTGGGATGTTTCAGAGGGGAGAGCAAAGTCGCATAGAAGATTGGACGGAAAGTGTCGCTAGTGGGCGGTCAGAAGATTGGACGGAAAGTGTCGCTAGTTGGCGGTCACAAGATTGGACGGAAAGTGTCGCTAGTTGGCGGTCACAAGATTGAACGGAAAGTGTCGCTAGTTGGCGGTCACAAGATTGAACGGAAAGTGTCGCTAGTTGGCGGTCACAAGATTGGACGGAAATTGTCGCTAGTTGGCGGTCAGAAAATTAGCTTAGCCGCGGGAGAAAACGAATAGAAAATCAATTTCTGTGCCCGCTGAACGCACAAACGCGGGATAAAATTGTAAAAAAGAAAATTTAGTGCGCAGCGCAGCTGCTATTGTAAGTGCGACATTCATTTATGCAACCTGCGCAGTAAATAGTTGTCTGTTATATAATAATTATACATATATAATCTCCTTTCTGCGCATTCCCAGCCTGCACTGCATTAGCATTCCTTAATACGAGACCCCCATAAACGCAACGGTGCAACTCCTCTATTCAGCTAATTCAGCTTAAGTGCACAGTAATAATATATTCATAATATGCATAAATATGCTTATAACTACTCGTAAATAGGTCAATAATAATAAATTGCGCCGGTGCTCTGGCCTGGCTATAACGAAGTTTATTGCGCTTGCCGCATCTGCTTTGTTCAGTGTTTTTTTTAAATTAGCGCGAATATTCAAATCGCCGTGAAGTATTGTTAAAGACGTAAAAAGTATAGAAAGACCCCGATGTCTAGTTTGTGCAGGGTCTAGATTGTAAAGATTCTAAATTGTGAGGATTCTAGATTGTGAAGATTCTAGATTGTGAAGATTCTAGATTGTAAAGATTATAAATTGTGAGGATTCTAGATTATGAAGATTCTAGATTGTGAAGATTCTAGATTGTGAAGATTCTAGATTGTGAAGATTCTAGTTTGTGAAGATTCTAGATTGTGAAGATTCTAGTTTGTATAGATTCTAGTTTGTAAAGATACTAGTTTGTGAAAATTCTAGATTGTGAAGATTCTAGTTTGTGAAGATTCTAGTCTGTGAAGATTCTAGTTTGTGAAGATTCTAGATTGTGAAGATTCTAGTTTGTGAAGATTCTAGATTGTGAAGATTCTAGATTGTGAAGATTCTAGATGTGAAGATTCTAGATTGTAAAGATTCTAGATTGTGAAGATTCTAGATTGTGAAGATTCTAGATTGTGAAGATTCTAGTTTGTGAAGATTCTAGATTGTGAAGATTCTAGATTGTGAAGATTCTAGATTGTGAAGATTCTAGTTTGTGAAGATTCTAGATTGTGAAGATTCTAGTTTGTGAAGATTCTAGATTGTGAAGATTCTAGTTTGTGAAGATTCTAGATTGTGAAGATTCTAGATTGTGAAGATTCTAGTTTGTGAAGATTCTAGATTGTAAAAATTCTAGATTGTGAAGATTCTAGATTGTGAAGATTCTAGTTTGTGAAGATTATAGTTTGTGAAGATTATAGATTGTGAAGATTCTAGTTTGTGAAGATTCTAGTTTGTGGAGATTCTAGTTTGTAAAGATACTAGTTTGTGAAAATTCTAGATTGTGAAGATTCTAGTTTGTGAAGATTCTAGTCTGTGAAGATTCTAGTTTGTGAAGATTCTAGATGGTGAAGATTCTAGTTTGTGAAGATTCTAGATTGTGAAGATTCTAGATTGTGAAGATTCAAGATGTGAAGATTATAGATTGTGAAGATTCTAGATTGTGAAGATTCTAGATTGTGAAGATTCTAGATTGTGAAGATTCTAGTTTGTGAAGATTCTAGATTGTGAAGATTCTAGTTTGTGGAGATTCTAGTTTGTAAAGATACTAGTTTGTGAAAATTCTAGATTGTGAAGATTCTAGTTTGTGAAGATTCTAGTCTGTGAAGATTCTAGTTTGTGAAGATTCTAGATTGTGAAGATTCTAGTTTGTGAAGATTCTAGATTGTGAAGATTCTAGATTGTGAAGATTCTAGATGTGAAGATTCTAGATTGTGAAGATTCTAGATTGTGAAGATTCTAGATTGTGAAGATTCTAGATTGTGAAGATTCTAGTTTGTGAAGATTCTAGATTGTGAAGATTCTAGATTGTGAAGATTCTAGATTGTGAAGATTCTAGTTTGTGAAGATTCTAGATTGTGAAGATTCTAGTTTGTGAAGATTCTAGATTGTGAAGATTCTAGTTTGTGAAGATTCTAGATTGTGAAGATTCTAGATTGTGAAGATTCTAGTTTGTGAAGATTCTAGATTGTAAAAATTCTAGATTGTGAAGATTCTAGTTTGTGAAGATTATAGTTTGTGAAGATTATAGATTGTGAAGATTCTAGTTTGTGAAGATTCTAGTTTGTGGAGATTCTAGTTTGTAAAGATACTAGTTTGTGAAAATTCTAGATTGTGAAGATTCTAGTTTGTGAAGATTCTAGTCTGTGAAGATTCTAGTTTGTGAAGATTCTAGATGGTGAAGATTCTAGTTTGTGAAGATTCTAGATTGTGAAGATTCTAGATTGTGAAGATTCAAGATGTGAAGATTATAGATTGTGAAGATTCTAGATTGTGAAGATTCTAGATTGTGAAGATTCTAGATTGTGAAGATTCTAGATTGTGAAGATTCTAGATTGTGAAGATTCTAGTTTTTGAAGATTCTAGATTGTGAAGATTCTAGATTGTAAAAATTCTAGTTTGTGAAGATTCTAGATGGTGAAGATTCTAGTTTGTAAAAATTCTAGATTGTGAAGATTCTAGTTTGTGAAGATTCTAGATTGTGAAGATTCTAGATTGTGAAGATTCTAGTTTGTGAAGATTCTAGTTTTTGAAGATTCTAGATTGTGAAGATTCTAGATTGTAAAAATTCTAGTTTGTGAAGATTCTAGATTGTAAAGATTCTAGATTGTGAGGATTCTAGATTGTGAAGATTCTAGATTGTGAAGATTCTAGATTGTGAGGATTCTAGATTGTGAAGATTCTAGATTGTAAAGATTCTAGATTGTGAAGATTCTAGATTGTGAAGATTCTAGATTGTGAAGATTCTAGATTGTGAAGATTCTAGTTTGTGAAGATTCTAGATTGTGAAGATTCTAGTTTGTGAAGATTCTAGATTGTGAAGATTCTAGATTGTGAAGATTCTAGTTTGTGAAGATTCTAGTTTTTGAAGATTCTAGATTGTGAAGATTCTAGATTGTGAAGATTCTAGTTTGTGAAGATTCTAGATTGTTAAGATTCTAGTTTGTGAAGATTCTAGATTGTGAAGATTCTAGTTTGTGAAGATTCTAGATTGTGAAGATTCTAGATTGTGAAGATTCTAGATTGTGAAGATTCTAGATTGTGAAGATTCTAGTTTGTGAAGATTCTAGATTGTGAAGATTCTAGTTTGTGAAGATTCTAGATTGTGAAGATTCTAGTTTGTGAAGATTCTAGATTGTGAAGATTCTAGATTGTGAAGATTCTAGATTGTGAAGATTCTAGTTTGTGAAGATTCTAGATTGTAAAAATTCTAGATTGTGAAGATTCTAGATTGTGAAGATTCTAGATTGTGAAGATTCTAGTTTGTGAAGATTATAGATTGTGAAGATTCTAGTTTGTGAAGATTGTAGTTTGTGGAGATTCTAGTTTGTAAAGATACTAGTTTGTGAAAATTCTAGATTGTAAAGATTCTAGTTTGTGAAGATTCTAGTCTGTGAAGATTCTAGTTTGTGAAGATTCTAGTTGGTGAAGATTCTAGTTTGTGAAGATTCTAGATTGTGAAGATTCTAGATTGTGAAGATTCTAGTTTGTGAAGATTCTAGATTGTGAATATTCTAGATTGTGAAGATTCTAGTTTGTGAAGATTCTAGTTTGTGAAGATTCTAGTTTTTGAAGATTCTAGATTGTGAAGATTCTAGATTGTAAAAATTCTAGATTGTGAAGATTCTAGTTTGTGAAGATTCTAGATTGTGAAGATTCTAGATGGTGAAGATTCTAGATTGTGAAGATTCTAGATTGTGAGGATTCTAGATTGTGAAGATTCTAGATTGTAAAAATTCTAGATTGTGAAGATTCTAGATTGTGAAGATTCTAGATTGTGAAGATTCTAGATTGTGAAGATTATAGATTGTGAAGATTCTAGTTTGTGAAGATTCTAGTTTGTGGAGATTCTAGTTTGTAAAGATACTAGTTTGTGAAAATTCTAGATTGTGAAGATTCTAGTTTGTGAAGATTCTAGTCTGTGAAGATTCTAGTTTGTGAAGATTCTAGATGGTGAAGATTCTAGATTGTGAAGATTCTAGATTGTGAAGATTCTAGATGTGAAGATTCTAGTTTGTGAAGATTCTAGATTGTGAAGATTCTAGATTGTGAAGATTCTAGATTGTTAAGATTCTAGATTGTTAAGATTGAAGATTCTTCAAATATTCTTCAAAGAAGATTCTAGATTGTGATGAAGATTCTATATTGTGAAGATTCTAGATTGTGAAGATTCTAGTTTGTGAAGATTCTAGATTGTGAAGATTCTAGATTGTGAAGATTCTAGATTGTGAAGATTTTAGATGGTGAAGATTCTAGTTTGTGAAGATTCTAGATTGTGAAGATTCTAGTTTGTGAAGATTCTAGATTGTGAAGATTCTAGTTTGTGAAGATTCTAGATTGTGAAGATTCTATAGTTTATGAAGTGGGAATTAAAATTGCTAGGATTTACTAAAAGCACTCTGTTGTACTTTACCGTACTGGACTATATGCTCATTACTAATTCATTGAATTTGTTCTGCTAGCGCCTTAGATGAAATTCAATACAGTATTGGGAACTGAGTCTCTGTAGCTGAAATTTTAGCTATACTGTATAGGTATGTGATTTTAACTGGCTTGTAAGTCTTTTTGTTTTTCATTTCTGTTGCGTCGTGCAGGTGTCGGTGGTAGGCGAGACGCAGAACGTCTCCGGCCAGTCGAACGCCCAGCCAGTCCGCGTGCCAGACTGCCGCCTAGCCGAGGAGCTGTCCCAGCTGCTTGAGCGCGGTCTTCACGCCGATGTTGCCCTGTGCGTTGGCGCCAACGGCGCCGAATTGCGCGCCCACAAATCGGTGCTGTCGGCTCGGTCGCCAGTGTTTCAGGTAAGCTTGAGTATTCTATAGCGTCTGATGTTTGTGCTTTTAAGTTGCTCTTCTGGTCTCTCTTCTCTATTTATCCAGCATACTAAAATGAAATGTTTCTATCCATCTAGGCAGGTATGCGACTCATTTTTTAGAACAAATGGGCTCAACTGATTTTCAAAAAAACTTGCACCGTTCCATCAGGAATTTTCTGGTTTCGGTATTCTCTGTTTCCTCTATATCTCCCCTGTGTCCTCTATATCTCCCCTGTGTCCTCTATATCTCCCCTGTGTCCTCTATATCTCCCCTGTGTCCTCTATATCTCCCCTGTGTCCTCTATATCTCCCCTGTGTCCTCTATATCTCCCCTGTGTCCTCTATATCTCCCCTGTGTCCTCTATATCTCCCCTGTGTCCTCTATATCTCCCCTGTGTCCTCTATATCTCCCCTGTGTCCTCTATATCTCCCCTGTGTCCTCTGGTATCTCCCCTGTGTCCTCTATATCTCCCCTGTGTCCTCTATATCTCCCTTGTGTCCTCTATATCTCCCCTGTGTCCTCTATATCTCCCTTGTGTCCTCTATATCTCCCCTGTGTCCTCTATATCTCCCCTGTGTCCTCTATATCTTCCTTGTGTCCTCTATATCTCCCCTGTGTCCTCTATATCTCCCCTGTGTCCTCTATATCTCCCCTGTGTCCTCTATATCTCCCCTGTGTCCTCTATATCTCCCCTGTGTCCTCTGGTATCTCCCCTGTGTCCTCTATATCTCCCCTGTGTCCTCTATATCTCCCTTGTGTCCTCTATATCTCCCCTGTGTCCTCTATATCTCCCTTGTGTTCTCTATATCTCCCCTGTGTCCTCTATATCTCCCCTGTGTCCTCTATATCTTCCTTGTGTCCTCTATATCTCCCCTGTGTCCTCTATATCTCCCCTGTGTCCTCTATATCTCCCCTGTGTCCTCTATATCTCCCTTGTGTCCTCTATATCTCCCCTGTGTCCTCTATATCTCCCCTGTGTCCTCTATATCTCCCCTGTGTCCTCTATATCTCCCCTGTGTCCTCTGGTATCTCCCCTGTGTCCTCTATATCTCCCCTGTGTCCTCTATATCTCCCTTGTGTCCTATATATCTCCCCTGTGTCCTCTATATCTCCCTTGTGTCCTCTATATCTCCCCTGTGTCCTCTATATCTCCCCTGTGTCCTCTATATCTTCCTTGTGTCCTCTATATCTCCCCTGTGTCCTCTATATCTCCCCTGTGTCCTCTATATCTCCTCTGTGTCCTCTATATCTCCCATGTCTCCTCTATATCTCCCCTGTGTCCTCTATATCTCCCCTGTGTCCTCTATATCTCCCTTGTGTCCTCTATATCTCCCCTGTGTCCTCTATATCTCCCTGTGTCCTCTATATCTCCCCTGTGTCCTCTATATCTCCCCTGTGTCCTCTATATCTCCCCTGTGTCCTCTATATCTCCCCTGTGTCCTCTATATCTCCCCTGTGTCCTCTATATCTCCCTTGTGTCCTCTATATCTCCCCTGTGTCCTCTATATCTCCCCTGTGTCCTCTATATCTCCCCTGTGTCCTCTATATCTCCCCTGTGTCCTCTATATCTCCCTTGTGTCCTCTATATCTCCCCTGTGTCCTCTATATCTCCCTTGTGTCCTCTATATCTCCCCTGTGTCCTCTATATCTCCCCTGTGTCCTCTATATCTCCCCTGTGACCTCTATATCTCCCCTGTGTCCTCTATATCTCCCCTGTGACCTCTATATCTCCCCTGTGTCCCCTATTATCTCCCCTGTGTCCCCTATTATCTCCCCTGTGTCCCCTATTATCTCCCCTGTGTCTCCTATTATCTCCCCTGTGTCCCCTATTATCTTCCCTGTGTCCCCTATTATCTTCCCTGTGTCGTCTTTTATCTCCTGTGTCCCCTATTATCTCCCATGTCCTCTATATCTCCCCTGTGTTCTCTATTATCTCCCCTGTGTCCCCTATTATCTCCCCCTGTGTCCCCTATTATCTCCCTGGCCCTGTGTCCTCTATATCTCCCATGTCTCCTCTATATCTCGCATGTGTCCTCTATATCTCCCCTGTGTCCTCTATATCTCCCCTGTGTCCCCTATTATCTCCCCTGTGTCTCCTATTATCTCCCCCTGTGTCCCCTATTATCTTCCCTGTGTCCTCTATTATCTCCTGTGTCCTCTATATCCCCCTGTGTCTTCTATATCTCTCCTCTCCTATATCTCCCCTCCTATTTCTCCCAGTCCTTTCTCACCTATCTGTCCACTCTTCTATCTGTCATTTTCCTATCAATAGCAATCCGACTATCTTGCGATAGTAGCCGTCATCAATGAGCTTCAGTTATCTAGCGTGATAGTGTATTTAATAAAGACATCATCTCCTACAGGCCATGTTTGAGCACCAAATGGAGGAGAGCCGAGCAAATCGCGTCGAAGTGCCGGACCTGGACGAGGACACGATGCGCGAGGTGCTGCGCTACCTGTACACTGGCCGGGCGCCCAACCTGTCCAATATGGCCGACAGTTTGCTAGCCGCGGCGGACAAGTACCAGCTGGACAGGCTCAAGGTGAGAATGCCAGGGCCTGTTTCAGCAGTTCAATATTAAGCTTTAAATAGGCTTTGTTGAAGCCTATTGTATGCAAGGTATTTTTAGCCAAGCTTTCTTTTTCATGCAAGATTTCACGGTAAAAAATAGCGTACTAGATAATTGCGACCGACATAAGCCTCAGCTTCCCTAACTTTTATTTTGAATATTGCCTGTCCTAGATTTTTTGTACTGCTTTCTTATTTAGTGTTACTATTCATAGCGATTTGGGCAAGAAAGCAAGGTTTATTTTAGAAGTTCAAAATCAGTATACTAAAATCAACATTGTTAGCTACTAAAGCTACTAATCTGACATTTCCAGCTACTAAAGCTACTAATCTGACATTTCCAGCTACTAATCTGACATCTCAAAGCTACTAATCTGACATTTCAAGCTATTGATCTGACATTTCCAGCTACTAATCTGACATCTCAAGCTACTAATCTGACATTTCAAGCTATTGATCTGACATTTCCAGCTACTAATCTGACATCTCAAGCTACTAATCTGACATTTCAAGCTATTGATCTGACATTTCCAGCTACTAATCTGACATCTCAAGCTACTAATCGGACATTTCAAGCTATTGATCTGACATTTCCAGCTACTAATCTAACATTTCCAGCTACTAATCTGACATTTCCAGCTACTAATCTGACATCTCAAGCTACTAACCTGACATTTCCAGCTACTAATCTGACATCTCAAGCTACTAACCTGACATTTCCAGCTATTAATCTGACATTTCCAGCTACTAATCTGACATTTCCAGCTACTAATCTGACGTTTCCAGCTACTAATCTGACATTTCAAGCTATTGATCTGACATTTCCAGCTACTAATCTGACATCTCAAGCTATTGATCTGACATTTCCAGCTACTAATCTGACATTTCAAGCTATTGATCTGACATTTCCAGCTACTAATCTGACATCTCAAGCTATTGATCTGACATTTCAAACTACTAATCTGACATCTCAAACTACTAATCTGACACCTCAAACTACTAATCTGAAATTTCCAGCTACTAATCTGACATTTTGGCTTCCAAAATCCATTTCATATTGAATTTCAGGTGATGTGCGAAGAGTCTTTAGCTGCCAGCCTCACAGTTGAGAACACGTGCGACTGCCTAGTGCTGGCCGACTTGCACTCTGCCGAGCAGCTCAGGCAGCACGCCTGCGACTACCTGCTGGGCCACGCCAACGAAGTGACGGAGTCAGCCGGCTGGGCCCAGATGGTCCGGCGCCAGCCGCACCTGGTTGCCGAGGCCTTTAAAGCCCTGGCTATGCAAGCCACGCCGCCGCTTGGTCCGCCTAGGAAGCGGCCGAAACCACAGCAGCCGTGAATGGCTAACAATTGAAATCGCAGTTTTATCACACGATAATATATACACGAGACTCATATAATTTTTTATCGCTACTCCACGTCTCTTCCATACTTTAAAAGTGCGATTCACACGCTATGCATATCGTTGAGGTTTTGGATGGTAGACACGAGTACACACTGAAGGGTCGGAGAGGCAGATCTGAGATCCAGGTTTGCTAAATGCTGGATTAACTATTCGATATTTCCCTTACTGATCCTCTACTTCTGTTTCTAAACTGCAATCCTAGGGGGTTGTAGCCTATA
The DNA here is from genome assembly GCA_002269645.1 of Macrostomum lignano. NCBI lineage: Eukaryota > Metazoa > Platyhelminthes > Macrostomidae > Macrostomum > Macrostomum lignano. Next base: position 89,973 of record NIVC01000807.1, on the reverse strand, counting down.
GTGGTTAGAGAGCAACGGACTCACGACTTGAAAGTCGGGGGTTCGATTCCCGATCCCAGTGGAACAATTTGTGTCCTTGAGCAAGACACTTAACCCTGCATTGCTTCAGTTCACCCAGCTGTAAAATGGGTGCCAGCATTAGCTGGGGTAATTCAGGGTGTGTGTGGCGACCCCCAGTCCTTGGACTGAACAGCCGTACGCAGCCTTCAAATGCGCTGCGCAATAGCTGCGGCTGAGCTGTCGGTTGCACATCTGGCCCAATTGGGAGCAGGCGTAATCAATTATTATATTATGTTATTGTTTTAAACTTCACATTTAATTTCATTTTTCTGCTTTAATACAATTTTTCTGCGCCTGTTTTTTACCGTCTGTGAAGTGTCAATATGGAGCAAATAGGGGACATATTTGTTCTTTTGCAGGCACTTCTAGGCCTCAATCAGCTATCAGTCATTTATGTTTAATCCTGAATATGATCTCTAGCTTGCTAGACCTGTTTCATATTGTAATCGAAACAATTGTTGTCCTTTTTTGTAGAGAGCTCTTTCGTATTCGGATTATTATAGCAAGAATCTGTACTGCACTATTTGTTATTGCATATATTGTTTATTGTGCGAACTCAATTTAATTAAATTTGTCTTCTATCCGATGTTTTTATGTCCTAAATTCCAGAATTTTGCTTTTCGGCACTTTTTTAAAAGTAATTGAAAATTTTCGGTTCATTTAAAATTGTAACTGTGAGGCAAAGGCAGTGAGTGCTCTAGTTGCACTTTTTATATTGCAAACTAGATCCTTTGTGTTGCTAGCATACGAGCTGTATTTCATTGTTTATTCACAAACGACAGAGAATAAGTGCAAGCATGGCATTTTCCATTGTTTTTTTAGCGACTGTGAATGTTTTCTGTATTTAAACTAGGCGACCGTTTACACAGCTTTGCTCGTTTCCAATATCTTTCTCGTATGCTGTTGTCGCTTTGTGTATCGAAATAACGAATTTAGACTCTACATTCTCACTGAGGCTTGTCCAAACCCAATCCAGAGCCAATGCACACTCCTACAGCCCTTTATTGGAGCCGATGTACACTCTTCTAGTCTAGCCTACCCCCTCAGCCCCTTATCGGAGCCAATGTACACTCTTCTAGTCTAGCCTACCCCCTCAGCCCCTTATCGGAGCCAATGTACACTCTTCTAGCCTAGCCTACCCCCTCAGCCCCTTATCGGAGCCAATGTACACTCTTCTAGTCTAGCCTACCCCCTCAGCCCCTTATCGGAGCCAATGTACACTCTTCTAGCCTAGCCTACCCCCTCAGCCCCTTATCGGAGCCAATGTACACTCTTCTAGTCTAGCCTACCCCCTCAGCCCCTTATCGGAGCCAATGTACACTCTTCTAGTCTAGCCTACCCCCTCAGCCCCTTATCGGAGCCAATGTACACTCTTCTAGCCTAGCCTACCCCCTCAGCCCCTTATCGGAGCCAATGTACACTCTTCTAGCCTAGCCTACCCCCTCAGCCCCTTATCGGAGCCAATGTACACTCTTCTAGTCTAGCCTACCCCCTCAGCCCCTTATCGGAGCCAATGTACACTCTTCTAGTCTAGCCTACCCCCTCAGCCCCTTATCGGAGCCAATGTACACTCTTCTAGTCTAGCCTACCCCCTCAGCCCCTTATCGGAGCCAATGTACACTCTTCTAGCCTAGCCTACCCCCTCAGCCCCTTATCGGAGCCAATGTACACTCTTCTAACCTAGCCTACCCCTCAGCCCCTTTTCAGAGCCAATATACACTCTCGAAAAATATTGATAACACTAAGTGCAAGCCAAAGCCAACGCAGATTATGTCAAATGCTTCTATCAGAGAACTCTTCATTTTCAAAATAGTTGATTTCGTATTTAAACAGCGTGCGAAAGCGCTTCATCCTTCTTTGTCCGAGTCAATATTCGTGTTGTTGCTGTTACTATGCTTTTATACATTTGCCTTTTTGTGTTGGAAAGAATCTGATTCTGTCCTATATTTGTTATAGTTAGCGTTTCTACTGTTGAGTAAAACAAAAGCCGCCATTCAAACGCTGTTAGGCACTCAGTAGTTATTAATTATTAACTGCATATATTGTTTCGTTCTGCCGAGTGCAGCTGCTGCGATGTTGTGCAGAGACAAAACAGAAAAATCAGTAAAAAATTGGTTTTATGAATGGCCTGCATCTTTTGCCTAATTAAGGCAATAAATTTTGTCTAACTCTCAGACTTTGTCATTGTCTTGCATCTTTCAATTGAACTGAGTATTATTCATACAGAGAATCATGGACTCTTAGAAGCGTTTAAAGATACGCCTGACCTTCAAATATACAAGAATGTATAGGAGAATATACATCGGATAGTTCAGGCTAGGCCAGGGCTAGTGGCGCAAATTAGTGCCAGCTGTTTTTTTTCTAAATATATTTGGTTTCTTGCTGTAATAATTAGCTTAAATAATATATAAATATAATGTATGCAGTTAATTAGGGTTAACTCTCAGCTTTGCTAAAGGTAATACAAGGGCTGTCCTAATCAGTTAGCGTATGCGCATGCATGCGTGTTTTTTTCAGTCACAGCCCCACCCCCTTCTTCCTCTCCCACCCTATTAAAATATGGCATTCCATGTCGCTATGCACTTTTCTTAGTTGTCAGCAGCGCCTCCTCGCCGCCCCTGTTTATCACCCGCCATTATTATGCTCGCGCTCGCGTGTGTCCTTGTGTTTTTTTATTTTTGGCCCAATTCGATTGGACTCGGACCAATCAGCGCCAGGAGTTCTCTTGGGCTGAGCTGCTACTGCCGCGAGCTTAAAGTCTAAGCTGACTTGTCGGACAGGACCTGCGCGCTCACACACACACACGCACACACACATCGCGCAAAATAGTCTACGTGAACTCTTCCCCGACCGACTCCTCTCTCCTTCTCTCCTCGGTACAGGCGCACTTGAGTACTTAAGGTGGCGGCAGGCAGCCGTGCAGAACTGATGATGACGCCAATGGCTCGCAGTTTTAGATTAGCTTACTTTGTACTGCTGGACCTATTTTTGCCGCTCCTCCTTCCCTGATCCTGTTTACAATTTTTTTTTCGATCGCTAGACCACCTCTCCTTCCCTCCCCCTGTCCCCACTGCCAATGCGTACAGTTGCGATCGTTCTTACTCTCATGATTGCTACTATAATTACATTCCAAAGCAGTGTAGTTGTTTGGTAATAATTATAAATATTTTTTAATTATATATTATTCATTAAAGTCCTGGTTGGTTATATTTATTACATGAATAATAAGGCAACGAAGACTATAGTTAAAAGTAAGTTAAGCGCCACAAAGACTATAGTTTAAATTAAGTAAGTTAAGCGCCACAAAGACTATAGTTTAAATTAAGTAAGTTAAGCGCCACAAAGACTATAGTTTAAATTAAGTAAGTTAAGCGCCACAAAGACTATAGTTTAAATTAAGTAAGTTAAGCGCCACAAAGACTATAGTTTAAATTAAGTAAGTTAAGCGCCACAAAACTATAGTTTAAAGTAAGTTAAGCGCCACAAAGACTATAGTTTAAATTAAGTAAGTTAAGCGCCACAAAGACTATAGTTTAAATTAAGTAAGTTAAGCGCCACAAAGACTATAGTTTAAATTAAGTAAGTTAAGCGCCACAAAACTATAGTTTAAAGTAAGTTAAGCGCCACAAAGACTATAGTTTAAATTAAGTAAGTTAAGCGCCACAAAGACTATAGTTTAAATTAAGTAAGTTAAGCGCCACAAAACTATAGTTTAAAGTAAGTTAAGCGCCACAAAGACTATAGTTTAAATTAAGTAAGTTAAGCGCCACAAAGACTATAGTTTAAATTAAGTAGGTTAAGCGCCACAAAGACTATAGTTTAAATTAAGTAAGTTAAGCGCCACAAAGACTATAGTTTAAATTAAGTCAGTTAAGCGCCACAAAGACTATTAGTTTAAGCAAAACAAAGACTAGTTTGAGATCGATTTAGCGCTTTAATAACAAAATAACAGACAGGTTTGGCGCCATAGACTTAGACTTTGCTAATCGTATCCCATGCCATTTCCCGTTATTCCAGCTCTAGGGTCGCTGCCGCGCACCAGGCAGAGCCATGCGAACCGTATTGATGGTATCGGAGAAGCCCTCGCTGGCTTCCAGCATATCCGAGATTCTATCCGGCCGACAGGCGCACAGTCGCAAAGGCTTTAACAATGCCTGCAGCGTGCACGAATGGCGCGGCAGTTTCCGCTCCGAGCCGGTCAGCTTTCGCATGACCAGCGTCTGCGGCCACGTCATGTCGCTGGACTTTCTGCCCAAGTATAACAACTGGGACCGCTGCGATCCGGTGAGCTTTGTGCGCATCAGTTCTGTCTGCCTGTCTGCCTGCCTGCCTGCCTGCCTGCCTGCCTGCCTGCCTGCCTGCCTGCCTGCCTGCCTGCCTGCCTGCCTGCCTGCCTGCCTGCCTGCCTGCCTGCCTGCCTGCCTGCCTGCCTGCCTGCCTGCCTGCCTGCCTGCCTGCCTGCCTGCCTGCCTGCCTGCCTGCCTGCCTGCCTGCCTGCCTGTCTGCCTGCCTGCCTGTCTGCCTGCCTGCCTGCCTGCCTGCCTGCCTGTCTGTCTGCCTGCCTGCCTGCCTGCCTGCCTGTCTGTCTGTCTGTCTGCCTGCCTGCCTGTCTGTCTGTCTGTCTGTCTGTCTGTCTGTCTGCCTGCCTGTCTGTCTGTCTGTCTGTCTGTCTGCCTGCCTGCCTGTCTGTCTGTCTGCCTGCCTGTCTGTCTGTCTGTCTGTCTGCCTGTCTGTCTGCCTGCCTGCCTGCCTGCCTGCCTGCCTGCCTGTCTGTCTGCCTGCCTGTCTGCCTGTCTGTCTGTCTGTCTGTCTGTCTGTCTGTCTGTCTGTCTGTCTGTTTGTCTGTCTGCCTGTTTGTCTGTGTCCGTCTGTTTGTGTCTCTGTGTCTATCTCTCCGTCTGTCTTAGTGTCCTAATGTCTGTCTGTTTGTCTGTCTGCCTGTTTGTCTGTGTTTGTCTGTCCGTCTGTTCTATTTGCCGATTTCGACTGAATGTGTTTTATTTATGAACTGTAACGTTTCATTTTCCTCCTTTATTGTATTCTTTTAATATTTCAATATTTTTGTCTTGTTTCTCCTTGGATGATTTCGTGTATAGATACGAGTATATGCTTGCCTCTATTAGAAACATTTGCCATGCAAAATGAAAACAAAAATAGATTGACTCTTATTATTTTTGCTTGAGCTGTAGCCTCCTATATTAATCCTTTATGCCATAAAAACGCAAACAGCTATATGATATTGCTTTCGACCGCCTTTAATATCCTTGCCGATTATTTGATTGTTGATAGTGTGCAAGCCAGCCCCGTGTTTTGTGTTTTTTGACCTCTTTAGCTCGAGAAGATCTTATTCAGTCCTTTTCCACCTTTGATCTCATTCTCGTCTTTATTTTTATTGACGGATTAGCATATCTATGGTTGATGACAAAAAAAGTACACGCAGACATTTCAAGCGCTATTTGCGCAGTCATTTTCGTGCCCACCCTATAAGAGCTTTCTCATTCTCTGATATTGAATGTCCCTAATGCTTGAAGGGTTAGGCAGAAGCAGGTGCGCGCTGCGGCTTTAAGCGGAAATGGAAAATTGCCGAGCGGTGAACTCGCAGCTAGCTCTTAGCCATAACTCTCCACTATCTCCTCACCTTGCGATGCAAATTGCATCACCCACAGTTGATTGTAAATTGTAATTGTAAATTGTAAATCGCTTGATTTCAAAATATTTCAAACGGAGCCTTGTTAGCATTTGTCAGGAAGGAGGGTGCACTTTATCTGATTGTACTTTTATTCTCTTTATTCGCATGTTATTTCGCAATTTCATTAATTGCGAATGTCGCCTCGGTGCGAGGGGTTGTCTTGATTAAATTGCCATTTTTCAGACGGGTTGCACTTTTCTAGTTACGGTTCAGGCTTCGTAAGCTGTAACTGTGTCTGCCTTCCCTTCTCCATTCTGATTAAGGCCGAGCTGTTTATCGCGGAGACTCAAAAGAAGGAGGCCTCTCCCGGCTTGAAGATGCCCGCCTTTCTAGCCAGAGAGGCCCGCGGCTGCGATGTCCTGGTGCTGTGGCTGGACTGCGATAAAGAGGGCGAGAACATCTGCTTCGAGGTCATCGAGGCTGTGTCCGAAGCTATGCGTTTGACTCCGCAGGTGGGCGAGAATTTTCGTTGCAGTCAGATCTCTTCTGTCAGTAGATCAGTGTGTCAGTAGATCAGTGTGTCAGTTAGTACTTGTGTCAGTAGATCAGTGTGTCAGTAGATCCGTGTGTCAGTAGATCAGTGTGTCAGTAGATCCGTGTGTCAGTAGATCCGTGTGTCAGTAGATCAGTGTGTCAGTAGATCAGTGTGTCAGTAGATCCGTGTGTCAGTAGATCAGTGTGTCAGTAGATCCGTGTGTCAGTAGATCAGTGTGTCAGTAGATCCGTGTGTCAGTAGATCAGTGTGTCAGTAGATCCGTGTGTCAGTAGATCAGTGTGTCAGTAGATCCGTGTGTCAGTAGATCAGTGTGTCAGTAGATCCGTGTGTCAGTAGATCAGTGTGTCAGTAGATCCGTGTGTCAGTAGATCAGTGTGTCAGTAGATCCGTGTGTCAGTAGATCAGTGTGTCAGTAGATCCGTGTGTCAGTAGATCAGTGTGTCAGTAGATCCGTGTGTCAGTAGATCAGTGTGTCAGTAGATCAGTGTGTCAGTAGATCAGTGTGTCAGTAGATCAGTGTGTCAGTTAGTACTTGTGTCAGTAGATCAGTGTGTCAGTAGATCAGTGTGTCAGTAGATCAGTGTGTCAGTAGATCAGTGTGTCAGTAGATCCGTGTGTCAGTAGATCAGTGTGTCAGTAGATCCGTGTGTCAGTAGATCAGTGTGTCAGTAGATCCGTGTGTCAGTAGATCAGTGTGTCAGTAGATCAGTGTGTCAGTAGATCAGTGTGTCAGTTAGTACTTGTGTCAGTAGATCAGTGTGTCAGTAGATCAGTGTGTCAGTAGATCCGTGTGTCAGTAGATCAGTGTGTCAGTAGATCCGTGTGTCAGTAGATCAGTGTGTCAGTAGATCAGTGTGTCAGTAGATCAGTGTGTCAGTAGATCAGTGTGTCAGTAGATCAATGTGTCAGTAGATCAGTGTGTCAGTAGATCCGTGTGTCAGTAGATCAATGTGTCAGTAGATCAATGTGTCAGTAGATCAGTGTGTCAGTAGATCCGTGTGTCAGTAGATCCGTGTGTCAGTAGATCCTTGTATGTTAGTTCATTGGCGATTTTGTGACTATAGATAGAGACAAAGACTTTGTATAGTGGATATACTAAGAGTATTGTTAGTCCAACTGTTCCTTTTTAATGCAAGGAAAGCCTATTAAAACCATTGTAGAATACATACAGAGCCAAGTTCAGCGCCATCACCAGCCAGGAGATCAATCACGCTATGCAGAATCTGGGCCGGCCCAACGAGAAGGAGGCGATCTCGGTTGATGCCAGACAAGAGCTGGACCTGCGAATTGGATGCGCCTTCACCCGCTTCCAGACAAAGTTCTTTCAGGTTCGGGTATTTCTTTTAACTTTTAGTGCACTATTGCTCTGTTCTAGACACGATTTTGTTAAACTTTAACTAGCTAAGTCTTCTGTTTTGTATCTTGGAGACGGAGTGACAATGAAAGGCGGAGGCAGACAGGAGTGAGCAAGAAAGAGTGACACAATGAAAGACGGGGGCAGACAGGAGTCAGCAAGAAAGAGTGACACAATGAAAGACGGGGGCAGACAGGAGTGAGCAAGAAAGAGTGACACAATGAAAGACGGGGCAGACAGGAGTCAGCAAGAAAGAGTGACACAATGAAAGGCGGAGGCAGACAGGAGTGAGCAATAAAGAGTGACACAATGAAAGGCGGAGGCAGACAGGAGTGAGCAAGAAAGAGTGACACAATGAAAGACGTACGCAGACAGAAGTGAGCAAGAGTGACACAAAGGACTGAGGATGAAGACAGAGAGAAGAATAAAGAAGAGAGAGTGACACAAATGACTGAGGATGAAGATAGAGAGAAGAATAAAGAAGATAGAGTGACACAAAGGATTGATGATGAAGACAGAGAAGAATAAAGAAGAGAGAGTGACACAACGGACTGAGGATGAAGACAGAGAGAAGAATTAAGAAGAGAGAGTGACACAAAGGACTGAGGATGATGTCAGAGAGAAGAATAAAGAAGAGAGAGTGACACAAAGGTTTGAGGATGAAGACAGAGAGAAGAATAAAGAGAGTGTGACACAAAGGACTGAGGATGAAGACAGAGAGAAGAATAAAGAAGATAGTGACACAAATGACTGAGGATGAAGACAGAGAGAAGAATACAGAAGAGAGAGTGACACAAAGGACTGAGGATGAAGACAGAGAGAAGAATACAGAAGAGAGAGTGACACAAAGGACTGAGGATGAAGACAGAGAGAAGAATAAAGAAGAGAGAGTGACACAAAGGACTGAGGATGAAGACAGAGAGAAGAATACAGAAGAGAGAGTGACACAAATGACTGAGGATGAAGACAGAGAGAAGAATAAAGAAGAGAGAGTGACACAAAGGACTGAGGATGAAGACAGAGAGAAGAATAAAGAAGAGAGAGTGACACAAAGGACTGAGGATGAAGACAGAGAGAAGAATACAGAAGAGAGAGTGACACAAAGGACTGAGGATGAAGACAGAGAGAAGAATAAAGAAGAGAGAGTGACACAAAGGACTGAGGATGAAGACAGAGAGAAGAATAAAGAAGAGAGAGTGACACAAATGACTGAGGATGGGAGACAGAAAAAAAAGTAGAGAGCGTGACACAAGCAAGGACAGAGGAAAAGCAGAGAAACAAAAAAGTGTGACACATGATCGATTACCCATTGAGACAGATCAATACAGTGCTTATCCAATGGCGCATATTATAAAATACGTTATATAGACAGGCTAAATGCGTCATTGCAGTCTAGGATAGTAGAATATTTTCCTCGGGGCAATAAATTATTAGCAGGCTTAGCGTGCACAGAAGAAAAAAATCGGTTAGCCTGTCCTGAAACTGTTCTGCAAGCCTGCTTTACTGTTGCACTGCACAGTACAGTACAGTTCACAGTACATCAAATCTGATTAGTATGACTCGCTAACTTTAGTTCTAGCTTTTCCAAAGGGCATTTGAACTTATCAGCAGACTGTGTTTTCTATCGGACTTAAATACAGCCGCGTGCGTGTGTTGTATATTCATGAATGTGCGGCTAGTTGCCTATAAATAGAAATTAGCTCAACTAACTGAAAGAAGGCTTTACTAGCATTACATCCGACCTCTTCGGGGCTGTATTCTGTGTGTCTGTCACTGGTTTCTCGCATCGAGCTCAGCCTCTCTCACAATATTCATCCATTCTCTTCTTTTTCCCCATCTATCCATTCTCTCTCCCCTTCTATCCATTCTCCGCATCTATCCATTCTCCACATCTATCCATTCTCCGCTTCTATCCATTCTCCGCATCTATCTATTCTCCGCATCTATCCATTCTCCGCATCTATCCATTCTCCGCATTTATCCATTCTCCGCATCTATCTATTCTCCGCATCTATCCATTCTCCGCATCTATCCATTCTCCGCATTTATCCATTCTCCGCATCTATCCATTCTCCGCATCTATCCATTCTCCGCATCTATCCATTCTCCGCATTTATCCATTCTCCGCATCTATCCATTCTCCGCATTTATCCATTCTCCGCATCTATCTATTCTCCGCATCTATCCATTCTCCGCATCTATCCATTCTCCGCATTTATCCATTCTCCGCATCTATCCATTCTCCGCATCCATCTTTTCTCCCCATGTATCCATTCTCTCTCCCCATCTATCCATTCTCTCCTCATCTATCCATTCTCTCTCCCCATTTATCCATTCTCCGCATCTATCCATTCTCCGCATCTATCTATTCTCC
>NIVC01000807.1:0-75000 GCA_002269645.1 Macrostomum lignano | reverse complement strand
AATTTCCTATGTTTACCTTGTAACCAAAATCCTGTGCCGATATGTAGCGTAAACAAGTTTATTATGCGGATTTTCCTTTTTCCAGAGTGAATTTAACAAATTTGCTTTTACGCTACTTTTAGTAGTTTCAGCTTCGGTCAATATCAGTAGGTTAGGTTAGACAGGGGATTCGCGGAATTGTTTAGAATTAGACCGCCACCGCCAGGACCAATGATTCGCATCCAAGCACTTTTAGATTTGCAGGGAAATCTTATAAGGAAATCGGATACGAAGATATTTAAATATCTTGATTCGCGCCTTTCAGTACAGTTCCAAAACACGAGTCATAAAACACATAACTTTTTGTATGCATTACGCATGCAGTAAAGCTATTGTGTGATCAGATTAATGACTAGATTACTACAATAGCTAGATGTAAAGTAGATCAGATCAGACGTTTTTAAACACTGCATGCAATACCAATTTGATTTACTGTGCTCGAGTACAAATAGAAATTAGAGCAATTATAAAAAATGGTGCCTTCATCATTGAGCACCTGTAGTGCAAATATATGTGTGTTTGCGCTGTTATGCCAGTGAGCCCTTGTGTCAGTGAGCCCTTGTGTCAGTGAGCACTTGTGTCAGTGGGCACTTGTGTCAGTGGGCACTTGTGTCAGTGGGCACTTGTGTCAGTGAGCCCTTGTGTCAGTGAGCCCTTGTGTCAGTGAGCCCTTGTGTCAGTGAGCCCTTGTGTCAGTGAGCCCTTGTGTGAGTGAGCACTTGTGTCAGTGAGCCCTTGTGTCAGTGAGCCCTTGTGTCAGTGAGCCCTTGTGTGAGTGAGCACTTGTGTCAGTGAGCACTTGTGTCAGTAAGCACTTGTGTCAGTGAGCACTTGTGTCAGTGAGCACTTGTGTCAGTGAGCACTTGTGTCAGTGAGCCCTTGTGTGAGTGAGCACTTGTGTCAGTGAGCCCTTGTGTCAGTGAGCCCTTGTGTCAGTGAGCCCTTGTGTGAGTGAGCACTTGTGTCAGTGAGCACTTGTGTCAGTAAGCACTTGTGTCAGTGAGCACTTGTGTCAGTGAGCACTTGTGTCAGTGAGCCCTTGTGTCAGTGAGCCCTTGTGTCAGTGAGCCCTTGTGTCAGTGAGCCCTTGTGTGAGTGAGCACTTGTGTCAGTGAGCCCTTGTGTCAGTGAGCCCTTGTGTCAGTGAGCCCTTGTGTGAGTGAGCACTTGTGTCAGTGAGCACTTGTGTCAGTAAGCACTTGTGTCAGTGAGCACTTGTGTCAGTGAGCACTTGTGTCAGTGAGCACTTGTGTCAGTGAGCCCTTGTGTGAGTGAGCACTTGTGTCAGTTGTGAGCCCTTGTGAGCCCTTGTGTCAGTGAGCCCTTGTGTCAGTGAGCAGTGAGTTGTGAGTCAGTGAGTTGTGAGCCCTTGTGAGCCCTTGTGTCAGTGAGCCCTTGTGTCAGTGAGCACTTGTGTCAGTGAGCACTTGTGTCAGTAAGCACTTGTGTCAGTGAGCACTTGTGTCAGTGAGCACTTGTGTCAGTGAGCACTTGTGTCAGTGAGCACTTGTGTCAGTGAGCCCTTGTGTGAGTGAGCACTTGTGTGAGTGAGCACTTGTGTCAGTGAGCCCTTGTGTCAGTGAGCCCTTGTGTGAGTGAGCACTTGTGTCAGTGAGCACTTGTGTCAGTAAGCACTTGTGTCAGTGAGCACTTGTGTCAGTGAGCACTTGTGTCAGTGAGCACTTGTGTCAGTGAGCACTTGTGTCAGTGAGCACTTGTGTCAGTGAGCACTTGTGTCAGTGAGCACTTGTGTGAGTGAGCACTTGTGTCAGTGAGCCCTTGTGTGAGTGAGCACTTGTGTGAGTGAGCACTTGTGTCAGTGAGCCCTTGTGTGAGTGAGCACTTGTGTGAGTGAGCACTTGTGTCAGTGAGCACTTGTGTCAGTGAGCCCTTGTGCCAGTGACCGCTTGTGCCAGTGACCGCTTGTGTCAGTGACCGCTTGTGCCAGTGACCGCTTGTGTCAGTGACCGCTTGTGCCAGTGACCGCTTGTGCGAGTGACCGCTTGTGCCAGTGACCGCTTGTGCGAGTGACCGCTTGTGCACAAACTTTCTGACGTTAATTTTTTATCCGGATAAAATCAGAATTCGGTTACATATTTATCCAAGCTATTGTGCGTGTTTGTTTGGTTAAAGCGAAAGCACTTTCATGTTATCCATCACTGATGGATTTCACTAGGTTTTATCAGCCTTCTCTCTGTGTCTGTCTTCTGCTTCTTAGATCAAACCCATTAGCCATTTCTATGTCGGCTATAGCACATTAGTACTTATAATATTTAGTATAGTTTGTAGTCTTACATTTTTAAAAGCTTTCAGGCATGCGATACTAGTTGGTTTGCTGACTGATTGATTTATTGATTCCATAAATAAGCTTGATATATCCCAGGTTGTCTAGGCATTCTATTATTTTATAGAGACAAGTAGTACGTTGAGAATTTTTTAATTGGTAAACATTTATGCTTATATAAATCGCAAATATTTTTCCATTGAATTCAATATATAATTTTATCAGGTGTCCCTGCTACCTCGATCTTAGGTCTTCTTTAGCCTAGCCTAGGTCCTGATCTAGATCATGTCTCTTTCCTTGCCTAGTCTTAGTCCGAATGCTTGTCTTTGTTCCGATCTTATCTTATTCCCAATTTTGGTATTTGTCGTAATCCCGGGCTTCGGCTTCTCATACCGATTCTAAACAAATCATGTTTCTTATTTAAGTTCCTTGTCCCGATTCTAGTCTTTGTTCTGATCCTACATCCGACAAGAGTAGTCTTTGTTAAGATTCTACGATAGTAGTATGTTATAATCCTACGAGAGTAGTCTTTGTTCTGATCCTACGAGAGTAGTCTTTGTTCTGATCCTACGAGAGTAGTCTTTGTTCTGATCCTACAAGAGTAGTCTCTGTTCTGATCCTACAAGAGTAGTCTCTGTTCTGATCCTACAAGAGTAGTCTCTGTTCTGATCCTACAAGAGTAGTCTCTGTTCTGATCCTACAAGAGTAGTCTCTGTTCTGATCCTACAAGAGTAGTCTCTGTTCTGATCCTACAAGAGTAGTCTCTGTTCTGATCCTACAAGAGTAGTCTCTGTTCTGATCCTACAAGAGTAGTCTCTGTTCTGATCCTACGAGAGTAATCTTAAATCCAGTTCTTTGTCTTTGCTCTGGTCCCTATCATGGTCTTGATCCTTGACCTTTGGTTACTATTGTGGTCTTTGTTCGGACTAGGTTTTCAATTCGGAATCTGAACGGTATTTTTCGTCCCCCCCCTTCTGGCAGCGTCACGGACGTCCGCAAGCAGGAGAAATCGAAGCCGAGACCTCAGGCTCTCAATACAGTGGAGATGCTTCGTACGGCCAGCTCGGGCCTGGGCATGGGCCCGCAGCAGACCATGGCTGTAGCGGAGCGGCTGTACACACAGGGCTACATCAGCTATCCGCGCACGGAGACAACCAGCTATCCGGACTCGTTCGATTTGCGCGGCCCAGTTAATCAGCTGCGCGACTGTCCAGATTGGCGCGAATTGGCCCAGGTGGCGATCAGCGCCGGCCTCACTAAGCCGCGCAAAGGCGCCGACGTCGGCGATCATCCGCCAATAACGCCGACTAGGGCTGTTGGCCAGAACGAGCTGAGCGGGGACGCCTGGCGTCTCTACGAGATGGTTGTCAGGTGTGTGCAAGTCATTTAAGGTCGGTTAATGAGTCCTTTCCCGTTCCCTAATCCGAGTCCTTTTCCATTCTCTAATGCCCTAATCTGAGTCCGTTCACGTTCCCTAATGCCGTAATCCGAGTCCTTTTCCATTCCCTAATGCCCTAATCTGAGTCCTTTTCTATTCCCTAATGCCCTAATCTGAGTCCGTTCACGTTCCCTAATGCCCTAATCAGAGTTCTTTTCCGCAATCCTAATGTCCTTTCCCGTGTTCCTTAATTCCCTAATTCGAGTCCTTTCCCGTTCCCTAATCCGAGTCCTTTTCTATTCCCTAATGCCCTAATCTGAGTCCTTTCACGTTCCCTAATGCCCTAATCCGAGTTCTTTTCCGCAATCCTAATGTCCTTTCCCGTTCCTTAATTCCCTAATGCGATTCCTTTCCCGTTCCCTAATACGAGTCCTTTCCCGTATCCTAATACCCTAATCCGAGTCCCCTCCCGTAATCCTAATGCCCTAATCCGAGTCCTTTCCCATATCCTAATTAATGCCCTAATGCGATTCCTTTTACATATCTTAATGCCCTAATGCAAGTCCTTTCCCGTATCTTAATGCCCTAATGCAAGTCCTTTCCCGTATCTTAATGCCCTAATGCAAGTCCTTTCCCGTATCTTAATGCCCTAATGCAAGTCCTTTCCCGTATCTTAATGCCCTAATGCAAGTCCTTTACCGTATCTTAATGCCCTAATGCAAGTCCTTTCCCGTCTTCTGATTCCCTGAGGCACTAATTTTCCTCAGGCACTACCTGGCCACGCTGCTGCCAGATGCCAAATACGAGCTGACTACAGTAAGCCTGACTGTCGGGCCTGAGGAGTTCTCCTGCTCCGGGACCCGCCTGCTGGATCCGGGCTTCACCCAGGCGCAGCCCTGGCTAGCCGTGCAGGAGACCGCGGCGCTTGGCACTCGCAAGCCCGGCCAGGAGTTTCCTATCACCGAGGCTGGCATTGGGGAGGGCCAGACTGGGCCGCCAGATTACCTAACAGAGTCTGAGCTAATTAGCCTGATGGAGAAGCACGGCATCGGTGAGTAGCGCTTATTTATAAAAGTTCTATTTTCTGAGAACAGTTAGGTCTGTTTAAGATGTGCGAGGAACCATTAGATCTTCTAGCAGAATCTGCAGTACTAACTTTTCCCTAGATAGTACGCAGTCAATGCAGGTTTTTGCAATTAGTTTGTAAATAGACTGTTCATTATAGGGCTTTGTTTGTTTGCTTGGTTGTTGCTTAGTTGTTCGCTTGCTTGGTTGTTTGTTTGCTTTTTTGCTTGTTTTGCTTGTTTGTTTGTTTGCTTGTTTACTTGTTCGCTTGTTTTTTATTCGCTTTCTTTTTTGTTCGTTCGTTTGTGTGTGTTTTCTTGCGTGTTCGGTTCCTTGCTTGTTTGTTTGTTTGTTTGTTTGTTTGTTTGTTTGTAGTGGGATTTGTTTGCCTCCTCGATGGCTGCGGAGCCCAGTCAGGCCCATTCCTCTGACCCTGAGCACGCACACACTCACACATGGTCTACGGTTCGTACAGCCTCCGTGACTTTCTCATCCTCAGGCATGCACACTCTGTGCCTTAGGGTTGGCCCTTATGAGCATGAATCGCACAACAGGCTCAAGGCCAAAATGTTTGTGCACAAGCCTCAAATTAATGTGACCGCACACTGAATCCAACCTGTGCTTTTAATTCTGAGACTTTATTCTGTCATTAATTCGCGAGTTTGACACAACATCTGTCCTTTTCATTCCATTTTCTTAACTACTACTTGCTTATCTTGCTACTGTTAATTTGTTTGAGTAGCGTATTAAGAATGTTTTTTGTGAAATTTATTATAACTAGCAAGTTTTCCCCGATGGAAAATTCCGCCAATTAGCAAGACTTTTTCCGAGCCACCGCAGCTGCGCACGGAAATGTTTATTGCCCGGTTTTTTAAATAGAAATTCACTCTAAGAACTTTGCTGTGACCTACTTATTAAAGAAGTGCTAGAGGTGACTTTCATTAAGTGTCACTGGGTTGCTTTCACAAACGCGAAATTTCACAACCGCTAAAAAGACTGTCGTATATGAAAGTGACTGGAAAAATTTAGCGGTTGTGAAATTCCGCGTTTGTGAAACCCACCCGTGTCACTCACTTAGTTTGAAGCCAAAAAAGTCTAAGATTAATTCGATTTCTCTGTCAGTTTCTGACAATGCTTCTAGACGCTTAGTTCAGGTAATCAGCTGGAGTGCGTCTTCGTATATTTATAATAAGCGGCCAATTGCTGTAGCAGTTCCTAACGACTGTTATTATTACCATTGTTAAAACATTGCATTTTGGAAAAGAAAAAAACGGGAAACACATGAACACAGCTGAGGAAAAAAATCTAAAATAATAACAATTATAAATGAACATAGAAAAAATATCCAATCAAGCTGCCGTAACCCGTACCGTACGTTAAAAATGTGACTCAGTTTTCTTTTGTTATAGTATGCGCATTGGTTAGATATTGCAAATTTTATGCAAGTAATTACACAGTAATTAATAATATATGATATAATATATTTTGTACAACATCAAGTGTAGCTGGGAGTAGCGGCAACAAAGACTATTATAACAAATTTAAATGTTCCGTGGGTGGCCAGTCATGTATTAAACGCGTCTGACATCTCTATATTTGATTAATAATAATAAATCCGAGGTGTTCGAACAGCCGGGAATTGCAATCTCAGTCAGACTGACTGGCCACTAAGGCCACTCGTACCTAAACATCCGATCCACGTCGTCTTCAATCTGATGCCTCGGCTTGAAGAAGCAGGGCCTGGTTGGGTAGCCTGGCAGAGCCCTGCAGTACCACTGGTCCCTGTCCTCCTGGTCCCGCATACTCAGCGTGTTACTAATGTCCCAGTTGACGCTTTCAACTAGCTGGCAGAGAGCCAGGCAGATCTCGGCCGTTTTGATTGCGCAATCAAACACGCCTGTACGCGTGTTGAACTTCAGATAGGCGATGAGTCCGTTTGGACAGTCCTCCTCGTACGACGTCATGTTGGGATCGCTTTCCTTTGACCGACGAGAACGGCGCAACAGGTCTTGACAATTTTGAAGGAAGAGCAATGATAGAAATATAGTTAATATAGTGATTTAAACCTACTTGCAATTATGAGATTAATAATAACAATTAAACAATTAACTGCCTACCCATTCCGTTGGTCATGCCCAGCACAAGTAGCAGAGACACAACTATTAGGCCAACTTGCGAAGTCCTTGCCATTGTTGTCTTCGGTCTGTTGAATCAAAAACTGATTTCTTTCCAACAATTAAAGACTTTAAGCGGTGTTAAAATCTGAAGCTTGGCGCTCTTTCAGACAGGCAAAAAGTGTTAACCCTGGGCTCGTATTTATACACAGTTTCGGGGGCTCTTCACCTCTCTCCCCCCATTCCATAGTTGTACCGAAATGGCAGCCATGAATGGAGTGGCTGGGCGGGGGCGGGTGGGCCCATCGGTCTGGATTGGCTCCCCTCCCCTCCCTCACAGAGATTTCGTCATCCTGCCGTTTCTGTGTTTCTATTTTTTCTTTCGTGGAAGGCCCAAAAATCTTTCCCATTAGCTAGCTAGCTAGCATCCTCCCCCAAGGGAGCTGAAGGAGCCAGCCAGCCACTCCTACGCCAAGGGCATCACGTGATCTTAGGGACGAGCGATGGCTCGATCTTTGAGGGCGGGGACGCCCGGACGGGGGGATTTTCCTTAATTGCATTATGGAGAAACTCGATGTGCTGGTTACTAAGAGCCTGTAAGCAAGTGAGCATGAGCACACGAGCATTGAGTATTGAGCGGTCAGTCGGCAGTTATTTGTTCGGTTTAACTGATAAGAAATTTGTTGACATTTTCAAAGCTAATGTTGAGCTTTTTGTCCTTGTTAACTCAGAAGTCAGCACATTGTTTCTATACGTGAGGATTCACTACTCAGTCCTACCTGACCTTGATCAAAGGTCGCCTCTGTCTCTCAGGTTATTTCATTGTGAATGGACTGGAATAAAGTTTATTTATATCACAGCGAGCTAGTACATGTAATTAACTTGCCTAGTGCCAACTACACATGCCAATACGATAATTAGATTGCATTAAGTGACGCTGCCCGTGAGCCTACCTGTGCCATGCGGCATTCAGGTCACATGATCTTGTCCTGTGTTCGCCCTGATAATTTGACCTTGTCGGCTAGAATGGGAGGCGGGTTCTGGTTGGCTTGTTGCCTGTAGGCGCCCTCTCTTCACCCATTATCAAGCCTTAAAATAGCATTTTATGATGAAAATGCCTACAGACAAGACAATTTAACAAGTCGTGTATTTTCAACGGTAATTAAGGCATTTCTTGACCTTTTTTAGTGCCTTACTGAGACACTTAAAAGCCTTTTTGGTCACGTGATAACGTGATAAAGAAGTGTTAGTGCATGGTCAGAGGCGGAGCGGTAAACATGTCTGCTGATCTTGTCTCGCGCCACGACCCCTGGTTTGATTCCGTGCTCGACTGCGCGTCCAAATTCATTTGGTGGCTTGTGGTGCACAAAAACTGAACTGAGGGCCAACCCATAAGGCACAGAGTGTACATGCCTGATGATTAGAAAGTCAGGCCCGCTGTCGGCGTGAAGTATGTGCTCACGTGTCAGCGGAATGGGGCAGAATTGCCTCACCGCTGCTTGTGGGACGATGTCACCGAAGGCGAAGGCGTTGCGTCAGGGTGCCCGCAGCCCTGCAATTGTATTGTTACTTTTATCGTATTAGTCTATGGCCAAAACTCTACAATCATTATACTCTATCACTTGACAATGATTTTATCACTGGTTAGTTTGTCACGGGTTTAAATCAAATCATTTCAGGCTCAGCTTTAAGTTTATACGTAAGCTAAGTTATTTAGCAAACAGAAGTGGTTGTAAACACTGATACAGGGCATTAAGCAAAGCGCTCTGTGCTTTTATTATCTTCTTTGCGTCACTAGTCAGTCAGACTATTTTAGTCCAGGTTTGCCGTCCAAAATTCTAGTGCTGTAAATTGTAAATTTTTGCTTTGGTTCGTCGGCACGGCGTGTTGCCGACTGTGGACTTTAAAATGCTTGGCATGCTTCAAGCGCCCTCTAGTTGTACGCACTTTGCTTCATACCGTACAGAATCTGAACTTTAACTTTTTCGCTGCCTAGGAACTCTTTAAAAAAATTGAAAATAGCTTTGTCGTTGATTCTCGTCACACCTTGGATTCACCTGCTTGCATCTTGGAGGATTTTCATTTGTATCTAGTCGCTCCGTAAATATCTATTCAAACCTTAGATTAGGGGGATTAAATATCTACTCAAACCTTAGATTAGGAAATTAAATATCTATTCACACCTTAGATTAGGAAATTAAATATCTATTCAAACTTTTGATTTGGGAATTATCTCTGGCTATACAATACATTGTATGCGAAAGTTGAGAGTTGATGTAGACCAAATGAAAGATGTTTGTAGCGTCACAGCTTGGCAGTCTAGGCCAATGGGTGAAGCAAAACTGCTTTCGCCAACTAAATATAGATTAATGCTACTTGGCTAATTTATGCTTGGCAATCGTCTGATCAACATCTTTTCCGAGGTCGACGTCGGCCTACTTGACTTCTGTTTAGGTTCAGTTTAAGGTTATAAAGCTGCCGGTCTAGTTGTGTGATCGCAATAATAGCACACTCCCTTCTGCCTGCTTTGCCAACATCTTCGACCTCGTGTTGCACTTATAAGCGTCGGGAATTACACACCCGTCGCCAATTTTGCAAGCGCGTGCAATAAACGTTCGGCTGGGTCATGTGTTGGTTTATGGTGTCTTTCTCGGATAGCATAATAGAAGACTGTTATACTACTAAGAACAGATCGGGATTCTAATGCCGCTTTTGTTGACGCTGGCTAAACCTCGTGCTAGACCGGATGCAGTGAGGAGATGCGGCAGATTTTCTACAGTAGCTTGTCACGAGATCTCTCTCTCTCTCTCTCTCTCTCTCTCTCTCTCTCTCACCACACCCCTTTTTTCCGCTTCTTCAAGTCCAGGCCTAAGCCTTGGTTGCGACGACAACCCACCAACAAAATGAGACTTTTTTGGTATGATGGAATGTCAGACTGCTGTGCACGCTGCACTCTTCGCCCCCGGCTCTATTTTCGCTTGATTTCCGGCGCGATTTTTCTCTACTAAAAGTATTTTGGATACTCCTGTCTGGGATGGTTTATGTTGATGAAAGAAAACATCCAAAAATAGGCGCCAGTGTGTGGGCAGTTGCGACGGTGTCGAGAGTGGAGAAGAAAAGCCAAGGCCGTTGCGTTGCTGGGAAATTTCCTCAACTGCCTAATTGGAAAGAATTGTGAATGGGAAATGTTTAGCAGTTCAAGACCTGTCTGTCCACCTCTGCTAGTAGCAAATACTGTAGAAGTGCGTCCGTCCGTAGAAAGCCGCTGTGCAATACGGTATGGCACGATTTTCTTGTCAGTTAAGAAGAATTGCTCCGAGTTTTACAACCTCAGTGAACCAGCGAGTGACTCATCATCTGGTATCTTTGTCGGCAGTTGTACATGTCGTCTCTTTTGGCTCGTTTTTCTATTAAGCGCGGAGACAGACCAGAAAAATACTGATTTTCTTCAATGCGTAGGTGGGTCAAAGTTTGCTGCATGGATGACTAAAAATAGAAATCTGGATTTGTCTACTAATCTTGATTAATAAAATGCGCAATATCTAATAATCAGAATTCAAAAAAGCAGTATTCAGTCCGCTATCATTTTTTTATTCCTATACTTCATATTTCTTGGTCCGAAAAGATTGATAAATTGCCAAGGGGCTGTCATGCGATTCACAGGCATGAGGGCCAGCCCCCAAGACACAGAGAGTGTACATGCCTGACGATTAGAAAGTTAGGAGGGCCGCTGTACACCCTGTGTGACTTCCTCAAAATTTTCAAGAATCTAGGAAGCTCTAAAATTTTAGGTCTTATGAAAGCAAAGCCTCGTCCATTTTTTGTGCTGGCTTAAATATATTTGAAGACTGAAAGGAATGACGATTACTTCACTCCATAATCTCATTCTAGAATTCCTTGGCATGGCGGAAGCGAGACTAGCTTTATCTAGTTTATCCCCCCCCTTCTCCGGAGCCAAACTGGCTCCATCGGTGTCTCAAAGCGGTTCTTTGTCTCTCCTTAACCGTGGGGTTTCCATTTTTATTTATTTAAGAGTGCGTGGGTGTCTAACAAAAACTTTAGTTACCTCAAAGTCCCGCGCCGACTTCTTCTAGCATTCCAAACTTGGCAGTTTTGAGTCTGTTGTCCTGCCCCCTCTCCCGCTACGGCTCCCGCGCAGTTGTCACGGGCGCTCCGCTGCCCTTGACTAAGATTTTAATTGCTCACGTTTCAAGAACGTCCATCCGTCCCGGATGTCCTTTGAGAACCTAAAAGTCACGTGATTTTGTTAAGAGAACGGTTTTTCTCGATTTTATCTTTACTTCTAATTCAGTTTCGTCTCAGAAAATTCACATAAATTACATTTACGGGTTTTATTTAAAGTACATTTAGGATTCCAATCTATGATGTCTGTCTGTCTGTCTGTGTCTGTCTGTCTGTGTCTGTCTATGTGTCTGTCTGTCTGTCTGTCTGTCTGTCTGTCTGTCTGTCTGTCTGTCTGTCTGTCTGTCTGTCTGTCTGTCTGTCTGTCTGTCTATGTGTCTGTCTGTCTATGTGTCTGTCTGTCTGTCTGTCTGTCTGTCTATGTGTCTGTCTGTCTATGTGTCTGTCTGTCTGTCTGTCTGTCTGTCTATGTGTCTGTCTGTCTATGTGTCTGTCTGTCTATGTGTCTGTCTGTCTGTCTGTCTGTCTGTCTGTGCATCCACTCTAACTGCCACGCGCTCCCTTGCCCCCAAAACCGGCAGGCACGGACGCCAGCATCCCGGTGCACATTCAGAACATCATGGAGCGGAACTATGTGCAGCTGCTGCCCGGCCGCAAGCTGATGCCAACGGAGCTGGGCATCGTGCTGGTGCATGGCTACGAGAAGATCGACAAAGAGCTGGCCCTGCCGCAGATGCGCTCGGCGGTCGAAGAGCAGCTGAACCTCATCGCTCGTGGCCAAGCCGATTACAAAGCCGTATTGAAGCACGCATTGGACATCTTTTCGGCCAAGTTTCGCTACTTTGTGGAGCACATTTCCGCAATGGACGACCTGTTTGAGGTGTCGTTCGATCCGCTGTGCGAGTCCGGAAAGCCGCTGTCTCGGTGCGGCAAGTGCAAGCGCTATATGAAATTAGTTGCCACCCGGCCCCAGCGGCTGCACTGCTCGCATTGCAACGACACTTACAATCTGCCCCAGATGGGCTCTATTCGGCAGTACAAGGAGCTCAAATGTCCCTTGGACGATTTCGAATTAGTACTATGGACTCAGGGCACGAATTCAAAGAGCTTCCCATTGTGCCCGTATTGCTACGCTAATCCGCCATTCGAGGATATGAAGAAAGGCAGCGGCTGCAATCAGTGCAGCCACCCGACCTGCCCGCAGTCCGTCCAGTCTAACGGCATCGACGGCTGCGCCGCCTGCCAATCCGGCGTATTGGTTGTGGATTCCACTGCTCCGCCTAAATTTAAAGTGCTATGCAATCAGTGCGATGTCGGGCTCAAGGTGGACAATTGCGTCACTAAACTGGCCGTGCTGCCTGATCAGTGTTCTAGGTGCAATGCTAATCGGGTTCGACTGTTCTCTAACCAGGTGAGCCTTATGTACTTTATGTACCTTTTGTTGTTTTTCATCATCCCTGATATAGTTATTCTTAATCGGGTACCTTTTCTTTGTCGGCGGATATCTCTGGGTTATTTCTCTTCGTAACTAGGTACTATTCTGGTATCCATGTACTCCCTCCTAGCATCTAGGTACCTGTCCTTGTATCTAGGTTGCCTCTCATGGCATCTAGGTACCTCTCCTGGCATCTAGGTACTCTCTCCTGGCATCTAGGTTTCTCTCCTTGTATCTACGTGTAGGTATAGTACTCTCCTGGTTCTCCTGTTACCTAGATACTCTCTTCTGGTATCTAGGTACCTCTCCTAATAACTAGGTACCACTGTTATCTGCGATAACTCTCCCGGCATGTAGGTATCTAAAAGCTGCACATGTACCTCTAATGAGACTGCGTTGACCTCGGCGGCAAATTTGTACTCGTAGAGTAACTATGAGTTCATTTTGCAGTTGCAAAGTTTTGTTGATTTTTGGGTCACTAGTTTGTCTTTTATAGCATAGCGAAACTTACTTTTGGGATAGCCCTCGTATCTATCTATCTATCTATCTATCTATCTATCTATCTATCTATCTATCTATCTATCTATCTATCTCTCTATCTATCTCTCTATTTATCTATCTCTCTATCTATCTATCTATCTATCTATCTATGTATCTCTCTATCTATCTCTCTATCTATCTCTCTATTTATCTATCTCTCTATTTATCTATCTCTCTATTTATCTATCTATCTATCTATCTATCTATCTATCTATCTATCTATCTCTCTATCTATCTCTCTATTTATCTATCTCTCTATCTATCTATCTATCTATCTATCTATCTATCTCTCTATCTATCTCTCTATTTATCTATCTATCTATCTATCTATCTATCTATCTATCTATCTATCTATCTATCTATCTATCTATCTATCTATCTATCTATCTATCTATCTATCTATCTATCTATCCCTCTCTTTCTCCTTTGTCGTCATCTTTAGTCGTCTTTGCCGTTTAATTATCTTCTGCAGTCCTGATGCGGCTTGCTCACCGAAAGCAGACAATTTCTAACTCGGGAAGCCTTTTAGAAGCTCTGCCTTAATTAGGCTTCGCGATGCTTTTGCGCGCGTTTGTGTTATTTTATTTAAAAACACGCGATGACGCCACGCCTCGCCGGCCTCACCGCCACCCTAACCCTTTGCTCGTTATTTCAGAAGCAGAGCGGCTCAAGCGAGCCGCAGGGCTACCTGACCGGCTGCATTTTCTGCGACAACGACCTGGCGGGCTTGTTTGAGACTAAGGATATCCGGTTTCGTCGGGGCCAGCCGGGCGGCCGGCGCGGCAGGGGGCGCGGGCGCGGACGCGGGGCGGCGGTCGCGGAGGCGGCCGAGGACGCGGCGGACATTGAAAAAAACCCTGAAATTTGTGATTGCGCCGTCTTGGAATTATGCAAAACAGATCGAGTATCAAATGTGGGTTTGGGAACCAGACGGTTTGCGCATAAACGCTCTGTCTAATCCAGAACTGAGAATCGTTTTAAGAGCCCCATCGTTAAGATTTCCCGGAGTCCCATCTCTTGTCTTGTCGATATTCCTTTGTATTTTCTCTCTTTTTCTAAAGCTTTTTTTCTGTATCTCATTAATGCGCTTCAGTTTTCTTAATATTCTGTCTTCATCTCCCTCTGTTTCACCCTTTTTCCTCTCCTCTTTCCCCTCTTCTCCCCTTTCTTTCTCCCTCTTCCCCTCTCCTCTCTTCCCCTCTCCTCTCTTCCCCTCTTCTCCTCTCTTCCCCCTCTCCTCTCTTCCCCTCTCCTCTCTACCCCTCTCCTCTATTCCCCTCTTCCCCTCTCTTCCCCTCTCCTCTCTTCCCCTCTTCTCCTCTCTTCCCCCTCCTCTCTTCCCCTCTCCTCTCTTCCCCTCTCCTCTCTTCCCCTCTTCTCCTCTCTTCCCCCTCCTCTCTTCCCCTCTCCTCTCTTCCCCTCTCCTCTCTTCCCCTCTTCTCCTCTCTTCCCCCTCTCCTCTCTTCCCCTCTCCTCTCTACCCCTCTCCTCTATTCCCCTCTTCCCCTCTCTTCCCCTCTCCTCTCTTCCCCTCTTCTCCTCTATTCCCCTCCTCTCTTCCCTCTCCTCTCTTCCCCTCTCCTCTCTTCCCCTCTCCTCTCTTCCCCTCTTCCTCTCTTCCCCTCTCCTCTCTTCCCCTCTCCTCTCTTCCCCTCTCCTCTCTTCCCCTCTTCCTCTCTCTTCCCCTCTCCTCTCTTCCCCTCTTCTCCTCTCTTCCCCCTCCTCTCTTCCCCTCTCCTCTCTTCCCCTCTCCTCTCTTCCCCCTCCTCTCTTCCCCTCTCCTCTCTTCCCCTCTCTTCCTCTCTCCCCTCTCTTCCCATCCTCTCTACTCGGCCCTTCGGAATCAGGCCTAAGTAAAATACAAATCGAATGGATTGGGCAGTCCGGTATGCTTATAAAGTTTAAACAATACCCTTCCCGTCAACTTGTTCATAGCTTTTTTCCTAGCTATGCACGTTACAGTCTTGCTGAGCAAAAGCTATGCTTATTTCGATAATACCTGCGTATTGTTATCAGGCTGTAGTTGCTAATGTTGAAAATTAATAACTTAAAAAAATCAATACCGTTTTGTTTTGACTGCTATTAGGATTCGCCGTTGTATTTAGTATTTCTTTCAATAATAAATAAAGGGCTTCTAGGATCTAATGTTTTCCTTGTATGCTTTTTTATTTCTTAGATTTTTGATTGATATTTGTCAAGTTTTCTAGTTTGTGTGGAAAGTTTCTAGTTTGTGTGGGAAGTTTCTAGTTTGTGTGGGAAGTTTCTAGTTTGTGTGGAAAGTTTCTAGTTTGTGTGGGAAGTTTCTAGTTTGTGTGGGAAGTTTCTAGTTTGTGTGGGAAGTTTCTAGTTTGTGTGGGAAGTTTCTAGTTTGTGTGGGAAGTTTCTAGTTTGTGTGGGAAGTTTCTAGTTTGTGTGGGAAGTTTCTAGTTTGTGTGGGAAGTTTCTAGTTTGTGTGGGAAGTTTCTAGTTTGTGTGGGAAGTTTCTAGTTTGTGTGGGAAGTTTCTAGTTTGTGTGGGAAGTTTCTAGTTTGTGTGGGAAGTTTCTAGTTTGTGTGGGAAGTTTCTAGTTTGTGTGGGAAGTTTCTAGTTTGTGTGGGAAGTTTCTAGTTTGTGTGGGAAGTTTCTAGTTTGTGTGGGAAGTTTCTAGTTGTGTGGGAAGTTTCTAGTTTGTGTGGGAAGTTTCTAGTTTGTGTGGGAAGTTTCTAGTTTGTGTGGGAAGTTTCTAGTTTGTGTGGGAAGTTTCTAGTTTGTGTGGGAAGTTTCTAGTTTGTGTGGGAAGTTTCTAGTTTGTGTGGGAAGTTTCTAGTTTGTGTGGGAAGTTTCTAGTTTGTGTGGGAAGTTTCTAGTTTGTGTGGGAAGTTTCTAGTTTGTGTGGGAAGTTTCTAGTTTGTGTGGGAAGTTTCTAGTTTGTGTGGAAGTTTCTAGTTTGTGTGGGAAGTTTCTAGTTTGTGTGGAAGTTTCTAGTTTGTGTGGGAAGTTTCTAGTTTGTGGGAAGTTTCTAGTTTGTGTGGGAAGTTTCTAGTTTGTGTGGGAAGTTTCTAGTTTGTGTGGAAGTTTCTAGTTTGTGTGGAAGTTTCTAGTTTGTGGGAAGTTTCTAGTTTGTGGGAAGTTTCTAGTTTGTGTGGGAAGTTTCTAGTTTGTGTGGGAAGTTTCTAGTTTGTGTGGGAAGTTTCTAGTTTGTGTGGGAAGTTTCTAGTTTGTGTGGGAAGTTTCTAGTTTGTGTGGGAAGTTTCTAGTTTGTGTGGGAAGTTTCTAGTTTGTGTGGGAAGTTTCTAGTTTGTGTGGGAAGTTTCTAGTTTGTGTGGGAAGTTTCTAGTTTGTGTGGGAAGTTTCTAGTTTGTGTGGGAAGTTTCTAGTTTGTGTGGGAAGTTTCTAGTTTGTGTGGGAAGTTTCTAGTTTGTGTGGGAAGTTTCTAGTTTGTGTGGAAGTTTCTAGTTTGTGTGGGAAGTTTCTAGTTTGTGTGGGAAGTTTCTAGTTTGTGTGGGAAGTTTCTAGTTTGTGTGGAAGTTTCTAGTTTGTGTGGGAAGTTTCTAGTTTGTGTGGGAAGTTTCTAGTTTGTGTGGAAGTTTCTAGTTTGTGTGGGAAGTTTCTAGTTTGTGTGGGAAGTTTCTAGTTTGTGTGGAAGTTTCTAGTTTGTGTGGGAAGTTTCTAGTTTGTGTGGGAAGTTTCTAGTTTGTGTGGAAGTTTCTAGTTTGTGTGGAAGTTTCTAGTTTGTGTGGAAGTTTCTAGTTTGTGTGGAAGTTTCTAGTTTGTGTGGAAGTTTCTAGTTTGTGTGGGAAGTTTCTAGTTTGTGTGGAAGTTTCTAGTTTGTGGGAAGTTTCTAGTTTGTGTGGGAAGTTTCTAGTTTGAGTGGGAAGTTTCTAGTTTGTGTGGGAAGTTTCTAGTTTGTGTGGGAAGTTTCTAGTTTGTGTGGGAAGTTTCTAGTTTGTGTGGGAAGTTTCTAGTTTGTGTGGGAAGTTTCTAGTTTGTGGGAAGTTTCTAGTTTGTGTGGAAGTTTCTAGTTTGTGTGGGAAGTTTCTAGTTTGTGTGGGAAGTTTCTAGTTTGTGTGGGAAGTTTCTAGTTTGTGTGGGAAGTTTCTAGTTTGTGTGGGAAGTTTCTAGTTTGTGTGGAAGTTTCTAGTTTGTGTGGAAGTTTCTAGTTTGTGTGGAAGTTTCTAGTTTGTGTGGAAGTTTCTAGTTTGTGTGGGAAGTTTCTAGTTTGTGTGGGAAGTTTCTAGTTTGTGTGGGAAGTTTCTAGTTTGTGTGGGAAGTTTCTAGTTTGTGTGGGAAGTTTCTAGTTTGTGTGGGAAGTTTCTAGTTTGTGTGGGAAGTTTCTAGTTTGTGTGGGAAGTTTCTAGTTTGTGTGGGAAGTTTCTAGTTTGTGTGGGAAGTTTCTAGTTTGTGTGGGAAGTTTCTAGTTTGTGTGGGAAGTTTCTAGTTTGTGTGGGAAGTTTCTAGTTTGTGTGGGAAGTTTCTAGTTTGTGTGGGAAGTTTCTAGTTTGTGTGGGAAGTTTCTAGTTTGTGTGGGAAGTTTCTAGTTTGTGTGGGAAGTTTCTAGTTTGTGTGGGAAGTTTCTAGTTTGTGTGGGAAGTTTCTAGTTTGTGTGGGAAGTTTCTAGTTTGTGTGGGAAGTTTCTAGTTTGTGTGGGAAGTTTCTAGTTTGTGTGGGAAGTTTCTAGTTTGTGTGGGAAGTTTCTAGTTTGTGTGGGAAGTTTCTAGTTTGTGTGGGAAGTTTCTAGTTTGTGTGGGAAGTTTCTAGTTTGTGTGGGAAGTTTCTAGTTTGTGTGGGAAGTTTCTAGTTTGTG
Organism: Macrostomum lignano; assembly: GCA_002269645.1. Classification (NCBI taxonomy): domain Eukaryota; kingdom Metazoa; phylum Platyhelminthes; family Macrostomidae; genus Macrostomum; species Macrostomum lignano. Next base: position 57,219 of record NIVC01000807.1, on the reverse strand, counting down.
TGGGAAGTTTCTAGTTTGTGTGGGAAGTTTCTAGTTTGTGTGGGAAGTTTCTAGTTTGTGTGGGAAGTTTCTAGTTTGTGTGGGAAGTTTCTAGTTTGTGTGGAAGTTTCTAGTTTGTGTGGAAGTTTCTAGTTTGTGTGGAAGTTTCTAGTTTGTGTGGAAGTTTCTAGTTTGTGTGGAAGTTTCTAGTTTGTGTGGGAAGTTTCTAGTTTGTGTGGGAAGTTTCTAGTTTGTGTGGGAAGTTTCTAGTTTGTGTGGAAGTTTCTAGTTTGTGTGGAAGTTTCTAGTTTGAGTGGAAGTTTCTAGTTTGTGTGGAAGTTTCTAGTTTGTGTGGAAGTTTCTAGTTTGTGTGGAAGTTTCTAGTTTGTGTGGAAGTTTCTAGTTTGTGTGGAAGTTTCTAGTTTGTGTGGGAAGTTTCTAGTTTGTGTGGGAAGTTTCTAGTTTGTGTGGGAAGTTTCTAGTTTGTGTGGGAAGTTTCTAGTTTGTGTGGGAAGTTTCTAGTTTGTGTGGGAAGTTTCTAGTTTGTGTGGGAAGTTTCTAGTTTGTGTGGGAAGTTTCTAGTTTGTGTGGGAAGTTTCTAGTTTGTGTGGGAAGTTTCTAGTTTGTGTGGGAAGTTTCTAGTTTGTGTGGGAAGTTTCTAGTTTGTGTGGGAAGTTTCTAGTTTGTGTGGGAAGTTTCTAGTTTGTGTGGGAAGTTTCTAGTTTGTGTGGGAAGTTTCTAGTTTGTGTGGGAAGTTTCTAGTTTGTGTGGGAAGTTTCTAGTTTGTGTGGGAAGTTTCTAGTTTGTGTGGGAAGTTTCTAGTTTGTGGGAAGTTTCTAGTTTGTGTGGGAAGTTTCTAGTTTGTGTGGGAAGTTTCTAGTTTGTGTGGGAAGTTTCTAGTTTGTGTGGGAAGTTTCTAGTTTGTGGGAAGTTTCTAGTTTGTGTGGGAAGTTTCTAGTTTGTGTGGGAAGTTTCTAGTTTGTGTGGGAAGTTTCTAGTTTGTGTGGGAAGTTTCTAGTTTGTGTGGGAAGTTTCTAGTTTGTGTGGGAAGTTTCTAGTTTGTGTGGGAAGTTTCTAGTTTGTGTGGGAAGTTTCTAGTTTGTGTGGGAAGTTTCTAGTTTGTGTGGGAAGTTTCTAGTTTGTGTGGGAAGTTTCTAGTTTGTGGGAAGTTTCTAGTTTGTGTGGAAGTTTCTAGTTTGTGTGGAAGTTTCTAGTTTGTGTGGAAGTTTCTAGTTTGTGTGGAAGTTTCTAGTTTGTGTGGGAAGTTTCTAGTTTGTGTGGAAGTTTCTAGTTTGTGTGGGAAGTTTCTAGTTTGTGTGGGAAGTTTCTAGTTTGTGTGGAAGTTTCTAGTTTGTGTGGAAGTTTCTAGTTTGTGTGGAAGTTTCTAGTTTGTGTGGAAGTTTCTAGTTTGTGTGGAAGTTTCTAGTTTGTGTGGAAGTTTCTAGTTTGTGTGGAAGTTTCTAGTTTGTGTGGGAAGTTTCTAGTTTGTGTGGAAGTTTCTAGTTTGTGTGGGAAGTTTCTAGTTTGTGTGGGAAGTTTCTAGTTTGTGTGGGAAGTTTCTAGTTTGTGTGGGAAGTTTCTAGTTTGTGTGGGAAGTTTCTAGTTTGTGTGGGAAGTTTCTAGTTTGTGTGGGAAGTTTCTAGTTTGTGTGGGAAGTTTCTAGTTTGTGTGGGAAGTTTCTAGTTTGTGTGGGAAGTTTCTAGTTTGTGTGGGAAGTTTCTAGTTTGTGTGGGAAGTTTCTAGTTTGTGTGGGAAGTTTCTAGTTTGTGTGGGAAGTTTCTAGTTTGTGTGGGAAGTTTCTAGTTTGTGTGGGAAGTTTCTAGTTTGTGTGGGAAGTTTCTAGTTTGTGTGGGAAGTTTCTAGTTTGTGTGGGAAGTTTCTAGTTTGTGTGGGAAGTTTCTAGTTTGTGGGAAGTTTCTAGTTTGTGTGGGAAGTTTCTAGTTTGTGTGGGAAGTTTCTAGTTTGTGTGGAAGTTTCTAGTTTGTGTGGGAAGTTTCTAGTTTGTGTGGAAGTTTCTAGTTTGTGTGGAAGTTTCTAGTTTGTGTGGAAGTTTCTAGTTTGTGTGGAAGTTTCTAGTTTGTGTGGGAAGTTTCTAGTTTGTGTGGGAAGTTTCTAGTTTGTGTGGGAAGTTTCTAGTTTGTGTGGAAGTTTCTAGTTTGTGTGGAAGTTTCTAGTTTGTGTGGAAGTTTCTAGTTTGTGTGGAAGTTTCTAGTTTGTGTGGAAGTTTCTAGTTTGTGTGGAAGTTTCTAGTTTGTGTGGAAGTTTCTAGTTTGTGTGGAAGTTTCTAGTTTGTGTGGGAAGTTTCTAGTTTGTGTGGGAAGTTTCTAGTTTGTGTGGGAAGTTTCTAGTTTGTGTGGGAAGTTTCTAGTTTGTGTGGGAAGTTTCTAGTTTGTGTGGGAAGTTTCTAGTTTGTGTGGGAAGTTTCTAGTTTGTGTGGGAAGTTTCTAGTTTGTGTGGGAAGTTTCTAGTTTGTGTGGGAAGTTTCTAGTTTGTGTGGGAAGTTTCTAGTTTGTGTGGGAAGTTTCTAGTTTGTGTGGGAAGTTTCTAGTTTGTGTGGGAAGTTTCTAGTTTGTGTGGGAAGTTTCTAGTTTGTGTGGGAAGTTTCTAGTTTGTGTGGGAAGTTTCTAGTTTGTGTGGGAAGTTTCTAGTTTGTGTGGGAAGTTTCTAGTTTGTGTGGAAGTTTCTAGTTTGTGGGAAGTTTCTAGTTTGTGTGGGAAGTTTCTAGTTTGTGTGGGAAGTTTCTAGTTTGTGTGGGAAGTTTCTAGTTTGTGTGGGAAGTTTCTAGTTTGTGTGGGAAGTTTCTAGTTTGTGTGGGAAGTTTCTAGTTTGTGTGGGAAGTTTCTAGTTTGTGTGGGAAGTTTCTAGTTTGTGTGGGAAGTTTCTAGTTTGTGTGGGAAGTTTCTAGTTTGTGTGGGAAGTTTCTAGTTTGTGTGGGAAGTTTCTAGTTTGTGTGGGAAGTTTCTAGTTTGTGTGGAAGTTTCTAGTTTGTGTGGGAAGTTTCTAGTTTGTGTGGGAAGTTTCTAGTTTGTGTGGGAAGTTTCTAGTTTGTGTGGGAAGTTTCTAGTTTGTGGGAAGTTTCTAGTTTGTGTGGAAGTTTCTAGTTTGTGTGGGAAGTTTCTAGTTTGTGTGGGAAGTTTCTAGTTTGTGTGGAAGTTTCTAGTTTGTGTGGGAAGTTTCTAGTTTTGTGGGAAGTTTCTAGTTTGTGTGGGAAGTTTCTAGTTTGTGTGGGAAGTTTCTAGTTTGTGTGGAAGTTTCTAGTTTGTGTGGGAAGTTTCTAGTTTGTGTGGAAGTTTCTAGTTTGTGTGGAAGTTTCTAGTTTGTGTGGGAAGTTTCTAGTTTGTGTGGGAAGTTTCTAGTTTGTGTGGGAAGTTTCTAGTTTGTGTGGGAAGTTTCTAGTTTGTGTGGGAAGTTTCTAGTTTGTGTGGAAGTTTCTAGTTTGTGTGGGAAGTTTCTAGTTTGTGTGGGAAGTTTCTAGTTTGTGTGGGAAGTTTCTAGTTTGTGTGGGAAGTTTCTAGTTTGTGTGGGAAGTTTCTAGTTTGTGTGGGAAGTTTCTAGTTTGTGTGGGAAGTTTCTAGTTTGTGTGGGAAGTTTCTAGTTTGTGTGGGAAGTTTCTAGTTTGTGTGGGAAGTTTCTAGTTTGTGTGGGAAGTTTCTAGTTTGTGTGGGAAGTTTCTAGTTTGTGTGGAAGTTTCTAGTTTGTGTGGAAGTTTCTAGTTTGTGTGGGAAGTTTCTAGTTTGTGTGGAAGTTTCTAGTTTGTGTGGGAAGTTTCTAGTTTGTGGGAAGTTTCTAGTTTGTGTGGAAGTTTCTAGTTTGTGTGGGAAGTTTCTAGTTTGTGTGGGAAGTTTCTAGTTTGTGTGGGAAGTTTCTAGTTTGTGTGGGAAGTTTCTAGTTTGTGTGGAAGTTTCTAGTTTGTGTGGGAAGTTTCTAGTTTGTGTGGGAAGTTTCTAGTTTGTGTGGGAAGTTTCTAGTTTGTGTGGGAAGTTTCTAGTTTGTGTGGGAAGTTTCTAGTTTGTGTGGGAAGTTTCTAGTTTGTGTGGGAAGTTTCTAGTTTGTGTGGGAAGTTTCTAGTTTGTGTGGGAAGTTTCTAGTTTGTGTGGAAGTTTCTAGTTTGTGTGGGAAGTTTCTAGTTTGTGGGAAGTTTCTAGTTTGTGTGGGAAGTTTCTAGTTTGTGTGGGAAGTTTCTAGTTTGTGTGGGAAGTTTCTAGTTTGTGTGGGAAGTTTCTAGTTTGTGTGGGAAGTTTCTAGTTTGTGTGGGAAGTTTCTAGTTTGTGTGGGAAGTTTCTAGTTTGTGTGGGAAGTTTCTAGTTTGTGTGGAAGTTTCTAGTTTGTGTGGGAAGTTTCTAGTTTGTGTGGGAAGTTTCTAGTTTGTGTGGGAAGTTTCTAGTTTGTGTGGAAGTTTCTAGTTTGTGTGGAAGTTTCTAGTTTGTGTGGAAGTTTCTAGTTTGTGTGGAAGTTTCTAGTTTGTGTGGAAGTTTCTAGTTTGTGTGGAAGTTTCTAGTTTGTGTGGGAAGTTTCTAGTTTGTGTGGAAGTTTCTAGTTTGTGTGGGAAGTTTCTAGTTTGTGTGGGAAGTTTCTAGTTTGTGTGGGAAGTTTCTAGTTTGTGTGGGAAGTTTCTAGTTTGTGTGGAAGTTTCTAGTTTGTGTGGGAAGTTTCTAGTTTGTGTGGGAAGTTTCTAGTTTGTGTGGGAAGTTTCTAGTTTGTGTGGAAGTTTCTAGTTTGTGTGGGAAGTTTCTAGTTTGTGTGGGAAGTTTCTAGTTTGTGTGGGAAGTTTCTAGTTTGTGTGGGAAGTTTCTAGTTTGTGTGGAAGTTTCTAGTTTGTGTGGGAAGTTTCTAGTTTGTGTGGAAGTTTCTAGTTTGTGTGGAAGTTTCTAGTTTGTGTGGAAGTTTCTAGTTTGTGTGGAAGTTTCTAGTTTGTGTGGGAAGTTTCTAGTTTGTGGGAAGTTTCTAGTTTGTGTGGGAAGTTTCTAGTTTGTGTGGGAAGTTTCTAGTTTGTGTGGAAGTTTCTAGTTTGTGTGGGAAGTTTCTAGTTTGTGTGGGAAGTTTCTAGTTTGTGTGGGAAGTTTCTAGTTTGTGTGGGAAGTTTCTAGTTTTGTGGGAAGTTTCTAGTTTGTGTGGGAAGTTTCTAGTTTGTGTGGGAAGTTTCTAGTTTGTGTGGGAAGTTTCTAGTTTGTGTGGGAAGTTTCTAGTTTGTGTGGGAAGTTTCTAGTTTGTGTGGGAAGTTTCTAGTTTGTGTGGGAAGTTTCTAGTTTGTGTGGGAAGTTTCTAGTTTGTGTGGGAAGTTTCTAGTTTGTGTGGGAAGTTTCTAGTTTGTGTGGGAAGTTTCTAGTTTGTGTGGGAAGTTTCTAGTTTGTGTGGGAAGTTTCTAGTTTGTGTGGGAAGTTTCTAGTTTGTGTGGGAAGTTTCTAGTTTGTGTGGGAAGTTTCTAGTTTGTGTGGAAGTTTCTAGTTTGTGTGGGAAGTTTCTAGTTTGTGTGGGAAGTTTCTAGTTTGTGTGGGAAGTTTCTAGTTTGTGTGGGAAGTTTCTAGTTTGTGCGGAAGTTTCTAGTTTGTGTGGGAAGTTTCTAGTTTGTGTGGGAAGTTTCTAGTTTGTGTGGGAAGTTTCTAGTTTGTGTGGGAAGTTTCTAGTTTGTGTGGGAAGTTTCTAGTTTGTGTGGGAAGTTTCTAGTTTGTGTGGGAAGTTTCTAGTTTGTGTGGGAAGTTTCTAGTTTGTGTGGGAAGTTTCTAGTTTGTGTGGGAAGTTTCTAGTTTGTGTGGGAAGTTTCTAGTTTGTGTGGGAAGTTTCTAGTTTGTGTGGGAAGTTTCTAGTTTGTGTGGGAAGTTTCTAGTTTGTGTGGGAAGTTTCTAGTTTGTGTGGGAAGTTTCTAGTTTGTGTGGGAAGTTTCTAGTTTGAGTGGGAAGTTTCTAGTTTGTGTGGGAAGTTTCTAGTTTGAGTCGCAAGTTTCTAGTTTGAGTGGAAGTTTCTAGTTTGTGTGGAAGTTTCTAGTTTGTGTGGAAGTTTCTAGTTTGTGTGGGAAGTTTCTAGTTTGTGTGGAAGTTTCTAGTTTGTGTGGGAAGTTTCTAGTTTGTGTGGAAGTTTCTAGTTTGTGTGGAAGTTTCTAGTTTGTGTGGGAAGTTTCTAGTTTGTGTGGGAAGTTTCTAGTTTGTGCGGAAGTTTCTAGTTTGTGTGGGAAGTTTCTAGTTTGTGTGGGAAGTTTCTAGTTTGTGTGGGAAGTTTCTAGTTTGTGTGGGAAGTTTCTAGTTTGTGCGGAAGTTTCTAGTTTGTGTGGGAAGTTTCTAGTTTGTGTGGAAGTTTCTAGTTTGTGTGGAAGTTTCTAGTTTGTGTGGGAAGTTTCTAGTTTGTGTGGGAAGTTTCTAGTTTGTGTGGAAGTTTCTAGTTTGTGTGGGAAGTTTCTAGTTTGTGGGAAGTTTCTAGTTTGTGTGGAAGTTTCTAGTTTGTGTGGAAGTTTCTAGTTTGTGTGGAAGTTTCTAGTTTGTGTGGAAGTTTCTAGTTTGTGTGGAAGTTTCTAGTTTGTGTGGGAAGTTTCTAGTTTGTGGGAAGTTTCTAGTTTGTGTGGGAAGTTTCTAGTTTGTGTGGGAAGTTTCTAGTTTGTGGGAAGTTTCTAGTTTGTGTGGGAAGTTTCTAGTTTGTGTGGGAAGTTTCTAGTTTGTGTGGGAAGTTTCTAGTTTGTGTGGGAAGTTTCTAGTTTGTGTGGGAAGTTTCTAGTTTGTGTGGGAAGTTTCTAGTTTGTGTGGGAAGTTTCTAGTTTGTGTGGGAAGTTTCTAGTTTGTGTGGGAAGTTTCTAGTTTGTGTGGGAAGTTTCTAGTTTGTGTGGGAAGTTTCTAGTTTGTGTGGGAAGTTTCTAGTTTGTGTGGGAAGTTTCTAGTTTGTGTGGAAGTTTCTAGTTTGTGTGGGAAGTTTCTAGTTTGTGTGGGAAGTTTCTAGTTTGTGTGGGAAGTTTCTAGTTTGTGTGGGAAGTTTCTAGTTTGTGTGGGAAGTTTCTAGTTTGTGTGGGAAGTTTCTAGTTTGTGTGGGAAGTTTCTAGTTTGTGTGGAAGTTTCTAGTTTGTGTGGGAAGTTTCTAGTTTGTGTGGGAAGTTTCTAGTTTGTGTGGGAAGTTTCTAGTTTGTGTGGGAAGTTTCTAGTTTGTGTGGGAAGTTTCTAGTTTGTGTGGGAAGTTTCTAGTTTGTGTGGAAGTTTCTAGTTTGTGTGGGAAGTTTCTAGTTTGTGTGGGAAGTTTCTAGTTTGTGTGGGAAGTTTCTAGTTTGTGTGGGAAGTTTCTAGTTTGTGTGGGAAGTTTCTAGTTTGTGTGGGAAGTTTCTAGTTTGTGTGGGAAGTTTCTAGTTTGTGTGGGAAGTTTCTAGTTTGTGTGGGAAGTTTCTAGTTTGTGTGGGAAGTTTCTAGTTTGTGTGGGAAGTTTCTAGTTTGTGTGGGAAGTTTCTAGTTTGTGTGGGAAGTTTCTAGTTTGTGTGGGAAGTTTCTAGTTTGTGTGGGAAGTTTCTAGTTTGTGTGGAAGTTTCTAGTTTGTGTGGGAAGTTTCTAGTTTGTGTGGAAGTTTCTAGTTTGTGTGGAAGTTTCTAGTTTGTGGGAAGTTTCTAGTTTGTGTGGAAGTTTCTAGTTTGTGTGGGAAGTTTCTAGTTTTGTGGGAAGTTTCTAGTTTGTGTGGGAAGTTTCTAGTTTGTGTGGGAAGTTTCTAGTTTGTGTGGAAGTTTCTAGTTTGTGTGGGAAGTTTCTAGTTTGTGTGGGAAGTTTCTAGTTTGTGGGAAGTTTCTAGTTTGTGTGGGAAGTTTCTAGTTTGTGTGGGAAGTTTCTAGTTTGTGTGGGAAGTTTCTAGTTTGTGTGGAAGTTTCTAGTTTGTGTGGGAAGTTTCTAGTTTGTGTGGGAAGTTTCTAGTTTGTGTGGGAAGTTTCTAGTTTGTGTGGGAAGTTTCTAGTTTGTGGGAAGTTTCTAGTTTGTGTGGAAGTTTCTAGTTTGTGTGGGAAGTTTCTAGTTTGTGTGGAAGTTTCTAGTTTGTGTGGAAGTTTCTAGTTTGTGTGGGAAGTTTCTAGTTTGTGTGGGAAGTTTCTAGTTTGTGTGGGAAGTTTCTAGTTTGTGTGGAAGTTTCTAGTTTGTGTGGGAAGTTTCTAGTTTGTGTGGGAAGTTTCTAGTTTGTGTGGGAAGTTTCTAGTTTGTGTGGGAAGTTTCTAGTTTGTGTGGGAAGTTTCTAGTTTGTGTGGGAAGTTTCTAGTTTGTGTGGGAAGTTTCTAGTTTGTGTGGGAAGTTTCTAGTTTGTGTGGGAAGTTTCTAGTTTGTGTGGGAAGTTTCTAGTTTGTGTGGGAAGTTTCTAGTTTGTGTGGAAGTTTCTAGTTTGTGTGGGAAGTTTCTAGTTTGTGTGGGAAGTTTCTAGTTTGTGTGGGAAGTTTCTAGTTTGTGTGGAAGTTTCTAGTTTGTGTGGGAAGTTTCTAGTTTGTGTGGAAGTTTCTAGTTTGTGTGGGAAGTTTCTAGTTTGTGTGGGAAGTTTCTAGTTTGTGTGGGAAGTTTCTAGTTTGTGTGGGAAGTTTCTAGTTTGTGTGGGAAGTTTCTAGTTTGTGTGGGAAGTTTCTAGTTTGTGTGGGAAGTTTCTAGTTTGTGTGGGAAGTTTCTAGTTTGTGTGGGAAGTTTCTAGTTTGTGTGGGAAGTTTCTAGTTTGTGTGGGAAGTTTCTAGTTTGTGTGGGAAGTTTCTAGTTTGTGTGGGAAGTTTCTAGTTTGTGTGGGAAGTTTCTAGTTTGTGTGGGAAGTTTCTAGTTTGTGTGGAAGTTTCTAGTTTGTGTGGAAGTTTCTAGTTTGTGTGGGAAGTTTCTAGTTTGTGTGGAAGTTTCTAGTTTGTGTGGGAAGTTTCTAGTTTGTGTGGGAAGTTTCTAGTTTGTGTGGGAAGTTTCTAGTTTGTGTGGAAGTTTCTAGTTTGTGTGGAAGTTTCTAGTTTGTGTGGAAGTTTCTAGTTTGTGTGGAAGTTTCTAGTTTGTGTGGAAGTTTCTAGTTTGTGTGGAAGTTTCTAGTTTGTGTGGAAGTTTCTAGTTTGTGTGGAAGTTTCTAGTTTGTGTGGGAAGTTTCTAGTTTGTGTGGGAAGTTTCTAGTTTGTGTGGGAAGTTTCTAGTTTGTGTGGGAAGTTTCTAGTTTGTGTGGGAAGTTTCTAGTTTGTGTGGGAAGTTTCTAGTTTGTGTGGGAAGTTTCTAGTTTGTGTGGGAAGTTTCTAGTTTGTGTGGGAAGTTTCTAGTTTGTGTGGGAAGTTTCTAGTTTGTGTGGGAAGTTTCTAGTTTGTGTGGGAAGTTTCTAGTTTGTGTGGGAAGTTTCTAGTTTGTGTGGGAAGTTTCTAGTTTGTGTGGGAAGTTTCTAGTTTGTGTGGGAAGTTTCTAGTTTGTGTGGGAAGTTTCTAGTTTGTGGGAAGTTTCTAGTTTGTGTGGGAAGTTTCTAGTTTGTGTGGGAAGTTTCTAGTTTGTGTGGGAAGTTTCTAGTTTGTGTGGGAAGTTTCTAGTTTGTGTGGGAAGTTTCTAGTTTGTGTGGGAAGTTTCTAGTTTGTGTGGGAAGTTTCTAGTTTGTGTGGAAGTTTCTAGTTTGTGTGGAAGTTTCTAGTTTGTGTGGAAGTTTCTAGTTTGTGTGGAAGTTTCTAGTTTGTGTGGAAGTTTCTAGTTTGTGTGGGAAGTTTCTAGTTTGTGTGGGAAGTTTCTAGTTTGTGTGGGAAGTTTCTAGTTTGTGTGGGAAGTTTCTAGTTTGTGGAAGTTTCTAGTTTGTGTGGAAGTTTCTAGTTTGTGTGGAAGTTTCTAGTTTGTGTGGAAGTTTCTAGTTTGTGTGGAAGTTTCTAGTTTGTGTGGGAAGTTTCTAGTTTGTGTGGGAAGTTTCTAGTTTGTGTGGGAAGTTTCTAGTTTGTGTGGGAAGTTTCTAGTTTGTGTGGGAAGTTTCTAGTTTGTGTGGGAAGTTTCTAGTTTGTGTGGGAAGTTTCTAGTTTGTGTGGGAAGTTTCTAGTTTGTGTGGGAAGTTTCTAGTTTGTGTGGGAAGTTTCTAGTTTGTGTGGGAAGTTTCTAGTTTGTGTGGGAAGTTTCTAGTTTGTGTGGGAAGTTTCTAGTTTGTGTGGGAAGTTTCTAGTTTGTGTGGGAAGTTTCTAGTTTGTGTGGGAAGTTTCTAGTTTGTGTGGGAAGTTTCTAGTTTGTGTGGGAAGTTTCTAGTTTGTGTGGGAAGTTTCTAGTTTGTGTGGGAAGTTTCTAGTTTGTGTGGGAAGTTTCTAGTTTGTGTGGGAAGTTTCTAGTTTGTGTGGGAAGTTTCTAGTTTGTGTGGGAAGTTTCTAGTTTGTGTGGAAGTTTCTAGTTTGTGTGGAAGTTTCTAGTTTGTGTGGGAAGTTTCTAGTTTGTGTGGAAGTTTCTAGTTTGTGTGGGAAGTTTCTAGTTTGTGTGGGAAGTTTCTAGTTTGTGTGGGAAGTTTCTAGTTTGTGTGGGAAGTTTCTAGTTTGTGTGGAAGTTTCTAGTTTGTGTGGAAGTTTCTAGTTTGTGTGGAAGTTTCTAGTTTGTGTGGGAAGTTTCTAGTTTGTGTGGAAGTTTCTAGTTTGTGTGGGAAGTTTCTAGTTTGTGTGGGAAGTTTCTAGTTTGTGTGGGAAGTTTCTAGTTTGTGTGGGAAGTTTCTAGTTTGTGTGGGAAGTTTCTAGTTTGTGTGGGAAGTTTCTAGTTTGTGTGGGAAGTTTCTAGTTTGTGTGGGAAGTTTCTAGTTTGTGTGGGAAGTTTCTAGTTTGTGTGGGAAGTTTCTAGTTTGTGTGGGAAGTTTCTAGTTTGTGTGGGAAGTTTCTAGTTTGTGGGAAGTTTCTAGTTTGTGTGGGAAGTTTCTAGTTTGTGTGGGAAGTTTCTAGTTTGTGTGGGAAGTTTCTAGTTTGTGTGGGAAGTTTCTAGTTTGTGTGGGAAGTTTCTAGTTTGTGTGGGAAGTTTCTAGTTTGTGTGGGAAGTTTCTAGTTTGTGTGGGAAGTTTCTAGTTTGTGGGAAGTTTCTAGTTTGTGTGGGAAGTTTCTAGTTTGTGTGGGAAGTTTCTAGTTTGTGTGGGAAGTTTCTAGTTTGTGTGGGAAGTTTCTAGTTTGTGTGGGAAGTTTCTAGTTTGTGTGGGAAGTTTCTAGTTTGTGTGGAAGTTTCTAGTTTGTGTGGAAGTTTCTAGTTTGTGTGGAAGTTTCTAGTTTGTGTGGAAGTTTCTAGTTTGTGTGGAAGTTTCTAGTTTGTGTGGAAGTTTCTAGTTTGTGTGGAAGTTTCTAGTTTGTGTGGGAAGTTTCTAGTTTGTGTGGGAAGTTTCTAGTTTGTGTGGGAAGTTTCTAGTTTGTGTGGGAAGTTTCTAGTTTGTGGAAGTTTCTAGTTTGTGTGGAAGTTTCTAGTTTGTGTGGAAGTTTCTAGTTTGTGTGGAAGTTTCTAGTTTGTGTGGAAGTTTCTAGTTTGTGTGGAAGTTTCTAGTTTGTGTGGGAAGTTTCTAGTTTGTGTGGGAAGTTTCTAGTTTGTGTGGGAAGTTTCTAGTTTGTGTGGGAAGTTTCTAGTTTGTGTGGGAAGTTTCTAGTTTGTGTGGGAAGTTTCTAGTTTGTGTGGGAAGTTTCTAGTTTGTGTGGGAAGTTTCTAGTTTGTGTGGGAAGTTTCTAGTTTGTGTGGGAAGTTTCTAGTTTGTGTGGGAAGTTTCTAGTTTGTGTGGGAAGTTTCTAGTTTGTGTGGGAAGTTTCTAGTTTGTGTGGGAAGTTTCTAGTTTGTGTGGGAAGTTTCTAGTTTGTGTGGGAAGTTTCTAGTTTGTGTGGGAAGTTTCTAGTTTGTGTGGGAAGTTTCTAGTTTGTGTGGGAAGTTTCTAGTTTGTGTGGGAAGTTTCTAGTTTGTGTGGGAAGTTTCTAGTTTGTGTGGGAAGTTTCTAGTTTGTGTGGGAAGTTTCTAGTTTGTGTGGGAAGTTTCTAGTTTGTGTGGGAAGTTTCTAGTTTGTGTGGGAAGTTTCTAGTTTGTGTGGGAAGTTTCTAGTTTGTGTGGGAAGTTTCTAGTTTGTGTGGGAAGTTTCTAGTTTGTGTGGGAAGTTTCTAGTTTGTGTGGGAAGTTTCTAGTTTGTGTGGGAAGTTTCTAGTTTGTGTGGGAAGTTTCTAGTTTGTGTGGGAAGTTTCTAGTTTGTGTGGGAAGTTTCTAGTTTGTGTGGGAAGTTTCTAGTTTGTGTGGGAAGTTTCTAGTTTGTGGGAAGTTTCTAGTTTGTGTGGAAGTTTCTAGTTTGTGTGGGAAGTTTCTAGTTTGTGTGGGAAGTTTCTAGTTTGTGTGGAAGTTTCTAGTTTGTGTGGGAAGTTTCTAGTTTGTGTGGGAAGTTTCTAGTTTGTGTGGGAAGTTTCTAGTTTGTGTGGGAAGTTTCTAGTTTGTGTGGGAAGTTTCTAGTTTGTGGGAAGTTTCTAGTTTGTGTGGGAAGTTTCTAGTTTGTGTGGGAAGTTTCTAGTTTGTGTGGAAGTTTCTAGTTTGTGTGGAAGTTTCTAGTTTGTGTGGGAAGTTTCTAGTTTGTGTGGAAGTTTCTAGTTTGTGTGGGAAGTTTCTAGTTTGTGTGGGAAGTTTCTAGTTTGTGTGGAAGTTTCTAGTTTGTGTGGAAGTTTCTAGTTTGTGTGGAAGTTTCTAGTTTGTGTGGAAGTTTCTAGTTTGTGTGGAAGTTTCTAGTTTGTGTGGGAAGTTTCTAGTTTGTGTGGAAGTTTCTAGTTTGTGTGGGAAGTTTCTAGTTTGTGTGGAAGTTTCTAGTTTGTGGAAGTTTCTAGTTTGTGTGGAAGTTTCTAGTTTGTGTGGAAGTTTCTAGTTTGTGTGGAAGTTTCTAGTTTGTGTGGAAGTTTCTAGTTTGTGTGGAAGTTTCTAGTTTGTGTGGGAAGTTTCTAGTTTGTGTGGGAAGTTTCTAGTTTGTGTGGGAAGTTTCTAGTTTGTGTGGGAAGTTTCTAGTTTGTGTGGGAAGTTTCTAGTTTGTGTGGGAAGTTTCTAGTTTGTGTGGGAAGTTTCTAGTTTGTGTGGGAAGTTTCTAGTTTGTGTGGGAAGTTTCTAGTTTGTGTGGGAAGTTTCTAGTTTGTGTGGGAAGTTTCTAGTTTGTGTGGGAAGTTTCTAGTTTGTGTGGGAAGTTTCTAGTTTGTGTGGGAAGTTTCTAGTTTGTGTGGGAAGTTTCTAGTTTGTGTGGGAAGTTTCTAGTTTGTGTGGGAAGTTTCTAGTTTGTGTGGGAAGTTTCTAGTTTGTGTGGGAAGTTTCTAGTTTGTGTGGGAAGTTTCTAGTTTGTGTGGAAGTTTCTAGTTTGTGTGGGAAGTTTCTAGTTTGTGTGGGAAGTTTCTAGTTTGTGTGGGAAGTTTCTAGTTTGTGTGGGAAGTTTCTAGTTTGTGTGGGAAGTTTCTAGTTTGTGTGGAAGTTTCTAGTTTGTGTGGGAAGTTTCTAGTTTGTGTGGAAGTTTCTAGTTTGTGTGGAAGTTTCTAGTTTGTGTGGAAGTTTCTAGTTTGTGTGGAAGTTTCTAGTTTGTGTGGGAAGTTTCTAGTTTGTGTGGAAGTTTCTAGTTTGTGGGAAGTTTCTAGTTTGTGTGGGAAGTTTCTAGTTTGTGGAAGTTTCTAGTTTGTGTGGAAGTTTCTAGTTTGTGTGGAAGTTTCTAGTTTGTGTGGAAGTTTCTAGTTTGTGTGGAAGTTTCTAGTTTGTGTGGGAAGTTTCTAGTTTGTGTGGGAAGTTTCTAGTTTGTGTGGGAAGTTTCTAGTTTGTGTGGGAAGTTTCTAGTTTGTGTGGGAAGTTTCTAGTTTGTGTGGGAAGTTTCTAGTTTGTGTGGGAAGTTTCTAGTTTGTGTGGGAAGTTTCTAGTTTGTGTGGGAAGTTTCTAGTTTGTGTGGGAAGTTTCTAGTTTTGTGGGAAGTTTCTAGTTTGTGTGGGAAGTTTCTAGTTTGTGTGGGAAGTTTCTAGTTTGTGTGGGAAGTTTCTAGTTTGTGTGGGAAGTTTCTAGTTTGTGTGGGAAGTTTCTAGTTTGTGTGGGAAGTTTCTAGTTTGTGTGGGAAGTTTCTAGTTTGTGTGGGAAGTTTCTAGTTTGTGTGGGAAGTTTCTAGTTTGTGTGGGAAGTTTCTAGTTTGTGTGGGAAGTTTCTAGTTTGTGTGGGAAGTTTCTAGTTTGTGTGGGAAGTTTCTAGTTTGTGTGGGAAGTTTCTAGTTTGTGTGGGAAGTTTCTAGTTTGTGTGGGAAGTTTCTAGTTTGTGGGAAGTTTCTAGTTTGTGTGGGAAGTTTCTAGTTTGTGTGGGAAGTTTCTAGTTTGTGTGGGAAGTTTCTAGTTTGTGTGGAAGTTTCTAGTTTGTGTGGAAGTTTCTAGTTTGTGTGGGAAGTTTCTAGTTTGTGTGGGAAGTTTCTAGTTTGTGTGGAAGTTTCTAGTTTGTGTGGGAAGTTTCTAGTTTGTGTGGAAGTTTCTAGTTTGTGTGGGAAGTTTCTAGTTTGTGTGGAAGTTTCTAGTTTGTGTGGAAGTTTCTAGTTTGTGTGGAAGTTTCTAGTTTGTGTGGAAGTTTCTAGTTTGTGTGGAAGTTTCTAGTTTGTGTGGAAGTTTCTAGTTTGTGTGGGAAGTTTCTAGTTTGTGTGGGAAGTTTCTAGTTTGTGTGGGAAGTTTCTAGTTTGTGTGGGAAGTTTCTAGTTTGTGTGGGAAGTTTCTAGTTTGTGTGGGAAGTTTCTAGTTTGTGTGGGAAGTTTCTAGTTTGTGTGGGAAGTTTCTAGTTTGTGTGGGAAGTTTCTAGTTTGTGTGGGAAGTTTCTAGTTTGTGTGGGAAGTTTCTAGTTTGTGTGGGAAGTTTCTAGTTTGTGTGGGAAGTTTCTAGTTTGTGTGGGAAGTTTCTAGTTTGTGTGGAAGTTTCTAGTTTGTGTGGGAAGTTTCTAGTTTGTGTGGAAGTTTCTAGTTTGTGGAAGTTTCTAGTTTGTGTGGAAGTTTCTAGTTTGTGTGGAAGTTTCTAGTTTGTGTGGAAGTTTCTAGTTTGTGTGGGAAGTTTCTAGTTTGTGTGGGAAGTTTCTAGTTTGTGTGGGAAGTTTCTAGTTTGTGTGGGAAGTTTCTAGTTTGTGTGGGAAGTTTCTAGTTTGTGTGGGAAGTTTCTAGTTTGTGGAAGTTTCTAGTTTGTGTGGGAAGTTTCTAGTTTGTGTGGGAAGTTTCTAGTTTGTGGGAAGTTTCTAGTTTGTGTGGGAAGTTTCTAGTTTGTGTGGGAAGTTTCTAGTTTGTGTGGGAAGTTTCTAGTTTGTGTGGGAAGTTTCTAGTTTGTGTGGGAAGTTTCTAGTTTGTGTGGGAAGTTTCTAGTTTGTGTGGGAAGTTTCTAGTTTGTGTGGAAGTTTCTAGTTTGTGTGGAAGTTTCTAGTTTGTGTGGAAGTTTCTAGTTTGTGTGGAAGTTTCTAGTTTGTGTGGAAGTTTCTAGTTTGTGTGGGAAGTTTCTAGTTTGTGTGGGAAGTTTCTAGTTTGGTGGAAGTTTCTAGTTTGTGTGGGAAGTTTCTAGTTTGTGTGGAAGTTTCTAGTTTGTGGAAGTTTCTAGTTTGTGTGGAAGTTTCTAGTTTGTGTGGAAGTTTCTAGTTTGTGTGGAAGTTTCTAGTTTGTGTGGAAGTTTCTAGTTTGTGTGGGAAGTTTCTAGTTTGTGTGGGAAGTTTCTAGTTTGTGTGGGAAGTTTCTAGTTTGTGTGGGAAGTTTCTAGTTTGTGTGGGAAGTTTCTAGTTTGTGTGGGAAGTTTCTAGTTTGTGTGGGAAGTTTCTAGTTTGTGTGGGAAGTTTCTAGTTTGTGTGGGAAGTTTCTAGTTTGTGTGGGAAGTTTCTAGTTTGTGTGGGAAGTTTCTAGTTTGTGTGGGAAGTTTCTAGTTTGTGTGGGAAGTTTCTAGTTTGTGTGGGAAGTTTCTAGTTTGTGTGGGAAGTTTCTAGTTTGTGTGGGAAGTTTCTAGTTTGTGGGAAGTTTCTAGTTTGTGTGGGAAGTTTCTAGTTTGTGTGGGAAGTTTCTAGTTTGTGTGGGAAGTTTCTAGTTTGTGTGGGAAGTTTCTAGTTTGTGTGGGAAGTTTCTAGTTTGTGTGGGAAGTTTCTAGTTTGTGTGGGAAGTTTCTAGTTTGTGTGGGAAGTTTCTAGTTTGTGTGGGAAGTTTCTAGTTTGTGTGGGAAGTTTCTAGTTTGTGTGGGAAGTTTCTAGTTTGTGTGGGAAGTTTCTAGTTTGTGTGGGAAGTTTCTAGTTTGTGTGGGAAGTTTCTAGTTTGTGTGGGAAGTTTCTAGTTTGTGTGGGAAGTTTCTAGTTTGTGTGGGAAGTTTCTAGTTTGTGTGGGAAGTTTCTAGTTTGTGTGGGAAGTTTCTAGTTTGTGTGGGAAGTTTCTAGTTTGTGTGGGAAGTTTCTAGTTTGTGTGGGAAGTTTCTAGTTTGTGTGGGAAGTTTCTAGTTTGTGTGGGAAGTTTCTAGTTTGTGTGGGAAGTTTCTAGTTTGTGTGGGAAGTTTCTAGTTTGTGTGGGAAGTTTCTAGTTTGTGTGGGAAGTTTCTAGTTTGTGTGGGAAGTTTCTAGTTTGTGTGGGAAGTTTCTAGTTTGTGTGGAAGTTTCTAGTTTGTGTGGAAGTTTCTAGTTTGTGTGGAAGTTTCTAGTTTGTGTGGAAGTTTCTAGTTTGTGGGAAGTTTCTAGTTTGTGTGGGAAGTTTCTAGTTTGAGTGGGAAGTTTCTAGTTTGTGTGGGAAGTTTCTAGTTTGAGTGGAAGTTTCTAGTTTGTGTGGAAGTTTCTAGTTTGTGTGGAAGTTTCTAGTTTGTGTGGGAAGTTTCTAGTTTGTGTGGGAAGTTTCTAGTTTGTGTGGGAAGTTTCTAGTTTGTGTGGGAAGTTTCTAGTTTGTGTGGGAAGTTTCTAGTTTGTGTGGAAGTTTCTAGTTTGTGTGGGAAGTTTCTAGTTTGTGTGGGAAGTTTCTAGTTTGTGTGGGAAGTTTCTAGTTTGTGTGGGAAGTTTCTAGTTTGTGTGGAAGTTTCTAGTTTGTGTGGAAGTTTCTAGTTTGTGTGGAAGTTTCTAGTTTGTGTGGAAGTTTCTAGTTTGTGTGGAAGTTTCTAGTTTGTGTGGGAAGTTTCTAGTTTGAGTGGAAGTTTCTAGTTTGTGTGGGAAGTTTCTAGTTTGTGTGGAAGTTTCTAGTTTGTGGAAGTTTCTAGTTTGTGTGGAAGTTTCTAGTTTGTGTGGAAGTTTCTAGTTTGTGTGGAAGTTTCTAGTTTGTGTGGAAGTTTCTAGTTTGTGTGGGAAGTTTCTAGTTTGTGTGGGAAGTTTCTAGTTTGTGTGGGAAGTTTCTAGTTTGTGTGGGAAGTTTCTAGTTTGTGTGGGAAGTTTCTAGTTTGTGTGGGAAGTTTCTAGTTTGTGTGGGAAGTTTCTAGTTTGTGTGGGAAGTTTCTAGTTTGTGTGGGAAGTTTCTAGTTTGTGTGGGAAGTTTCTAGTTTGTGTGGGAAGTTTCTAGTTTGTGTGGGAAGTTTCTAGTTTGTGTGGGAAGTTTCTAGTTTGTGTGGGAAGTTTCTAGTTTGTGTGGGAAGTTTCTAGTTTGTGTGGGAAGTTTCTAGTTTGTGTGGGAAGTTTCTAGTTTGTGTGGGAAGTTTCTAGTTTGTGTGGGAAGTTTCTAGTTTGTGTGGGAAGTTTCTAGTTTGTGTGGGAAGTTTCTAGTTTGTGTGGGAAGTTTCTAGTTTGTGTGGGAAGTTTCTAGTTTGTGTGGGAAGTTTCTAGTTTGTGTGGGAAGTTTCTAGTTTGTGTGGGAAGTTTCTAGTTTGTGTGGGAAGTTTCTAGTTTGTGTGGGAAGTTTCTAGTTTGTGTGGGAAGTTTCTAGTTTGTGTGGGAAGTTTCTAGTTTGTGTGGGAAGTTTCTAGTTTGTGTGGGAAGTTTCTAGTTTGTGTGGGAAGTTTCTAGTTTGTGTGGGAAGTTTCTAGTTTGTGTGGGAAGTTTCTAGTTTGTGTGGGAAGTTTCTAGTTTGTGTGGGAAGTTTCTAGTTTGTGTGGGAAGTTTCTAGTTTGTGTGGGAAGTTTCTAGTTTGTGTGGGAAGTTTCTAGTTTGTGTGGGAAGTTTCTAGTTTGTGTGGGAAGTTTCTAGTTTGTGTGGGAAGTTTCTAGTTTGTGTGGGAAGTTTCTAGTTTGTGTGGAAGTTTCTAGTTTGTGTGGGAAGTTTCTAGTTTGTGTGGAAGTTTCTAGTTTGTGTGGGAAGTTTCTAGTTTGTGTGGGAAGTTTCTAGTTTGTGTGGGAAGTTTCTAGTTTGTGTGGGAAGTTTCTAGTTTGTGTGGAAGTTTCTAGTTTGTGTGGAAGTTTCTAGTTTGTGTGGAAGTTTCTAGTTTGTGTGGAAGTTTCTAGTTTGTGTGGAAGTTTCTAGTTTGTGTGGAAGTTTCTAGTTTGTGTGGGAAGTTTCTAGTTTGTGTGGGAAGTTTCTAGTTTGTGTGGGAAGTTTCTAGTTTGTGTGGAAGTTTCTAGTTTGTGTGGAAGTTTCTAGTTTGTGTGGAAGTTTCTAGTTTGTGTGGGAAGTTTCTAGTTTGTGTGGGAAGTTTCTAGTTTGTGTGGGAAGTTTCTAGTTTGTGTGGGAAGTTTCTAGTTTGTGTGGGAAGTTTCTAGTTTGTGTGGAAGTTTCTAGTTTGTGTGGAAGTTTCTAGTTTGTGTGGGAAGTTTCTAGTTTGTGTGGGAAGTTTCTAGTTTGTGTGGGAAGTTTCTAGTTTGTGTGGAAGTTTCTAGTTTGTGTGGAAGTTTCTAGTTTGTGTGGAAGTTTCTAGTTTGTGTGGAAGTTTCTAGTTTGTGTGGAAGTTTCTAGTTTGTGTGGAAGTTTCTAGTTTGTGTGGGAAGTTTCTAGTTTGTGTGGGAAGTTTCTAGTTTGTGTGGGAAGTTTCTAGTTTGTGTGGAAGTTTCTAGTTTGTGTGGAAGTTTCTAGTTTGTGTGGAAGTTTCTAGTTTGTGTGGAAGTTTCTAGTTTGTGTGGAAGTTTCTAGTTTGTGTGGGAAGTTTCTAGTTTGTGTGGGAAGTTTCTAGTTTGTGTGGGAAGTTTCTAGTTTGTGTGGGAAGTTTCTAGTTTGTGTGGGAAGTTTCTAGTTTGTGTGGGAAGTTTCTAGTTTGTGTGGGAAGTTTCTAGTTTGTGTGGGAAGTTTCTAGTTTGTGTGGGAAGTTTCTAGTTTGTGTGGGAAGTTTCTAGTTTGTGTGGGAAGTTTCTAGTTTGTGTGGGAAGTTTCTAGTTTGTGTGGGAAGTTTCTAGTTTGTGTGGGAAGTTTCTAGTTTGTGTGGGAAGTTTCTAGTTTGTGTGGGAAGTTTCTAGTTTGTGTGGGAAGTTTCTAGTTTGTGTGGGAAGTTTCTAGTTTGTGTGGGAAGTTTCTAGTTTGTGTGGGAAGTTTCTAGTTTGTGTGGGAAGTTTCTAGTTTGTGTGGGAAGTTTCTAGTTTGTGTGGGAAGTTTCTAGTTTGTGTGGAAGTTTCTAGTTTGTGTGGGAAGTTTCTAGTTTGTGTGGGAAGTTTCTAGTTTGTGTGGGAAGTTTCTAGTTTGTGTGGGAAGTTTCTAGTTTGTGTGGGAAGTTTCTAGTTTGTGCGGAAGTTTCTAGTTTGTGTGGGAAGTTTCTAGTTTGTGTGGGAAGTTTCTAGTTTGTGTGGGAAGTTTCTAGTTTGTGCGGAAGTTTCTAGTTTGTGTGGGAAGTTTCTAGTTTGTGTGGGAAGTTTCTAGTTTGTGTGGGAAGTTTCTAGTTTGTGTGGGAAGTTTCTAGTTTGTGTGGGAAGTTTCTAGTTTGTGTGGGAAGTTTCTAGTTTGAGTGGGAAGTTTCTAGTTTGTGTGGGAAGTTTCTAGTTTGATTGGGAAGTTTCTAGTTTGTGTGGGAAGTTTCTAGTTTGTGTGGAAGTTTCTAGTTTGTGTGGGAAGTTTCTAGTTTGAGTGGAAGTTTCTAGTTTGTGTGGAAGTTTCTAGTTTGTGTGGGAAGTTTCTAGTTTGTGTGGAAGTTTCTAGTTTGTGTGGGAAGTTTCTAGTTTGTGTGGGAAGTTTCTAGTTTGAGTGGAAGTTTCTAGTTTGTGTGGAAGTTTCTAGTTTGTGTGGAAGTTTCTAGTTTGAGTGGAAGTTTCTAGTTTGTGTGGAAGTTTCTAGTTTGTGTGGAAGTTTCTAGTTTGTGTGGGAAGTTTCTAGTTTGAGTGGGAAGTTTCTAGTTTGTGTGGGAAGTTTCTAGTTTGAGTCGCAAGTTTCTAGTTTGTGTGGAAGTTTCTAGTTTGTGGAAGTTTCTAGTTTGTGTGGGAAGTTTCTAGTTTGAGTAGGAAGTTTCTAGTTTGTGTGGGAAGTTTCTAGTTTGTGTGGGAAGTTTCTAGTTTGTGCGGAAGTTTCTAGTTTGTGTGGAAAGTTTCTAGTTTGTGTGGGAAGTTTCTAGTTTGTGTGGGAAGTTTCTAGTTTGTGTGGGAAGTTTCTAGTTTGTGTGGGAAGTTTCTAGTTTGAGTAGGAAGTTTCTAGTTTGTGTGGAAAGTTTCTAGTTTGAGTAGGAAGTTTCTAGTTTGTGTGGAAAGTTTCTAGTTTGTGTGGAAAGTTTCTAGTTTGTGTGGGAAGCTTCTAGTTTGTGTGGGAAGTTTCTAGTTTGAGTGGCAAGTTTCCAGTTTGTGTGGGAAGTTTCTAGTTTGAGTCGCAAGTTTCTAGTTTGAGTGGCAAGTTTCTAGTTTGTGTGGAAAGTTTACAGTTTAAGTGGCAAGTTTCCAGTTTGTGTGGCAAGTTTCTAGTTTGTGTGGAAAGTTTCTAGTTTGTGTGGGAAGTTTCTAGTTTGTGTGGGAAGTTTCTAGTTTGTGTGGGAAGTTTCTAGTTTGTGTGGGAAGTTTCTAGTTTGTGTGGGAAGTTTCTAGTTTGTGTGGGAAGTTTCTAGTTCGTGCGGAAGTTTCTAGTTTGTGTGGGAAGTTTCTAGTTTGTGTGGGAAGTTTCTAGTTTGTGTGGGAAGTTTCTAGTTTGTGTGGGAAGTTTCTAGTTCGTGCGGAAGTTTCTAGTTTGTGTGGGAAGTTTCTAGTTTGTGTGGGAAGTTTCTAGTTTGTGTGGGAAGCTTCTAGTTTGAGTGGGAAGTTTCTAGTTTGTGTGGGAAGTTTCTAGTTTGATTAGGAAGTTTCTAGTTTGTGTGGGAAGTTTCTAGTTTGTGTGGGAAGTTTCTAGTTTGTGTGGGAAGTTTCTAGTTTGAGTAGGAAGTTTCTAGTTTGTGTGGGAAGTTTCTAGTTTGTGTGGGAAGTTTCTAGTTTGTGTGGGAAGTTTCTAGTTTGTGCGGAAGTTTCTAGTTTGTGTGGGAAGTTTCTAGTTTGTGTGGGAAGTTTCTAGTTTGTGTGGAAAGTTTCTAGTTTGTGTGGGAAGTTTCTAGTTTGTGTGGAAGTTTCTAGTTTGTGTGGGAAGTTTCTAGTTTGTGTGGAAAGTTTCTAGTTTGTGTGGGAAGTTTCTAGTTTGTGTGGGAAGTTTCTAGTTTGTGTGGGAAGTTTCTAGTTTGTGTGGGAAGTTTCTAGTTTGTGTGGGAAGTTTCTAGTTTGGAGTGGGAAGTTTCTAGTTTGTGTGGGAAGTTTCTAGTTTGGAGTGGGAAGTTTCTAGTTTGTGTGGGAAGTTTCTAGTTTGGAGTGGGAAGTTTCTAGTTTGTGTGGGAAGTTTCTAGTTTGCTTGGGGCAAGTAGAATGCCAACTATCCTCGTCTACATTTTCTCAATCTTTCCTTCCGCTTAACTTTGTGACTTAAGTGAGTGAGTCTATTTTTAGGAAAAACTTTTTTCTTGTTAGTTGATCCTTTCTTCCTTTGCCATCTCGGCATGCTTTTCCTGGAAATTTTCTAAGAACTTTTTCTTTGGCGAGTTTCCGGCTATTTCTGACATGCATCAGTGCGCCTGCAGCGGTTTTCTCTTCTGATTTTTATTTATAGCTCTGCCAGCCAGTCTTGTCCTGGAATGGCTTGGCTTGTAGATTTTCATTCTTGAATGGAATTCGCCAACTTGAATGGAGTCAGTTGCTTCCGTCGCTCAGCTTTCTGCGGGTGACATGGGGACACGCTTTGCAGTTATTTTTTTGCTGCTAAAAATGGACTCGAGCGGCCTTTGCTTCTTGGTCAAAGTCTGGTTGTCAAAGTCTGGTAGTAAGGACTTCCAGATGTTAATATGCAGCATTTTCTAATCTTCAAGCTTAGCCGTCGCCCTCCCATGTCTTCAGATTTCGACCGCTAGCCTCCCAGATCCTCAGTTGCTGGGCCAGCCTCCCAGATCCTCAGTTGCTGGGCCAGCCTCCCAGATCCTCAGTTGCTGGGCCAGCCTCCCAGATCCTCAGTTGCTGGGCCAGTCTCCCAGATCCTCAGTTGCTGGGCCAGTCTCCCAGATCCTCAGTTGCTAGGCTAACCTCCCAGATCCTCAGTTGCTGGGCCAGTCTCCCAGATCCTCAGTTGCTGGGCCAGTCTCCCAGATCCTCAGTTGCTGGGCCAGCCTCCCAGATCCTCAGTTGCTGGGCCAGCGCGAGCCTCTGATATCATAAACCAGAGAAAATTGAATCGAATATTTTCAGTAAAGCAACAATAAGAGTCCAATGTCTCAGCAGCAGCAGCAGACGCAGCCTGCTCAAGCTCGTGGTCACGCCCCGGTAGAGCCGGAGCAGTGCCTCATACTGCGCCTGCCCCAGCCAGCTGCTGACAAGCTCAGGGGGACATCGAGTCGGGCGCCCAGCTGCAGGACCGGCTAAGCCTGGAGGCCCGGCAGGATCTGCGCAGCTTCACTCTAACCTACGACGGCGAGACCCTGCCCGGCCGGCTGGTTGACCTGCCCTGCATAGTTGAGGGACTGAAGACTGCCGACTCGCGTACCTTCTACAAGGTGGCCAACATCACCCAGATGCTGATGTGCGGCGAGGATGCCGCCTCAGCTTTGCAGACGCTTCAACGATCCTCGGGTAGTCGCCGCCGCAGATCGGCTTCGGCTTCGGCGACGGTCACGGCGACGGCCGAGGAGCGGATGCACCAGTGGGATCACGGACTGACGCCGCCATTGAGAAATGTTCGCCGCAGGCGGTTCCGTCGGGTGTTGCGCAATCGCAGTATGGACATGCCGGAGCTGGAGAAGGAGGTCAAACGGCTGCTGAAAAACGATATGGAAGCGGCAGATGTCAAGTGGGAGGTGAGAAAGTGGCGGCGGGATTGGTGGCAGAGTTAGAACTGAATTGAGATAGAACTCGGTAGATATAGCCGCTTATAATTAGAACTGAATTGAGATAGAACTCGGCAGATAAAACCGCTTATACTTAGAACTGAATTGAGATAGAACTCGGCAGATATAACCGCTTAGAATTAGAATTGAATTGAGATAGAACTCGGCAGATATAACCGCTTAGAATTAGAATTGAATTGAGATAGAACTCGGCAGATATAACCGCTTAGAATTAGAATTGAATTGAGATAGAACTCGGCAGATATAACCGCTTAGAATTAGAATTGAATTGAGATAGAACTTGGCAGATATAACCGCTATATATGTGATTATGTACATGCACACAAACATTCCTGTGCCAAAGGTGCTCACTGAAGAGGAGGCCTCTAAACTGGACTCGGCGTCTTCACAACAGCAGCAGTCGCAGCCTTCGGAGCAGCCCGCCGGCTCATCGCAAACTGTGGACGATGGCAGCAACAATCTGATGATGGCCACTCAGCTGTTTGGCGACATCAGCGACTCGACATCCTCCGGCGATAACGAGGGCGACAATAGCGACGATGAAGAAGGCGAAGGCGAAGCTGGTGACGGCGACGGCGAAGGAGGCGATGACGGTGCAGATGATGCAGCTGACAAAGCCGACGACATTGACATGGAAGAGGACTGATCCCGATTGCATAGTCCCGCTGAGGAAGAATCCCGATTGCATAGTCCCGCTGAGGAAGAATCCAGATTGCATAGTCCCGCTGAGGAAGAATCCAGATTGCATAGTCCCGCTGAGGAAGAATCCCGATTGCATAGTCCCACTGAGGAAGAATCCCGATTGCATAGTCCCGCTGAGGAAGAATCCCGATTGCATAGTCCCGCTGAGGAAGAATCCAGATTGCATAGTCCCGCTGAGGAAGAATCCCGATTGCATAGTCCCGCTGAGGAAGAATCCCGATTGCATAGTCCCACTGAGGAAGAATCCAGATTGCATAGTCCCGCTGAGGAAGAATCCCGATTGCATAGTCCCGCTGAGGAAGAATCCCGATTGCATAGTCCCGCTGAGGAAGAATCCCGATTGCATAGTCCCGCTGAGGAAGAATCCAGATTGCATAGTCCCGCTGAGGAAGAATCCAGATTGCATAGTCCCGCTGAGGAAGAATCCAGATTGCATAGTCCCGCTGAGGAAGAATCCAGATTGCATAGTCCCGCTGAGGAAGAATCCAGATTGCATAGTCCCGCTGAGGAAGAATCCCGATTGCATAGTCCCGCTGAGGAAGAATCCAGATTGCATAGTCCCGCTGAGGAAGAATCCAGATTGCATAGTCCCGCTGAGGAAGAATCCAGATTGCATAGTCCCGCTGAGGAAGAATCCAGATTGCATAGTCCCGCTGAGGAAGAATCCAGATTGCATAGTCCCGCTGAGGAAGAACCCCAATTTCGCAGAGTGTGTACAAAGCCTGTGGTAAACAGAGTCCCCAAATTAATTGTTCGCATTGCTACTAAATATCGTTACTTTTTCTGCAAGTTCTGTCTGGACCCGCCTGGCTTTTCTGATTGATGAAATTTCAACTTTTCTGCAGCAATTCATTAATTGGCGTATTTTTCTTGCTCTCCAGTTCTAGCTAATCTGCTTTTGGCCTGTTTTTTGGTGCATTTCTGTCTGGTTAAGTGCGTACAGTTTTATATTATAAGTGCGTTTGCACTGAGGCTGTATAATTATTCTGTAAATAAAACTCTGCCCATAGTGCGGCTGCTTACTGTTGCTTACGAAACAGAATAGTAATTTTAAAACTTTTTTATCCAATGCACTAACCGAGTTCGGTCGGCATCATGTGCTGGGGTTCAAGCGGGGCTGTTCTCTAATTTTACACTTTGGTTGCCACTGGGCGAAGTTAGGGTTGCTTGTGTGTGTGAAACATTTTGGAAACTTGATTAGGCATTTTAGTAACTGAGGGACATTTTAGGCCCCAAGAGATACTGTAGTGGCTTGAGGGACATTTTAGTATCTTTATAGGACATATTTTAGGTCCCAAGAGACATTTGGGTGGCTTGAGGGACAATTTATTGGCTAAAGAGCAGTTTTAGGCCCTGAGAGACATTTTAGTGGCTGGAAAGGCATTTTTAGGTCCTGGAAGACATTTCAGTGGCTGGAGAGATATTTTTAGGTCCTAAGAGACGTTTTAGTCACTTAAGGGACATTTTTAGGTCCTGAGAGACATTTTAGTGGCTGGAAAGGCATTTTTAGGTCCTGGAAGACATTTCAGTGGCTGGAGAGATATTTTTAGGTCCTAAGAGACGTTTTAGTCACTTAAGGGACATTTTTAGGTCCTGAGAGACATTTTAGTGGCTCAAGGGACATTTTTAGATCCTGAGAGACTGTAGCGGCTTTGGGGACATTTTAAAGCCTTACGAGGACAATTTAGTAAACTAGTGGGCATTTTCGGGGCTTAAGAGACATTTTGGTTGGCTTTAGGAATATTTATTTATTTATTGTCGTTCAAGCACCTTGCCGCCACCTACAGGAGGCCTGGGCTCAGCTATTCAACACTTCGGACGGCGGCCTGGCACTCGAGCTGCTCTCCGATCGCTGCCAAATCGGTCGGGCCGTCGACTGCGACTTGTCCTTGGCCGGCAACCAGTTCGTGTCCGGGCACCACTGCGCCGTGTTCAAGGATCCCGACGGCGGAGTCTGGCTGCAGGACACCAGCATGAACGGCACTCTGGTCAATGGCCGTCGGATTCTTGGCGACGTGGCCGAGCTGCGACAGGATGACGTCATCACTGTCTGTCCGCTGCCCGGCAACTCTACGGTGGCATTTCGCCTCAAACTGCTCGGCCACGAACAGCCGGATGAAGCTAGCGAGTCTGGCAGCGCGGAACCGCCTCAAACTATGGTCATTCCCGACACGACTCTGCCCATAACTGACGGCGACAGCGGCGAGGACCCGGCGACCGATCAGCCGCCGACTAAGCGAACTCGAACGGATGAAGCTAAAGATAAAGCTAATAAATCGGCGGTCACCACCGAAAAGGGTAAGTTAATATCTGAATAAATCCCAATAATAAATCCAAATAATGCTACTTGTTACTTACTTAGTAGTAGAGGTAGTAACTTCATTATAAAAAACATTGTACCATCTTTGACCGAAAAATGCTAAGCCCAGTAAACCTACAAAACAAGAAGTAATCTGGACACCTTGTGCTATTGCATCTACAGGACCTGATCAACCGGCAACAATGTTGGCAGCAGATCCCAGCACAGTCAGCAAAGTGCCAACAGTTTCAGCCGATGCTGCCGCAGCATCCGCATCCGCCTCTGCTTCATCCTCCGCTTCCAGCGATCCAATGGAAGCCAATCTGAACTGCACAATTTGTTGCGAAATATTTCACGACTGCGTCACCCTGATACCCTGTCTGCACGGCTATTGTGCCGGCTGTTACAGCCAGTGGCAACGGACTAATCCGGTCTGTCCGCAGTGTCGCGTACGTCCGGAACGCGTGACCAAGAACGTGCTGGTGACTAATCTAGCCGAGGCTTACCTGGCTGCGCATCCGGAACGGCGGCGCCCAGCTGAGGAGTTGGAGAAGTGCGAATACTGTTTGGCTTCGGTTGGCGGGGGGGGGGCTGCGGTCTGGGGGCGGATTTTGTGAGTTGATGGGTAGAGAGCGGATTCTGCGGGTAGATGGGTAGAGGGCGGATTCTGTGTGAGTAGATGGGTAGAGGGCGGATCCTGTGTGAGTAGATGGGTAGAGCGCGGATCCTGTGTGAGTGGATGGGTAGAGGGCGGATCCTGTGTGAGTAGATGGGTAGAGGGCGGATCCTGTGTGAGTAGATGGGTAGAGCGCGGATTCTGTGTGAGTAGATGGGTAGAGAGCGGATTCTGCGGGTAGATGGGTAGAGGGCGGATTCTGTGTGAGTAGATGGGTAGAGCGCGGATCCTGTGTGAGTGGATGGGTAGAGAGCGGATTCTGCGGGTAGATGGGTAGAGGGCGGATTCTGTGTGAGTAGATGGGTAGAGCGCGGATCCTGTGTGAGTGGATGGGTAGAGGGCGGATCCTGTGTGAGTAGATGGGTAGAGGGCGGATCCTGTGTGAGTAGATGGGTAGAGCGCGGATTCTGTGTGAGTAGATGGGTAGAGCGCGGATCCTGTGTGAGTGGATGGGTAGAGGGCGGATCCTGTGTGAGTAGATGGGTAGAGGGCGGATCCTGTGTGAGTAGATGGGTAGAGCGCGGATCCTGTGTGAGTGGATGGGTAGAGGGCGGATCCTGTGTGAGTAGATGGGTAGAGGGCGGATCCTGTGTGAGTAGATGGGTAGAGGGCGGATCCTGTGTGAGTAGATGGGTAGAGGGCGGATCCTGTGTGAGTAGATGGGTAGAGGGCGGATTCTGTGTGAGTAGATGGGTAGAGCGCGGATCCTGTGTGAGTGGATGGGTAGAGGGCGGATCCTGTGTGAGTAGATGGGTAGGGGGCGGATCCTGTGTGAGTAGATGGGTAGAGAGAGGATCCTGTGTGAGTTGATGGGTAGAGAGCGGACCCTATTGTAGATACATCCAGTTTCAGAGCAGTCTGTTTCTACACAACAATAAATTTAAAACTCATTCAGGCTCGACAGTCTCAACGACATCGGCCGGCAGGAGGCCTTCCCGGTGGTCAGACAGTCTCCAGCTGATGAGGACGAATCCGACGAAGAAGATGAAGACAGCGATGACGACGGCAATGCCGGAGTCGCCTACTTTGGAATGAACCGGCTGTTCGGGTTCGCAGGGCCGTACCCGACCTATCAGCTGCATCGGTTGGCGACCCCACTGCATTTGCGGCACGTCTGCCGCCAGTGCCCGGGCTACCAGCCGCCCGACCCGCAGCAGCCGCTGGCGCCGTTGCGAGCTGCCGGCGCGGGCCCGCCGCCTGTGGACGGCTGTCCCCATCTGGACGATCTCCGATGGGAGCCGCTGCAAGTTGCTCACGTGTCAGTCTCTGCCAGTTTAATGACCTCTTAGAGAATCGCCCTAAATATCCTAGAAAATCGCCCTCAGCCTCCTAGAGAATCGCCCTCAGCCTCCTAGAGAATCGCCCTCAGCCTTCTAGAGAATTGCCCTCAGCCTCTTAGAGAATCGCCCTCAGCCTCCTAGAATCGCCCTCAGCCTCCTAGAGAATCATCGTCAACCTCTCAGATAATAACCCTCAGCATCCTAGAGAATCGCCCTCAGCATCCTAGAGAATCGCCCTCAGCCTCCTAGAGAATCGCCCAAAGCCTCCTAGAGAATCGCCCAAAGCCTCCTAGAGAATCGCCCAAAGCCTCCTAGAGAATCGCCCTCAGCCTCCCTTAAAATCGCCCAAAGCCTCCTAGAGAATCACACTCAGCCTCCTAGAGAATCACACTCAGCCTCCTAGAGAATCACACTCAGCCTCCTAGAGAATCACACTCAGCCTCCTAGAGAATCACACTCAGCCTCCTAGAGAATCACACTCAGCCTCCTAGAGAATCACACTCAGCCTCCTAGAGAATCACACTCAGCCTCCTAGAGAATCACACTCAGCCTCCTAGAGAATCACACTCAGCCTCCTAGAGAATCACACTCAGCCTCCTAGAGAATCACACTCAGCCTCCTAGAGAATCGCCGTCAACCTTTTAGAGAATCGCCCTCAGCCTCTTAGAGAATCGCCTTGACCTCTTTAAAAGCACTTTAAAGGATGAAGAATTGCTCAAAGTACTTTCAAATCCGCCTCACACCCCCAGCTGCCCGGACAACCAGGCCCACCTGCTGTGCCAGTGCTGCTGGCAGGCCTTCCCAGACCGCCGGGCCGACCCGTCCTGCCCGGCCGAGAATCGCCGATTCCAGTGCGCCCTGTGCCAGCGCTTCTTCTGCCACGCTTACTGGGGCTGCCGCCGGCCCGGCTGCCTCGGCTGCCTGGCCGAATTCGAGGATTTCACATTCGGCAGGCGCGTGCTCGAGGACGTTGTCAATGGCAACCCGGTTGAGTCCAAGGTGATTTTCCGAATGGCCCTAAATCACCCTTCAGATTCGCCATAAATCACTTTTCAGAGCCGGGCCCAACCATCCCTGAGAATCACTCCAAACCATCCCTGAGAATCACTCCATCCATCCTGAGAATCACTCCATCCATCCTGAGAATCACTCCATCCATCCTGAGAATCACTCCATCCATCCTGAGAATCACTCCATCCATCCTGAGAATCACCCCATCCATCCCTGAGAATCACTCCATCCATCCTGAGAATCACTCCATCCATCCTGAGAATCACTCCATCCATCCTGAGAATCACTCCATCCATCCTGAGAATCACTCCATCCATCCTGAGAATCACCCCATCCATCCCTGAGAATCACTCCATCCATCCTGAGAATCACTCCATCCATCCTGAGAATCACTCCATCCATCCTGAGAATCACTCCATCCATCCTGAGAATCACCCCATCCATCCTGAGAATCACTCCATCCATCCTGAGAATCACCCCATCCATCCTGAGAATCACTCCATCCATCCTGAGAATCACCCCATCCATCCTGAAAATCACTCCATCCATCCTGAGAATCACCCCATCCATCTCTAAGAATCACTCCATCCATCCTGAGAATCACCCCATCCATCCTGAAAATCACTCCATCCATCCTGAGAATCACCCCATCCATCCCTAAGAATCACTCCATCCATCCTGAGAATCACCCCATCCATCCTGAGAATTGCTCCTTCAAGGATCCATCCCTAAAAATGACATCATCCCCAATTCCATTGTCGCAGATCCTCGCCGACTACCTCATCGCCAACAATATGGGCGTTCGCGACCTGCTCCGAGAGTGCTGCGCCCGCCTGGCCGCAGGCGAGTACCGCTGCAGCCGGCCAGTCCGGCCGGACACCCCTGTGTGCTACGCCTGCGGCCAGGCCTGCCTCCGAGAACTGGCCCTGGCCTATCGCTCGGGCCTGCCCGCCGCCTCCCTGCCTGCCGAGGCGGCCAGCCGGCCCAACTGTCACTGGGGCAGCGAGTGCCGCACTCAGTTTAATAAGCCGGAGCATGCGAAACGGTTTAATCACGCTTGCCGGCGGACCAAGTTTGACTAGCTTATTCTATTAGCCTGCTGTGCTTTGATGAGACCTTAGTGAGCTAGTTATTCAGTTTGTTAGTTAGTTAGTCAGTTAGTTAGTTAGTTAGCTAGTTTGTTAGTTAGTTAGTCAGTCAGTCAGTTAGTTAGTCAGTTAGTTAGTCAACTAATTGATTAATCAGTTAATTATTTAGTTAGTAGGCAATCAGTCATACCCATTCCACTGACCCATGAGCACGCACACGCAAATACATGTACTGTTAAAAATGAGCTCGTACAAATGCATGCAAAATTATCAGCAGTTTTCTTATGTGCAGACTTTGAGCTGCTTCTCTGCAGAATTGCTTTGCCGTATAGTTTGTGTTCACCGTCTGTATGTTGCTACTTATGTTAGTAGTGATATTTGCGTTTGTTTAAATGTACGATCTGTTCTGTGTTTATTTCATTCCTATTCTTAAACACAAAGAGCGTCTCGATTTGTTTTAATTAGACGCACAGACATTGCATTAATGAAAATGTTTGTTAACTTTCGACTTAAAGGATGTACATGATAACATTTTTTTCATATAATTTTGGTTTGACTTTTTTATTTACTTGACGGCTGGACGCTTGCTAAAGTCTTTTTAATACTGTAACCCCAATGTCCTGTAACCCCAACCCACCGGTGGACATCCCCAATGTTCTTCAATCCCCAATCCACCGGTGGACATCCTCAGTGTCCTTCAATCCCCAATCCACCGGTGGACATCCCCAATGTCCTTCAAGCCCCAATACACCGGTGGACATCCCCAATGCCCTACGGTCCCCAGTCCACCGGTGGACATCCCCAATGCCCTACGGTCCCCAATCCACCGGTGGATATCCCCAATGCCCTACGATCCCCAATCCACCAGTGGATATCCCCAATGCCCTACGATCCCCAATCCACCGGTGGACATCCCAATGCCCTACGATCCCCAATCCACCGGTGGACATCCCCAATGCCCTACGGTCCCCAGTCCACCGGTGGACATCCCCAATGCCCTACGGTCCCCAGTCCACCGGTGGACATCCCCAATGCCCTACGGTCCCCAATCCACCGGTGGACATCCCCAATGCCCTACGGTCCCCAATCCACCGGTGGATATCCCCAATGCCCTACGATCCCCAATCCACCAGTGGATATCCCCAATGCCCTACGATCCCCAATCCACCGGTGGACATCCCCAATGTTCTTCAATCCCCAATCCACCGGTGGACATCCCCAATGCCCAACGGTCCCCAATCCACCGGTGGACATCCCCAATGCCCTACGGTCCCCAATCCACCGGTGGACATCCCCAATGCCCTACGGTCCCCAATCCACCGGTGGATATCCCCAATGCCCTACGATCCCCAATCCACCAGTGGATATCCCCAATGCCCTACGATCCCCAATCCACCGGTGGACATCCCCAATGTTCTTCAATCCCCAATCCACCGGTGGACATCCCCAATGCCCAACGGTCCCCAATCCACCGGTGGACATCCCCAATGCCCTACGATCCCCAATCCACCAGTGGACATCCCCAATGCCCTACGATCCCCAATCCACCGGTGGACATCCCAATGCCCTACGATCCCCAATCCACCAGTGGACATCCCCAATGTCCTTCAATCCCCAATCCACCGGTAGACATCCCCAAAGTCCTTCAATCCGCAATCCACCGGTGGAAATCCCCAATGCCCTACGATCCCCAATCCACCAGTGGACATCCCCAATGCCCTACGATCCCCAATCCACCAGAGGACATCCCCAATGCCCAACGGTCCCCAATCCACCGGTGGACATCCCCAATGCCCTACGATCCCCAATCCACCGGTGGACATCCCAATGCCCTACGATCCCCGATCCACCGGTGGACATCCCCAATGTCCTACGGTCCCCAATCCACCGGTAGACATCCCCAAAGTCCTTCAATCCGCAATCCACCGATGGACATCCCAATGTCCTCCGATCCCCAGTCCAAAGTGCTGATATAAAGTCAATCAACTAAACTCATGCCCATGCCAAGCGCATCAGTGCTGCAGTTGCAGCATCGCTGCTGCCGTCTTGTTATTCAACGATACCTTCGATTGGTTGAGCAGCACCGACTGAGACTGGGACAGCCAGGCTACAGGCGCTGCAGCAGCGGAGGCGGCGGCAGCGACCTTGGGCGGATTGCGCGTCGCTTGCGAGATCAACCAAGACAGCAACAGCAGCAGCAGCAGCAGAAGCAGCAAGACCCGAATAGCCAGAGCGGAGCATGGAGCGAGTACTCAACCCAGACGGCCGAGTTCGCCTCAATCGGCTCCACCCAGACCAGCAAAGCGGTGCTGCTATTCGAGGCTCCGCCTCACCAGCTCTACAAGCGCAACTGCCTATCCGGTTTAATCGCTCTGCTTAGCGCCTATCTGATGTTCGACCACCTGCGGCATAGTCGGCTGATTGCCGGACACGAGGAGGCCGCCCTGCAGCGTCGCCTGATGAGCGACGATGATTTATTGCAGTCTGGCGATGGCGATTCTGTTGATGACGCCGCTGACACCAGCTGGCTAACCAGTCTGGCCTCCAGCCTGCCTAGCAGCAGCCTTGGCAGCCCCATCAACCTGCTCATCGCCGCCCTGCTCAGTCTCACCGCCCTGCTATCTGGCATGTACGCATTTGCTCATCCGCTGCGTCTGGCCCGGCGTCTGGTGCTGGAGCCCGGCGGCCACCTGCTAGTGACCAGCCTGACTGGTGCGCGCCGAATTCCAATTAACCAAATGCGCGCCGCGGCGCCGGCCAACCTGCGCTGGATAGATATGGCGCCACTGTACACGGATCATCTGCTCATAGCGGCGCCGCCAGCTGAGCCGAATCAAAAGCGGCCCAGGCTGCTGGCCGTTGATAAGGACTCGCGTTTTGTTAAAGAGCCGACTCTGATGGCCGCCCTGGTTAAACAGGTCCGCATGCAAGCGGTCCGGTGACTGACTGAAGCTCAGAAGCTGCCTTGTGCTTTTGTAGAATCTTAAATCACCCTTGAGAATCGCCCTAGCAACTCCTGAGAATCGCCACAAACCACCCTTGAGATTCGCCACAAACCATCCTTGAGAATCGCCACAAACCATCCTTGAGAATCGCCAAAAACCATCCTTGAGAATCGCCCCAAACCATCCTTGAGAATCGCCCCAAACCATCCTTGAGAATGCCCCAAACCATCCTTGAGAATCGCCCCAAACCATCCTTGAGAATCGCCCAAACCATCCTTGAGAATCGCCCCAAACCATCCTTGAGAATCGCCCCAAACCATCCTTGAGAATCGCCAAACCATCCTTGAGAATCGCCACAAACCATCCTTGAGAATCGCCCCAAACCATCCTTGAGAATCGCCCCAAACCATCCTTGAGAATCGCCACAAACCATCCTTGAGCATCGCCCCAAACCATCCTTGAGAATCGCCCAAACCATCCTTGAGAATCGCCAAACCATCCTTGAGAATCGCCACAAACCATCCTTGAGAATCGCCCAAACCATCCTTGAGAATCGCCCCAAACCATCCTTGAGAATCGCCACAAACCATCCTTGAGAATCGCCACAAACCATCCTTGAGAATCGCCCCAAACCATCCTTGAGAATCGCCACAAACCATCCTTGAGAATCGCCACAAACCATCCTTGAGAATCGCCCCAAACCATCCTTGAGAATCGCCCCAAACCATCCTTGAGAATCGCCCCAAACCATCCTTGAGAATCGCCCCAAACCATCCTTGAGAATCGCCACAAACCATCCTTGAGAATCGCCACAAACCATCCTTGAGAATCGCCCAAACCATCCTTGAGAATCGCCACAAACCATCCTTGAGAATCGCCACAAACCATCCTTGAGAATCGCCCCAAACCATCCTTGAGAATCGCCCAAACCATCCTTGAGAATCGCCCAAACCATCCTTGAGAATCGCCACAAACCATCCTTGAGAATCGCCACAAACCATCCTTGAGAATCGCCACAAACCATCCTTGAGAATCGCCACAAACCATCCTTGAGAATCGCCACAAACCATCCTTGAGAATGCCACAAACCATCCTTGAGAATCGCCCCAAACCATCCTTGAGAATCGCCACAAACCATCCTTGAGAATCGCCAAACCATCCTTGAGAATCGCCCCAAACCATCCTTGAGAATCGCCCAAACCATCCTTGAGAATGCCCCAAACCATCCTTGAGAATCGCCCCAAACCATCCTTGAGAATCGCCACAAACCATCCTTGAGAATCGCCCCAAACCATCCTTGAGAATCGCCCCAAACCATCCTTGAGAATCGCCAAACCATCCTTGAGAATCGCCACAAACCATCCTTGAGAATCGCCCAAACCATCCTTGAGAATCGCCCCAAACCATCCTTGAGAATCGCCACAAACCATCCTTGAGAATCGCCCAAACCATCCTTGAGAATCCCCAAACCATCCTTGAGAATCGCCACAAACCATCCTTGAGAATCGCCACAAACCATCCTTGAGAATCGCCCAAACCATCCTTGAGAATCGCCAAAACCATCCTTGAGAATCGCCACAAACCATCCTTGAGAATCGCCACAAACCATCCTTGAGAATCGCCACAAACCATCCTTGAGAATCGCCACAAACCATCCTTGAGAATCGCCACAAACCATCCTTGAAATCGCCACAAACCATCCTTGAAATCGCCACAAACCATCCTTGAGAATCGCCACAAACCATCCTTGAGAATCGCCAAAACCATCCTTGAGAATCGCCAAACCATCCTTGAGAATCGCCACAAACCATCCTTGAGAATCGCCACAAACCATCCTTGAGAATCGCCCAAACCATCCTTGAGAATCGCCCAAACCATCCTTGAGAATCGCCACAAACCATCCTTGAGAATCGCCCCAAACCATCCTTGAGAATCGCCACAAACCATCCTTGAGAATCGCCCCAAACCATCCTTGAGAATCGCCACAAACCATCCTTGAGAATCGCCCCAAACCATCCTTGAGAATCGCCCAAACCATCCTTGAGAATCGCCACAAACCATCCTTGAGAATCGCCCCAAACCATCCTTGAGAATCGCCC
Organism: Macrostomum lignano; assembly: GCA_002269645.1. Lineage (NCBI taxonomy): Eukaryota > Metazoa > Platyhelminthes > Macrostomidae > Macrostomum > Macrostomum lignano. The sequence continues at coordinate 22,097 of NIVC01000807.1, read as the reverse complement.
CAAACCATCCTTGAGAATCGCCAAAAACCATCCTTGAGAATCGCCACAAACCATCCTTGAGAATCGCCCCAAACCATCCTTGAGAATCGCCCAAACCATCCTTGAGAATCGCCACAAACCATCCTTGAGAATCGCCACAAACCATCCTTGAGAATCGCCAAAACCATCCTTGAGAATCGCCACAAACCATCCTTGAGAATCGCCACAAACCATCCTTGAGAATCGCCACAAACCATCCTTGAGAATCGCCACAAACCATCCTTGAGAATCGCCACAAACCATCCTTGAGAATCGCCACAAACCATCCTTGAGAATCGCCACAAACCATCCTTGAGAATCGCCACAAACCATCCTTGAGAATCGCCACAAACCATCCTTGAGAATCGCCACAAACCATCCTTGAGAATCGCCACAAACCATCCTTGAGAATCGCCACAAACCATCCTTGAGAATCGCCAAAACCATCCTTGAGAATCGCCCAAACCATCCTTGAGAATCGCCACAAACCATCCTTGAGAATCGCCACAAACCATCCTTGAGAATCGCCCAAACCATCCTTGAGAATCGCCCAAACCATCCTTGAGAATCGCCACAAACCATCCTTGAGAATCGCCCCAAACCATCCTTGAGAATCGCCCAAACCATCCTTGAGAATCGCCCCAAACCATCCTTGAGAATCGCCCCAAACCATCCTTGAGAATCGCCCAAACCATCCTTGAGAATCGCCCAAACCATCCTTGAGAATCGCCCAAACCATCCTTGAGAATCGCCCAAACCATCCTTGAGAATCGCCACAAACCATCCTTGAGAATCGCCACAAACCATCCTTGAGAATCGCCCAAACCATCCTTGAGAATCGCCACAAACCATCCTTGAGAATCGCCCAAACCATCCTTGAGAATCGCCCAAACCATCCTTGAGAATCGCCACAAACCATCCTTGAGAATCGCCACAAACCATCCTTGAGAATCGCCCCAAACCATCCTTGAGAATCGCCAAAACCATCCTTGAGAATCGCCCAAACCATCCTTGAGAATCGCCCCAAACCATCCTTGAGAATCGCCACAAACCATCCTTGAGAATCGCCACAAACCATCCTTGAGAATCGCCACAAACCATCCTTGAGAATCGCCACAAACCATCCTTGAGAATCGCCCAAACCATCCTTGAGAATCGCCCCAAACCATCCTTGAGAATCGCCACAAACCATCCTTGAGAATCGCCAAACCATCCTTGAGAATCGCCCCAAACCATCCTTGAGAATCGCCCCAAACCATCCTTGAGAATCCCCAAACCATCCTTGAGAATCGCCCCAAACCATCCTTGAGAATCGCCCAAACCATCCTTGAGAATCGCCCAAACCATCCTTGAGAATCGCCCAAACCATCCTTGAGAATCGCCAAAACCATCCTTGAGAATCGCCACAAACCATCCTTGAGAATCGCCCAAACCATCCTTGAGAATCGCCCAAACCATCCTTGAGAATCGCCAAAACCATCCTTGAGAATCGCCACAAACCATCCTTGAGAATCGCCCAAACCATCCTTGAGAATCGCCAAACCATCCTTGAGAATCGCCACAAACCATCCTTGAGAATCGCCACAAACCATCCTTGAGAATCGCCCAAACCATCCTTGAGAATCGCCACAAACCATCCTTGAGAATCGCCACAAACCATCCTTGAGAATCGCCACAAACCATCCTTGAGAATCGCCACAAACCATCCTTGAGAATCGCCACAAACCATCCTTGAGAATCGCCACAAACCATCCTTGAGAATCGCCACAAACCATCCTTGAGAATCGCCACAAACCATCCTTGAGAATCGCCCAAACCATCCTTGAGAATCCCAAAACCATCCTTGAGAATCGCCCAAACCATCCTTGAGAATCGCCCAAACCATCCTTGAGAATCGCCACAAACCATCCTTGAGAATCGCCACAAACCATCCTTGAGAATCGCCACAAACCATCCTTGAGAATCGCCCAAACCATCCTTGAGAATCGCCCAAACCATCCTTGAGAATCGCCCAAACCATCCTTGAGAATCGCCACAAACCATCCTTGAGAATCGCCAAACCATCCTTGAGAATCGCCCCAAACCATCCTTGAGAATCGCCCAAACCATCCTTGAGAATCGCCCAAACCATCCTTGAGAATCGCCCCAAACCATCCTTGAGAATCGCCACAAACCATCCTTGAGAATCGCCCAAACCATCCTTGAGAATCGCCACAAACCATCCTTGAGAATCGCCACAAACCATCCTTGAGAATCGCCCCAAACCATCCTTGAGAATCGCCCAAACCATCCTTGAGAATCGCCACAAACCATCCTTGAGAATCGCCACAAACCATCCTTGAGAATCGCCACAAACCATCCTTGAGAATCGCCAAACCATCCTTGAGAATCGCCACAAACCATCCTTGAGAATCGCCACAAACCATCCTTGAGAATCGCCACAAACCATCCTTGAGAATCGCCCAAACCATCCTTGAGAATCGCCACAAACCATCCTTGAGAATCGCCACAAACCATCCTTGAGAATCGCCACAAACCATCCTTGAGAATCGCCACAAACCATCCTTGAGAATCGCCAAAACCATCCTTGAGAATCGCCACAAACCATCCTTGAGAATCGCCACAAACCATCCTTGAGAATCGCCCAAACCATCCTTGAGAATCGCCCCAAACCATCCTTGAGAATCGCCCAAACCATCCTTGAGAATCGCCCAAACCATCCTTGAGAATCGCCCCAAACCATCCTTGAGAATCGCCACAAACCATCCTTGAGAATCGCCCAAACCATCCTTGAGAATCGCCCCAAACCATCCTTGAGAATCGCCACAAACCATCCTTGAGAATCGCCACAAACCATCCTTGAGAATCGCCCCAAACCATCCTTGAGAATCGCCACAAACCATCCTTGAGAATCGCCCAAACCATCCTTGAGAATCGCCCCAAACCATCCTTGAGAATCGCCCAAACCATCCTTGAGAATCGCCAAAACCATCCTTGAGAATCGCCCAAACCATCCTTGAGAATCGCCCCAAACCATCCTTGAGAATCCCCAAACCATCCTTGAGAATCGCCCAAACCATCCTTGAGAATCGCCACAAACCATCCTTGAGAATCGCCCCAAACCATCCTTGAGAATCGCCCCAAACCATCCTTGAGAATCGCCAAACCATCCTTGAGAATCGCCACAAACCATCCTTGAGAATCGCCCAAACCATCCTTGAGAATCGCCCAAACCATCCTTGAGAATCGCCAAAACCATCCTTGAGAATCGCCACAAACCATCCTTGAGAATCGCCCAAACCATCCTTGAGAATCGCCAAACCATCCTTGAGAATCGCCACAAACCATCCTTGAGAATCGCCACAAACCATCCTTGAGAATCGCCCAAACCATCCTTGAGAATCGCCACAAACCATCCTTGAGAATCGCCACAAACCATCCTTGAGAATCGCCACAAACCATCCTTGAGAATCGCCACAAACCATCCTTGAGAATCGCCACAAACCATCCTTGAGAATCGCCACAAACCATCCTTGAGAATCGCCACAAACCATCCTTGAGATTCGCCACAAACCATCCTTGAGAATCGCCCCAAACCATCCTTGAGAATCGCCAAAACCATCCTTGAGAATCGCCCAAACCATCCTTGAGAATCGCCCAAACCATCCTTGAGAATCGCCACAAACCATCCTTGAGAATCGCCACAAACCATCCTTGAGAATCGCCACAAACCATCCTTGAGAATCGCCACAAACCATCCTTGAGAATCGCCCCAAACCATCCTTGAGAATCGCCCCAAACCATCCTTGAGAATCGCCACAAACCATCCTTGAGAATCGCCAAAACCATCCTTGAGAATCGCCCCAAACCATCCTTGAGAATCGCCCCAAACCATCCTTGAGAATCCCCAAACCATCCTTGAGAATCGCCCAAACCATCCTTGAGAATCGCCACAAACCATCCTTGAGAATCGCCCCAAACCATCCTTGAGAATCGCCCCAAACCATCCTTGAGAATCGCCAAAACCATCCTTGAGAATCGCCACAAACCATCCTTGAGAATCGCCCCAAACCATCCTTGAGAATCGCCCAAACCATCCTTGAGAATCGCCAAAACCATCCTTGAGAATCGCCACAAACCATCCTTGAGAATCGCCCAAACCATCCTTGAGAATCGCCAAACCATCCTTGAGAATCGCCACAAACCATCCTTGAGAATCGCCACAAACCATCCTTGAGAATCGCCCCAAACCATCCTTGAGAATCGCCAAAACCATCCTTGAGAATCGCCACAAACCATCCTTGAGAATCGCCACAAACCATCCTTGAGAATCGCCACAAACCATCCTTGAGAATCGCCACAAACCATCCTTGAGAATCGCCACAAACCATCCTTGAGAATCGCCACAAACCATCCTTGAGAATCGCCACAAACCATCCTTGAGAATCGCCAAAACCATCCTTGAGAATCGCCAAAACCATCCTTGAGAATCGCCACAAACCATCCTTGAGAATCGCCACAAACCATCCTTGAGAATGCCCCAAACCATCCTTGAGAATCGCCACAAACCATCCTTGAGAATCGCCACAAACCATCCTTGAGAATCGCCACAAACCATCCTTGAGAATCGCCAAAACCATCCTTGAGAATCGCCACAAACCATCCTTGAGAATCGCCACAAACCATCCTTGAGAATCCCCAAACCATCCTTGAGAATCGCCCCAAACCATCCTTGAGAATCGCCACAAACCATCCTTGAGAATCGCCAAACCATCCTTGAGAATCGCCCCAAACCATCCTTGAGAATCGCCCAAACCATCCTTGAGAATGCCCCAAACCATCCTTGAGAATCGCCCAAACCATCCTTGAGAATCGCCAAAACCATCCTTGAGAATCGCCACAAACCATCCTTGAGAATCGCCACAAACCATCCTTGAGATTCGCCACAAACCATCCTTGAGAATCGCCCCAAACCATCCTTGAGAATCGCCACAAACCATCCTTGAGAATCGCCCAAACCATCCTTGAGAATCGCCCCAAACCATCCTTGAGAATCGCCACAAACCATCCTTGAGAATCGCCCCAAACCATCCTTGAGAATCGCCCCAAACCATCCTTGAGAATCGCCAAAACCATCCTTGAGAATCGCCACAAACCATCCTTGAGAATCGCCCAAACCATCCTTGAGAATCGCCCCAAACCATCCTTGAGAATCGCCCAAACCATCCTTGAGAATCGCCACAAACCATCCTTGAGAATCGCCCCAAACCATCCTTGAGAATCGCCACAAACCATCCTTGAGAATCGCCACAAACCATCCTTGAGAATCGCCACAAACCATCCTTGAGAATCGCCAAAACCATCCTTGAGAATCGCCACAAACCATCCTTGAGAATCGCCACAAACCATCCTTGAGAATCGCCCCAAACCATCCTTGAGAATCGCCCCAAACCATCCTTGAGAATCGCCACAAACCATCCTTGAGAATCGCCAAAACCATCCTTGAGAATCGCCCCAAACCATCCTTGAGAATCGCCCCAAACCATCCTTGAGAATGCCCCAAACCATCCTTGAGAATCGCCCCAAACCATCCTTGAGAATCGCCACAAACCATCCTTGAGAATCGCCCCAAACCATCCTTGAGAATCGCCCAAACCATCCTTGAGAATCGCCACAAACCATCCTTGAGAATCGCCACAAACCATCCTTGAGAATCGCCCCAAACCATCCTTGAGAATCGCCACAAACCATCCTTGAGAATCGCCCAAACCATCCTTGAGAATTGCCAAAACCATCCTTGAGAATCGCCACAAACCATACTTGAGAATCGCCACAAACCATCCTTGAGAATCGCCCCAAACCATCCTTGAGAATTGCCAAAAACCATCCTTGAGAATCGCCACAAACCATCCTTGAGAATCGCCACAAACCATCCTTGAGAATCGCCACAAACCATCCTTGAGAATCGCCACAAACCATCCTTGAGAATCGCCACAAACCATCCTTGAAATCGCCACAAACCATCCTTGAAATCGCCACAAACCATCCTTGATAATCGCCACAAACCATCCTTGAGAATCGCCACAAACCATCCTTGAGAATCGCCAAAAACCATCCTTGAGAATCGCCACAAACCATCCTTGAGAATCGCCACAAACCATCCTTGAGAATCGCCCCAAACCATCCTTGAGAATCGCCAAAAACCATCCTTGCGAATCGCCACAAACCATCCTTGAGGATCGCCCCAAACCATCCTTGAGATTCGCCACAAACCATCCTTGAGAATCGCCAAAAACCATCCTTGAGAATCGCCACAAACCATCCTTGAGAATCGCCCCAAACCATCCTTGAGAATCGCCCCAAACCATCCTTGAGAATCGCCACAAACCATCCTTGAGAATCGCCCCAAACCATCCTTGAGAATCGCCAAAAACCATCCTTGAGAATCGCCACAAACCATCCTTGAGAATCGCCACAAACCATCCTTGAGAATGCCCCAAACCATCCTTGAGAATCGCCCAAACCATCCTTGAGAATCGCCCCAAACCATCCTTGAGAATCGCCCCAAACCATCCTTGAGAATCGCCACAAACCATCCTTGAGAATTGCCCCAAACCATCCTTGAGAATCGCCCCAAACCATCCTTGAGAATCGCCACAAACCATCCTTGAGAATCGCCACAAACCATCCTTGATAATCGCCACAAACCATCCTTGATAATCGCCACAAACCATCCTTGAAATCGCCACAAACCATCCTTGAAATCGCCACAAACCATCCTTGATAATCGCCACAAACCATCCTTGATAATCGCCAAAAACCATCCTTGAGAATCGCCAAAAACCATCCTTGAGATTCGCCACAAACCATCCTTGAGAATCGCCACAAACCATCCTTGAGAATCGCCCCAAACCATCCTTGAGAATCGCCACAAACCATCCTTGAGAATCGCCACAAACCATCCTTGAGAATCGCCACAAACCATCCTTGAGAATCGCCAAAAACCATCCTTGAGAATCGCCACAAACCATCCTTGATAATCGCCACAAACCATCCTTGAGAATTGCCCCAAACCATCCTTGAGAATCGCCCAAACCATCCTTGAGATTCGCCACAAACCATCCTTGAGAATCGCCAAAACCATCCTTGAGAATCGCCCCAAACCATCCTTGAGAATCGCCCCAAACCATCCTTGAGAATTGCCCCAAACCATCCTTGAGAATCGCCTCAAACCATCCTTGAGAATCGCCAAAAACCATCCTTGAGAATCGCCACAAACCATTCTTGAGAATCGCCCCAAACCATCCTTGAGATTCGCCACAAACCATCCTTGAGAATCGCCCCAAACCATCCTTGAGAATCGCCACAAACCATCCTTGAGAATCGCCACAAACCATCCTTGAGAATCGCCACAAACCATCCTTGAGAATCGCCAAAAACCATCCTTGAGAATCGCCACAAACCATCCTTGATAATCGCCACAAACCATCCTTGAGAATCGCCCCAAACCATCCTTGAGAATCGCCCCAAACCATCCTTGAGATTCGCCACAAACCATCCTTGAGAATCGCCAAAAACCATCCTTGAGAATCGCCCCAAACCATCCTTGAGAATCGCCCCAAACCATCCTTGAGAATTGCCCCAAACCATCCTTGAGAATCGCCCCAAACCATCCTTGAGAATCGCCACAAACCATCCTTGAGAATCGCCCCAAACCATCCTTGAGAATCGCCCCAAACCATCCTTGAGAATCGCCACAAACCATCCTTGAGAATCGCCACAAACCATCCTTGAGAATCGCCAAAAACCATCCTTGAGAATCGCCACAAACCATCCTTGAGAATCGCCCCAAACCATCCTTGAGAATTGCCCCAAACCATCCTTGAGAATCGCCACAAACCATACTTGAGAATCGCCACAAACCATCCTTGAGAATCGCCCCAAACCATCCTTGAGAATTGCCAAAAACCATCCTTGAGAATCGCCACAAACCATCCTTGAGAATCGCCACAAACCATCCTTGAGAATCGCCACAAACCATCCTTGATAATCGCCACAAACCATCCTTGATAATCGCCACAAACCATCCTTGAAAATCGCCACAAACCATCCTTGAAAATCGCCACAAACCATCCTTGATAATCGCCACAAACCATCCTTGATAATCGCCAAAAACCATCCTTGAGAATCGCCAAAAACCATCCTTGAGAATCGCCACAAACCATACTTGAGAATCGCCACAAACCATCCTTGAGAATCGCCCCAAACCATCCTTGAGAATCGCCAAAAACCATCCTTGAGAATCGCCACAAACCATCCTTGAGGATCGCCCCAAACCATCCTTGAGATTCGCCACAAACCATCCTTGAGAATCGCCCCAAACCATTCTTGAGAATCGCCAAAAACCATCCTTGAGAATCGCCACAAACCATCCTTGAGATTCGCCCCAAACCATCCTTGAGAATCGCCCCAAACCATCCTTGAGAATCGCCCCAAACCATCCTTGAGATTCGCCACAAACCATCCTTGAGAATCGCCCCAAACCATCCTTGAGAATCGCCACAAACCATCCTTGAGAATCGCCCCAAACCATCCTTGAGAATCGCCACAAACCATCCTTGAGAATCGCCAAAAACCATCCTTGAGAATCGCCACAAACCATCCTTGATAATCGCCACAAACCATCCTTGAAAATCGCCCCAAACCATCCTTGAGAATCGTCCCAAACCATCCTTGAGATTCGCCACAAACCATCCTTGAGAATCGCCAAAAACCATCCTTGAGAATCGCCCCAAACCATCCTTGAGAATCGCCCCAAACCATCCTTGAGAATTGCCCCAAACCATCCTTGAGAATCGCCCCAAACCATCCTTGAGAATCGCCACAAACCATCCTTGAGAATCGCCCCAAACCATCCTTGAGAATCGCCCCAAACCATCCTTGAGAATCGCCACAAACCATCCTTGAGAATCGCCACAAACCATCCTTGAGAATCGCCCCAAACCATCCTTGAGAATCGCCACAAACCATCCTTGAGAATCGCCCCAAACCATCCTTGAGAATTGCCCCAAACCATCCTTGAGAATCGCCACAAACCATACTTGAGAATCGCCACAAACCATCCTTGAGAATCGCCCCAAACCATCCTTGAGAATTGCCAAAAACCATCCTTGAGAATCGCCACAAACCATCCTTGAGAATCGCCACAAACCATCCTTGAGAATCGCCACAAACCATCCTTGATAATCGCCACAAACCATCCTTGATAATCGCCACAAACCATCCTTGAAAATCGCCACAAACCATCCTTGAAAATCGCCACAAACCATCCTTGATAATCGCCACAAACCATCCTTGATAATCGCCAAAAACCATCCTTGAGAATCGCCAAAAACCATCCTCGAGAATCGCCACAAACCATACTTGAGAATCGCCACAAACCATCCTTGAGAATCGCCCCAAACCATCCTTGAGAATCGCCCCAAACCATCCTTGAGAATTGCCCCAAACCATCCTTGAGGATCGCCCCAAACCATCCTTGAGATTCGCCACAAACCATCCTTGAGAATCGCCCCAAACCATCCTTGAGAATCGCCACAAACCATCCTTGAGAATTGCCCCAAACCATCCTTGAGAATCGCCCCAAACCATCCTTGAGAATCGCCACAAACCATCCTTGAGAATCGCCACAAACCATCCTTGAGAATCGCCACAAACCATCCTTGATAATTGCCCCAAACCATCCTTGAGAATCGCCCCAAACCATCCTTGAGAATCGCCACAAACCATCCTTGACAATCGCCCCAAACCATCCTTGAGAATCGCCACAAACCATCCTTGAGAATCGCCACAAACCATCCTTGACAATCGCCCCAAACCATCCTTGAGAATCGCCAAAAACCATCCTTGAGAATCGCCCCAAACCATCCTTGAGAATTGCCCCAAACCATCTTTGAGAATCGCCCCAAACCATCCTTGAGAATCGCCACAAACCATCCTTGAGAATCGCCACAAACCATCCTTGAGAATCGCCACAAACCATCCTTGAGAATCGCCACAAACCATCCTTGAGAATCGCCACAAACCATCCTTGAGAATCGCCACAAACCATCCTTGAGAATCGCCAAAAACCATCCTTGAGAATCGCCCCAAACCATCCTTGAGAATCGCCACAAACCATCCTTGAGAATCGCCACAAACCATCCTTGAGAATCGCCCCAAACCATCCTTGAGAATCGCCACAAACCATCCTTGACAATCGCCCCAAACCATCCTTGAGAATCGCCAAAAACCATCCTTGAGAATCGCCACAAACCATCCTTGAGAATCGCCACAAACCATCCTTGAGAATTGCCCCAAACCATCCTTGAGAATCGCCCCAAACCATCCTTGAGAATCGCCCCAAACCATCCTTGAGAATCGCCACAAACCATCCTTGAGAATCGCCACAAACCATCCTTGAGAATCGCCCCAAACCATCCTTGATAATCGCCCCAAACCATCCTTGAGAATCGCCCCAAACCATCCTTGAGAATCGCCACAAACCATCCTTGAGAATCGCCACAAACCATCCTTGAGAATCGCCACAAACCATCCTTGATAATCGCCACAAACCATCCTTGAGAATCGCCACAAACCATCCTTGAGAATCGCCACCAACCATCCTTGAGAATCGCCCCAAACCACCCTTGAGAATCGCCACCAAACCATCCTTGAGAATCGCCACCAAACCATCCTTGAGAATCGCCACAAACCATCCTTGAGAATCGCCACAAACCATCCTTGAGAATCGCCACAAACCATCCTTGAGAATCGCCACAAACCATCCTTGTTCTTTTTAAGTGTAAAATATGAAGCTGTAAACTTCCCATAATATAGCTCGCACCTGTAGGTTTAGACCTGCTTAATTACTACTATAGTAAACTATAAAATCTTAATAATAAGAAACTTTAATTGCGAAGAAAATAATTTTGTTAGTGCAATTTTCATCGGAGCGTAAATTGTTAATTTCTACTATTGCTTAAATAAAATTTTAAGAAATCATATGGTTTAATAAAAAGCTCGATTTTGTCTTTACTTTTTTACCAGTACCTCATTTAGCAATACCGACAAACTATTTTTAGTATATAGATTCAGTGAGTAGACTAACAGAGTACAGTGATTGAGCGAGTGACTGAGAGTCAGGTGAGGATTGAGCGAGTGACTGAGAGTCAGGTGAGGATTGAGCGAGTGACTGAGAGTCAGGTGAGGGTTTAGCGAGTGACTGAGAGTCAGGTGAGGGTTTAGCGAGTGACTGAGAGTCAGGTGAGGATTGAGCGAGTGACTGAGAGTCAGGTGAGGGTTTAGCGAGTGACTGAGAGTCAGGTGAGGATTGAGCGAGTGACTGAGAGTCAGGTGAGGATTTAGCGAGTGACTGAGAGTCAGGTGAGAATTAAGCGAGTGACTGAGAGTCAAATGGAGCAAGTAGAATGTCTGATCAATTTTCGAAAACCCCACAACCGCCGGCACAGGAAGACACGCTCCGTGTGAAAATTCTGGTGCTTGGCGACTCCGGCGTTGGCAAGTCCTCGCTTGTACACCTGCTGACCAATCACAGCGAGCTGACCAATCCAGCCTGGACTGTGGGCTGCTCACTGCAGGTCGGCCTGCACGAGTACAGGTCGGAGCTGACCGGCCAGGCTGAGCGGTTGTTCTTCCTGGAGTTCTGGGACATCGGCGGCTATCCGATGCACAAGAACAGCCGCGGCGTGTTCTACCACGGTGTACACGGCATCCTGCTGGTGCACGACCTCACTAACAGGAAGACTGAGCTCAATCTCAGTCGCTGGCTGCACGAGAGCTGCCTTGGCGCTGACACTCCGCCAGTGCTGGTGATTGGCGCCAAGAGCGACCTGTGCAAAGCCGATGCGCTGGCCAAGCGGCCGAACGGTGGCGAAGCTGCCGCTCGGATTGGCTGTCCGGAGATCCTGCTCAGCTGCGTGGACACCAGATCGCTGAGCGCTGGCACCACCAATGCCGTCAAGCTGGACCGCTTCTATGATCAGGTCATCGAGTACAGGCTGCGGCCCAGGGCCTCCACTCCGCCTAGGGTTGGACAGGTGCGCAACTGGGTGTGCGATTCTGGAATGTCCGGCTATGGGATTATGGGATGTCCGGATATGGGACTCTGGGATGTCCGGTTATGGGATTCTCGGATGTCCGGCTATGGGACTCTGGGATGTCCAGAAAAGGGATTCTCGGATGTCCGGCTATGGGACTCTGGGATGTCCAGCAATGGGATTCTGGGATGTCCGGCTATGGGATTCTGGGATGTCCGGATATGAGATGATGGGATGTCCTGTTATGGGATTCTGGGATGTGCAGATATGGCATTCTGGGGTGTCCGGCTTTGGGATGTCCGGCTATGGGATTCCGTCTATGGGATTCTGGGATTTTCCGGATATGGTCATGCCTGATTATTGGATTCTGATGTCTGCTGATGTCACTGAAATGGCTATCGAGCAGTTCTGTCAACCCAGCTTGTGTCACAAATTCGTTCACTTTCGCACTTTCACTTGCAGGCAATTTCTCGTCCCAACCGTCAACAGTCGAAATTGCTTCACGGCGAATAAATCCTGCTCAAAATTGCTCACGCTCAGTCCTACAATTTCGCTGTGCGATTGCGAAGTTTCAATTCATTATTGAAGTGTGTCAGTTGTGCTCGAACAAAAACTCTTTAAATATATAAACTTACTGGTCTTTCTGAGTTCTCTCGCAGCATATTTTGAATTAAGTTATAATTGAATACAATAACTACTTAAAGTAAATCTATTTTTTATTTTCATGTACGAGTACAGTTCGTGGTTCTTTCTGCGAGCTGATGAATGAAAATTGATTTATAAATGGAATTTAGAGTGCCATAGAAGCTTAGAAATGGAACATCATGGAGGCTTGAGATGGAACATCATGTAAGCTAGAAATGGAACACCATGGAAGCTTGAGATTGAACATCATGGAATCATGGAAGCTTGAGATTGAACATCATGGAAGCTTGAGATGGAACACCATGGAAGCTTGAGATAGAACATCATGGAATCATGGAAGCTTGAGATTGAAAATCATGGAAGCTTGAGATATAGCACCATGGAAGCTTGAGATAGAACATCATGGAATCATGGAAGCTTGAGATTGAACATCATGGAATCATGGAAGCTTGAGATTGAACATCATGGAATCATGGAAGCTTGAGATTGAACATCATGGAGGCTTGAGATGAAACACCATGGAAGCTTGAGATGGAACATCATGGAAGCTTGAGATGGAACATCATGGAAGCTTGAGATGGAACATCATGGAGGCTTGAGATGGAACATCATGGAAGCTTGAGATGGAACATCATGGAAGCTTGAGATGGAACATCATGGAGGCTTGAGATGGAACATCATGGAAGCTTGAGATGGAACATCATGGAAGCTTGAGATGGAACATCATGGAGGCTTGAGATGGAACATCATGGAAGCTTGAGATGGAACATCATGGAAGCTTGAGATGGAACATAATGGAGGCTTGAGATGGAACATCATGGAAGCTTGAGATGGAACATCATGGAGGCTTGAGATGAAACACCATGGAAGCTTGAGATGGAACATCATGGAATCATGGAAGCTTGAGATTGAACATCATGAAGGCTTGAGATGAAACACCATGGAAGCTTGAGATGGAACATCATGGAATCATGGAAGCTTGAGATTGAACATCATGGAGGCTTGAGATGAAACACCATGGAAGCTTGAGATGGAACATCATGGAATCATGGAAGCTTGAGATTGAACATCATGGAGGCTTGAGATGAAACACCATGGAAGCTTGAGATGGAACATCATGGAAGCTTGAGATGGAACATCATGGAAGCTTGAGATGGAACATCATGGAAGCTTGAGATGGAACATCAGGGAAGCTAGAAAAAATCATGAAATATAGAAATGGAGAATTATAGAAAATAGAAATAAAACATCATTTGAGACTGCTAAATTATCGACTCCCAAAAGGAGTTTCCCAACTTTAACTAGACTCTTGATTCTTTAACACGAAATATAGTGATCTAAGAGTTGGGAATGAAAAATATTCTTTCTCTTATTCATCAAGCAAAACCCACAAGTTCAGTACACAATAAATTGAGTGCTCAGCTCGTATCAGTCAATTTAAATTTCTATAAAAGCATGGAAAAATTAAAACGTTCTCATCGACCTTTTGCCCACCTAGTCAGCCAAACCTTAAAAACCGGTATATATATTTTTATTGTTGGTTAAGCGGTGACCCAGTCAGAAAAAATATTCCAGGCCAAAAATGATATAAATGTTCCGTGGCGAGAATGTGTGGAGAGTTCAGCAGTAAATGAACGCTAAAAAACAAATTTCTATGAATGAAATAAACTCTTAAACCTGGCAGAAAGATGAACAAAGTAAATTCTTAAAGACTGAGAAAAATGTCACTAGCACGGCACCGCGGTCAGTAGGCCGAGTTGGCCGGACTGCTATTGACGGCGTCAAACGCATCAAACAGCTGCTGCTGCTGCTGCTGCTGCAGACCCGCGCGGCCCGCCGGCTTTCCACCCTGAAGTCGGACGTCGCCCATGTCGCCGGGCGCGAACTGCTGCTGCTGCCTGCCACCGCTGCTGGAGTACATGTGCTTCACCAGCTCGCGCTCGAAGCTGTTCAAGTCTTCGGAGCGCTCCTCGTCTTCGTGGTCGGCGGTTTCCGTCTTTTCGTTGCCGGCGTAGGGAGATCGAGACGACAGCAGCTGCTGGCGGTGCTGCTGAAACTGCTGATGCTGCTGCAGTTGCTGCTGTTGAAGCATCTGCTGCATCAGCTGAGGCGGCATCTCCTGGCCCGGCATGCCGGACTCGTCAAAGTCGGTCATGATGTCGGAGCTGCCGGCAGGAGGCTGGGCGGCCGCCTGCTTCATCCGCGGCATGCCGCTGCTGCTGGCCTGGATGTAGCTGTTGAGCGAGGGCGGCTTGCTGAACCGGCTGCCGTTCTGCCGCACCCGCAGGAGGGCGCAGTCGTCGCCAACGCTGCGCAGCTCGGAGGCGGGCACGCGCCCAGCTCCTGTCAGATTGATGGTGCTGTCCTGCTCTTTCTCGTTGATGATGCTGATGTGAGTCTTGATGGCCAGCAGAGAGTCAGTTGGTAGGGCGACATTCTCCGGCAGGCAGCTGAAGATCTTCTGCAGATGCTCCACAGGCAGTCGCAGAAACGTTTTTCGCCACTTGGTGGCTGTGAGGGCTCGGCGAATGATGTCGGCCAGGGAGTTCATCGGGCCGTTTTTAACCTTGCAGTGCATGCGGTAGTACAGGCCCATCAGCAGTGCGATGGCGCAGTCCTGGTCCATGATCATGGGGTCCAGGCTCTGGATGCGGGCAACAAACCCGGCCTTGGTGTCGGGCGTCGGCTGCAGCTCAAGGAAGCAGCGGTTTTTGAACAGCGTCTCCAGCGCGCTGATCAAGTTGTGCGACTTGCGACACTCCGGGTCCTCGTAGTACGCCACGCGGGCGATGCGGCGGAACAGGCTGATCTTCTGGCCGAACCCGTCATCGTCCAGCACCTGCGGCTGCCAAATCTCCGGCCGAATGGTGATGAGGCTCTCGAGCAGGCTGCTGATATTGATGTTGAGCCGCGTCTTCATAGTCTCGGTGCCGTAGTGGAGAGTGTCGCGATATTTGAATACCTTTTGGCTGGCCTTGCTCTCATAGTGCAGCTCGAATGGCCGGCTGATGTCCAATGTCAGCGCCTGTCCGTCCTTCATGAACGGCGGCGCCACGCTGCTCAGGGAGCTGATGGCCTCGTAAAACTCCCGCCTGATGGCGACGCACACGGGCAGGATCTCGACAATGTCGCCGCCGGCAACGCCTCGGCTGAATACGTCTGTGGCGAAGCTCTTCTGGTGCCCATGGTTGACTCCGCTGCGCAGGATGATCTCCACCGACTTCTCCTCCTTGAGGTAGATGGCCAGACTCAGCGGGTTGAGGTACAGCACGGCGTTGCGGTGAAACATGGACTGAGAGTCGCGCGAGTCGTTCCCGATGAGGTCTGGCTGGTCGGCGATCTGGAAGATCTGCTGGAACAGCTCGGGCCTCTCCCTCACCATGGTGGTGAGGCGGTGGTGCGACCTGCCACGGATCATGTTGATCATCCATTTCGTGTACGGGTGATGGCTGCGTAGGAACGGTGGTATGTTCAGGTGCGAGTTGGGGAACTGCGGCGGCAGCGGGCAGCTGGTCATCGTTGCTGATCAACGAAATGCAACTTGGCAGTACTGCGGTTTGCAACCTGCTAATTGAAATTATTTTAATTATAAATAAAAGATCAAAATTATATGGCTGCATTGTTTAAACAGCTGCTGACCATAGATGCAAAAACCGGGTACAGTGCAGCAGCCTCGTGTGCTACGCTTGGGCAATGCGTTTAAGCCATAGAATTAAGCTCATTTACATTTATTCTGCTAGTATAAATAGCGACGACTCGTCACTGCGGGGAGAAATATTTCAATGCTATTTGATACCCGTCACTGGGTTCGACTCCGGATGCTGTCACGTTAACTAACTAACTAATTAACTAACTAACTAACTAACTAACTAACTAACTAACTAACTAACTAACTAACTGACTAACTAACTAACTAACTGACTAACTAACTAACTAACTAACTAACTGACTGACTAACTAACTGACTAACTAACTAACTAACTGACTAACTAACTAACTAACTAACTAACTAACTAACTGACTAACTAACTAACTAACTAACTAACTAACTAACTAACTAACTAACTGACTAACTAACTAACTAACTAACTGACTAACTAACTAACTAACTAACTAACTAACTAACTAACTGACTAACTAAGTAACTAAGTAACTAACTAACTGACTGACTAACTAACTAACTAACTAACTAACTAACTAACTAACTAACGAACTAACTAACTAACTAACTAACGAACTAACTAACTAACTAACTTAAGTATCAGCCATTAATTTAAATAAGGTGCTACCTAAAGCTCATTCAAAGTGAACTCTCAAAAAATCAAATAACAGTTGTATAAAATCCATTCACATAGCATTTTTTAATGAGCTGGGCGAAAGCACAGCGACTCAACGAGTCACAGACAAAGTTGAAATTTGGAATATCTTATGCTAAATTTATTGTTTATTTTACAGAACCAATTAGCTTTACAATTACTGGAATGCGAAATTTTACCGCTAAGCCAACAAAAATAGCTTTTGCAAATTCATGGTCTACTACAATTAATCACCATAAACTCTGGGCACCTAATTTTGGCCGTAAACTGTGAAATTCAGTGATGTGAGGTGTTAAAAAACTTGTCAACATCGTGCCAAAGGCTGGACTAGATATGGTACTGTCAAGCCAGATATGGAACTGGGAAGCTAGATATGGAACTGTCAAGCCAGATATGGAACTGGGAAGCTAGATATGGAACTGGGAAGCTAGATATGGGACTGGGAAGCTAGATATGGAACTGGGAAGCTAAATATGGAACTGGGAAGC
Source organism: Macrostomum lignano (assembly GCA_002269645.1). Taxonomy (NCBI): domain Eukaryota; kingdom Metazoa; phylum Platyhelminthes; family Macrostomidae; genus Macrostomum; species Macrostomum lignano. Next base: position 4,532 of record NIVC01000807.1, on the reverse strand, counting down.
TAGATATGGAACTGGGAAGCTAGATATGGAACTGGGAAGCTATATATAGAACTGGGAAGCTAGATATGGACTGGAAGCTAGATATGGATCTGGGAAGCTAGATATGGAACTGGGAAGCTATATATGGAACTGGGAAGCTAGATATGGAACTGGGAAGCTAGATATGGAACTGGGAAGCTAGATATGGACTGGGAAGCTGATATGGAACTGGGAAGCTAGATATGAACTGGGAAGCTAGATATGAGACTGGGAAGCTAGATATGGAACTGGGAAGCTAGATATGGAACTGGGAAGCTAGATATGGAACTGGGAAGCTAGATATGGAACTGGGAAGCTAGATATGGAACTGGGAAGCTAGATATGGAACTGGGAAGCTAGATATGGAACTGGGAAGCTAGATATGGAACTGGGAAGCTAGATATGGACTGGGAAGCTAGATATGGAACTGGGAAGCTAGATATGGACTGGGAAGCTATATATGGAACTGGGAAGCTAGATATGGAACTGGGAAGCTAGATATGGAACTGGGAAGCTAGATATGGAACTGGGAAGCTAGATATGGAACTGGGAAGCTAGATATGGAACTGGGAAGCTAGATATGGAACTGGGAAGCTAGATATGGAACTGGGAAGCTAGATATGAGACTGGGAAGCTAGATATGAGACTGGGAAGCTTGATATGGAACTGGGAAGCTAGATATGGAACTGGGAAGCTAGATATGGAACTGGGAAGCTAGATATGGAACTGGGAGGCTATAAGTGAAGCAAGGCAAGTTTACCCACACTAGAATGTCACACTGAGACGCACGAAGAGCATTCTTAAAATCAGCAAGCAAACATGCAAGGTTAGACATCGGCGCTGAGCAGAGCGGACTCAAGCACCCGCTGCCTGCCGGGATGAATGGTGACCCATCGGGGCTCCAGCGGGTCGGCAGAATAGCCGTACACCACCAAGGAGCCACGGCAGACGGCCACAATCTCGCGCATGCAGTCCTCGTTGATCAGATCGGAGACCAGCAGGCGAAGGATTCGCAGAGCCGGCGCGAACACCCGACTGCGGCGCGGCAGCTCCAGCTCTTCGAAGTCTTCGTCTCCGCCGCTGGACTCGCCGTCGTCGTCTGAGTCGTCGTTGTCGTTGCCGACGTAGGAGGAGTTCCCGTCCGGCGACCGTTCGCCACCGGCGCCACCGCAGGCGGCGGCAGCGACGGAGGCTCGTCGGCGCCATCTGGCTGCCCGCTCGGCCAGCCGCAGTCGCAGCAGGGCGAGAGTCCGGCGCCACGATGGCAGGTCGTGAATGATGGGCAGGAATGGCCGGCTGGTGATCTGCTTCAGGCCGCTGAAGTCCGCCTCCTGCAAGCTCGGACAGGCGGCCAGCACGGAGGAGACGCCGCGGTCTGTGACGAACCTGCGAGCGGGACGCGTTTTCTTAGAAACGGGATGGTCTACAGACATCTATGCAGCTTTCTAGTGTCCATAGATCTAAACGGCAGTATCTAGTGTCTATAGATCTAAATGGTGGTATCTAGTGTCTATAGATCTAAACGGCAGTATCTAGTGTCTATAGATCTAAATGGTGGTATCTAGTGTCTATAGATCTAAACGGCAGTATCTAGTGTCTATAGATCTAAACAGCAGTATCTAGTGTCTATAGATCTAAACAGCAGTATCTAGTGTCTATAGATCTAAATGAGAGTATCTAGGGTCTATAGATCTAAATGAGAGTATCTAGGGTCTATAGATCTAAATGGTGGTATCTAGTGTCTATAGATCTAAATGGTGGTATCTAGTGTCTATAGATCTAAATGGTGGTATCTAGTGTCTATAGATCTAAATGGTGTTATCTAGTGTCTATAGATCTAAATGGTGGTATCTAGGGTCTATAAATCTAAATGAGGGTATCTAGTGTCTATAGATGTAAATAGTGGTATCTAGTGTCTATAGATCTAGCTCGTAAATGAGAGTATCCAGTGTCTATAGATCTGTGAAGTGTACACTGCTTGCCTAACGGAGTGTACATCTTAACAGTAGAAAGACCATAGGGGGTGTATTTCAAATACACACTTTTCCTTTGTCTGGATCTCCGAAAATATTCAACCAATTGCCATCAAAATCCAGAACACGGGCTAAAATTTTCCGCTCTATTCGATGAAGCAACTTCGAGAATCACGAAAAATCGGCATCGTCGAGATATTCAACGATTCTCCTCGGGGTGTCCGGTGGCAAAAACCACCAACATTGGAAAATTTTTTCTGCTAGCAAAATCTCACCATGAAACCACGTCGGCTCAACAAACTATGCATATCAGGCGCAGGGACTTTCTCTCTCGCATCCCAGGCAACAGGGTCCCCTTCATCACCGTCTGGAGCATCGGCGGCGACCGTCGGGACCTTCAACAAAAGCACCCGATCGGCATCTCAGAGACAGCTGCGCTCCCAAAACTGAAATGAAAGAATCCACGTCTGCATGCAGCATTCAGTCAGTAGTCAGCCTTGATAGAAAAATCACGATGTTGGCGGTGTCAGCTCGTCGGGGCCGCAAGGTGCACTCCGTTGAAGGTCCCGAAGGTCGTCCAGACAGAGCTGAATGCTGAACATGGTACAAAAGCACTGTATAATACGCAGACATGTCTGGTTTGGTGCCTTGATAAAAAATCACGATTTTGGGGTGTCAGTTCGTCAGGGCCGCAATGTGCACTCCGTTGAAGGTCCCGAAGGTCGCCTGTATGTCTACAGGTCAGCCTAGAGGGTCGCCATCGTCCATTTCATTCACCGATTGTGACTACTGACTGAACTCCGCATGCAGACGTGGATTCTTCCATTTCAGTTTTGGGAACACAGCCGTCTCTGCGATGCCGATCGGGTGCTTTTGTGGAAGGTCCCGACGGTCGCCGTCGATGCTCCAGACGGTGATGAAGGGGACCCTGTTGCCTGGGATGCTGAGAAAAAAGGCCTCTACGACAGATGGACCCAGATTATTGAGCCAATATGGATTCACCATAAAGGTTTATACAGTGTAGTGTTGGTTGTCCTTGCCACCAGTGTCTTCGACAAGAATCGTTGAACATCTCGACGATGCTGACGTCGGATGACTTTGAAAGTTAATTCGTTGGAAAGGGGGGGAATTTTGATCCATGCGGTGGACTTTTACGAAAATCGGTAATTCGGTTTGCGAGCTATCGTGAAATGGGTCGTGTGTATTTGAAATACACCCCCGTGGTCTTTCCCTATGGGGAAAAATAGCGTGCTCTTTATTCTGTTAAATGTCAGCATTTAGTGTCTAGATTTAAACGGTAGTATTCAGTCTCTATAGATCTAGACTGTGGAGACTTCTAGTGTGCATAGATCAAAATTGTAGTGTCTAGTGTCTATAGATCTAAATGGTAGTAGCTTGTTTCAATAGATCTAAATGAGAGTATCCAGTGTCTATAGAACTAAATGGCAGTATTTAGTGTCTATAGATCTAAATGGCAGTATCCAGTGCCTATAGATCTAAATGAGAGTATCCTGTTTACCAGCAGACTACGCTGGAACATACGTCCTCTGCAGCTCTACGGCAGAGATATTGCCTTCGCGCACCAGACCAGATGTCTCGGGGTCACACTTGACCACCGGCTCAACTGGTCCTTCCACGTGAAAGCAAAAGCCAAGCGTGCCTCAGCCATCCTGGCCCAGCTCCGACGAGCACTTGGCACTTCTTGGGTCTATCCCAAAGCGGCTTTGGTGGATCTATACTTCCGTAGTTAGACCTGCCATTACGTACGCCTCTGTTGTCTGGGTTAGCGCTACCCAGGTCAAAAGCCATGCAGACCTGCTCAACACGATCCAAGGCAGAGCGTGTAGGCTTATCTGCAACGCCACCAGGTCCACGCCCTTTGCTGGCATGGGGCCTTCCTTAATCTACCGCCTCTTGACCTCTTCGTCAGGGGTGAGGCGGCTAGATCGACGCGGCGTCTAATTGATGCTGGCGTCAAATTCATTCACATGAGAGCACCTGCTAAGCGGAACCTTGTCCCGCATAGCGACCTGTGCCTCAACTTTCTCAACGAGTGTCAGGCCAATCGCGTCTTCACCGATGGCATTGCCTCAACGCTCAACCTGAGACAGCGCTACTCCGTAGCTATCGACTCGCGCGATAACATCAATGACCAATGGAACCTTGGTGAGCTTCATTGCTACACCGACGGTTCTAAGCAGTCAGCCAACACCGGCTTTGGTGTTGGAATCTTTCTGAACGGGAGGGTCATCGCTACCCACGCTCAATACACTGGGGTCAACTCCAGTGTTTTCGAAAATGAAGTTCTGGCCATCAGCTCCTGCACTGCAGAGCTTCTCGCCACTGGCGTTATTGGCAAGAACATCATTTTCCATTCGGACAGCCAAGCTGCCTTGCACGCCATCAGTGGCTGCAGCACCAACTCTGCTACAGTCCTCGACTGTATCAAACTTCTTAACGTGTTGGGTTCCGCCAACAAAATTACCCTTAAGTGGGTTCCGGGGCATGTGGGGATCCGAGGAAATGAGCTGGCTGACACCC
>NIVC01000806.1:0-70786 GCA_002269645.1 Macrostomum lignano | reverse complement strand
TGGCTTTTATCAGCTTGATTGGCTTTTTATCAGCTTGATATTGCTTTTCATCAGCTTGACTGGCTTTTTCATCAGCTTGATTGACTTTCATCAGCTTGACTGCTTTTATCAGCTTGATTGCTCTTCATCAGCTTGAATGGCTTTTTATCAGATTGATTGGCTTTCATCAGCTTGACTGGCTTTTTATCAGCTTGATTGGCTTTTCATCAGCTTGACTGGCTTTTTATCAGCTTGATTGGCTCTTCATCAGCTTGAATGGCTTTTTATCAGCTTGATTGGCTCTTCATCAGCTTGAAAGACTTTTATCAGCTTGATTGGCTCTTCATCAGCTTGAATGGCTTTTTATCAGCTTGATTGGCTCTTCATCAGCTTAAAAGACTTTTTATCAGCTTGATTGGCTCTTCATCAGCTTGAATGGCTTTTTATCAGCTTGATTGGCTTTTCATCAGCTTGACTGGCTTTTTATCAGCTTGATTGGCTCTTCATCAGCTTGAATGGCTTTTTATCAGCTTGATTGGCTCTTCATCAGCTTGAAAGACTTTTTATCAGCTTGATTGGCTTTTCATCAGCTTGAATAGCTTTTTATCAGCTTGATTGGCTCTTCATCAGCTTGAATGGCTTTTTATCAGCTTGATTGGCTTTCATCAGCTTGACTGGCTTTTTATCAGCTTGATTGGCTCTTCATCAGCTTGAATGGCTTTTTATCAGCTTGATTGGCTCTTCATCAGCTTGAAAGACTTTTTATTAGCTTGAATGGCTTTTTATCAGCTTGATTGGCTTTTCATCAGCTTGATTGGCTTTTCATCAGCTTGACTGGCTTTTTATCAGCTTGATTGGCTCTTCATCAGCTTGAATGGCTTTTTATCAGCTTGATTGGCTTTTCATCAGCTTGAAAGACTTTTTATCAGCTTGATTGGCTCTTCATCAGCTTGAATGGCTTTTTATCAGCTTGATTGGCTCTTCATCAGCTTGAAAGACTTTTTATCAGCTTGATTGGCTCTTCATCAGCTTGAATGGCTTTTTATCAGCTTGATTGGCTCTTCATCAGCTTGAAAGACTTTTTATCAGCTTGATTGGCTCTTCATCAGCTTGAATGGCTTTTTATCAGCTTGATTGGCTTTTCATCAGCTTGACTGGCTTTTTATCAGCTTGATTGGCTCTTCATCAGCTTGAATGGCTTTTTATCAGCTTGATTGGCTCTTCCTCAGCTTGAAAGACTTTTTATCAGCTTGATTGGCTCTTCATCAGCTTGATTGGCTTTTCATCAGCTTGATTGGCTCTTCATCAGCTTGATTGGCTTTTCATCAGCTTGATTGGCTTTTCATCAGCTTGACTGGCTTTTTATCAGCTTGATTGGCTCTTCATCAGCTTGAATGGCTTTTTATCAGCTTGATTGGCTCTTCATCAGCTCGAAAGACTTTTTATTAGCTTGAATGGCTTTTTATCAGCTTGATTGGCTTTTCATCAGCTTGATTGGCTTTTATCAGCTTGATTGGCTTTTCATCAGCTTGACTGGTTTTTCATCAGCTTGATGGCTTTTCATCAGCTTGACTGGCTTTTTCATCAGCTTGACTGGTTTTTCATCAGCTTGATTGGTTTTTCATCAGCTTGACTGGTTTTTCATCAGCTTGACTGGCTTTTCATCAGCTTGATGGCTTTTTCATCAGCTTGACTGGTTTTCATCAGCTTGACTGGTTTTTCATCAGCTTGACTGGTTTCATCAGCTTGACTGGCTTTTTATCAGCTTGATTGGCTCTTCATCAGCTTGAATGGCTTTTTATCAGCTTGATTGGCTTTTCATCAGCTTGACTGGCTTTTTATCAGCTTGATTGGCTTTCATCAGCTTGACTGGCTTTTTATCAGCTTGATTGGCTCTTCATCAGCTTGAATGGCTTTTTATCAGCTTGATTGGCTTTCATCAGCTTGACTGGCTTTTTATCAGCTTGATTGGCTTTCATCAGCTTGACTGGCTTTTTATCAGCTTGATTGGCTCTTCATCAGCTTGAATGGCTTTTTATCAGCTTGATTGGCTCTTCATCAGCTTGAAAGACTTTTTATCAGCTTGATTGGCTCTTCATCAGCTTGAATGGCTTTTTATCAGCTTGATTGGCTCTTCATCAGCTTGAAAGACTTTTTATCAGCTTGATTGGCTCTTCATCAGCTTGAATGGCTTTTTATCAGCTTGATTGGCTTTTCATCAGCTTGACTGGCTTTTTATCAGCTTGATTGGCTCTTCATCAGCTTGAATGGCTTTTTATCAGCTTGATTGGCTCTTCATCAGCTTGAAAGACTTTTTATCAGCTTGATTGGCTCTTCATCAGCTTGATTGGCTTTTCATCAGCTTGATTGGCTCTTCATCAGCTTGATTGGCTTTTTATCAGATTGATTGGCTTTTCATCAGCTTGACTGGCTTTTTATCAGCTTGATTGGCTCTTCATCAGCTTGAATGGCTTTTTATCAGCTTGATTGGCTCTTCATCAGCTTGAAAGACTTTTTATTAGCTTGAATGGCTTTTTATCAGCTTGATTGGCTTTTCATCAGCTTGATTGGCTTTTATCAGCTTGATTGGCTTTTCATCAGCTTGACTGGCTTTTTATCAGCTTGATTGGCTTTTTATCAGCTTGAATGGCTTTTTATCAGCTTGATTGGCTTTTCATCAGCTTGAAAGACTTTTTATCAGCTTGATTGGCTTTTCATCAGCTTGACTGGCTTTTTATCAGCTTGATTGGCTCTTCATCAGCTTGAATGGCTTTTTATCAGCTTGATTGGCTTTTCATCAGCTTGACTGGCTTTTTATCAGCTTGATTGGCTTTTCATCAGCTTGACTGGCTTTTTATCAGCTTGATTGGCTCTTCATCAGCTTGAATGGCTTTTTATCAGCTTGATTGGCTTTTCATCAGCTTGACTGGCTTTTTATCAGCTTGATTGGCTTTTTATCAGCTTGAATGGCTTTTTATCAGCTTGATTGGCTTTTTATCAGCTTGAATGGCTTTTTATCAGCTTGATTGGCTTTTCATCAGCTTGAATGGCTTTTTATCAGCTTGATTGGCTTTTTATCAGCTTGAATGGCTTTTTATCAGCTTGATTGGCTTTCATCAGCTTGAAAGACTTTTTTAGCTTGATTGGCTTTTCATCAGCTTGACTGGCTTTTCATCAGCTTGATTGGCTTTTCATCAGCTTGACTGGTTTTTCATCAGCTTGACTGGTTTTTCATCAGCTTGACTGGTTTTTCATCAGCTTGATTGGTTTTCATCAGCTTGACTGGTTTTTCATCAGCTTGATGGTTTTTCATCAGCTTGATTGGTTTTTCATCAGCTTGATTGGCTTTTTCATCAGCTTGACTGGTTTTTCATCAGCTTGACTGGTTTTTCATCAGCTTGATTGGCTTTTTCATCAGCTTGACTGGTTTTTCATCAGCTTGACTGGTTTTTCATCAGCTTGACTGGTTTTTCATCAGCTTGATGGTTTTCATCAGCTTGACTGGCTTTTTCATCAGCTGATGGTTTTCATCAGCTTGACTGGCTTTTTATCAGCTTGATTGGCTCTTCATCAGCTTGAATGGCTTTTTATCAGCTTGATTGGCTTTTCATCAGCTTGACTGGCTTTTTATCAGCTTGATTGGCTTTTCATCAGCTTGACTGGCTTTTTATCAGCTTGATTGGCTCTTCATCAGCTTGAATGGCTTTTTATCAGCTTGATTGGCTCTTCATCAGCTTGAAAGACTTTTTATCAGCTTGATTGGCTCTTCATCAGCTTGAATGGCTTTTTATCAGCTTGATTGGCTTTTCATCAGCTTGACTGGCTTTTTATCAGCTTGATTGGCTTTCATCAGCTTGAATGGCTTTTTATCAGCTTGATTGGCTCTTCATCAGCTTGAAGGCTTTTTATCAGCTTGATTGGCTCTTCATCAGCTTGATGGCTTTTTATCAGCTTGATTGGCTCTTCATCAGCTTGATTGGCTTTTTATCAGCTTGATTGGCTTTCATCAGCTTGATGGCTTTTTATCAGCTTGATTGGCTCTTCATCAGCTTGAATGGCTTTTTATCAGCTTGATTGGCTTTTCATCAGCTTGACTGGCTTTTTATCAGCTTGATTGGCTTTCATCAGCTTGACTGGCTTTTTATCAGCTTGATTGGCTCTTCATCAGCTTGAATGGCTTTTTATCAGCTTGATTGGCTCTTCATCAGCTTGAATGGCTTTTTATCAGCTTGATTGGCTCTTCATCAGCTTAAAAGACTTTTTATCAGCTTGATTGGCTCTTCATCAGCTTGAATGGCTTTTTATCAGCTTGATTGGCTTTCATCAGCTTGACTGGCTTTTTATCAGCTTGATTGGCTCTTCATCAGCTTGAATGGCTTTTTATCAGCTTGATTGGCTCTTCATCAGCTTGAAAGACTTTTTATCAGCTTGATTGGCTCTTCATCAGCTTGAATGGCTTTTTATCAGCTTGATTGGCTCTTCATCAGCTTGAATGGCTTTTTATCAGCTTGATTGGCTTTTCATCAGCTTGACTGGCTTTTTATCAGCTTGATTGGCTCTTCATCAGCTTGAATGGCTTTTTATCAGCTTGATTGGCTCTTCATCAGCTTGAAAGACTTTTTATTAGCTTGAATGGCTTTTTATCAGCTTGATTGGCTTTTCATCAGCTTGATTGGCTTTTCATCAGCTTGAATGGCTTTTTATCAGCTTGATTGGCTCTTCATCAGCTTGAATGGCTTTTTATCAGCTTGATTGGCTTTTCATCAGCTTGAAAGACTTTTTATCAGCTTGATTGGCTCTTCATCAGCTTGAATGGCTTTTTATCAGCTTGATTGGCTCTTCATCAGCTTGAAAGACTTTTTATCAGCTTGATTGGCTCTTCATCAGCTTGAATGGCTTTTTATCAGCTTGATTGGCTCTTCATCAGCTTGATTGGCTTTTCATCAGCTTGATTGGCTCTTCATCAGCTTGAATGGCTTTTTATCAGCTTGATTGGCTTTTCATCAGCTTGACTGGCTTTTTATCAGCTTGATTGGCTCTTCATCAGCTTGAATGGCTTTTTATCAGCTTGATTGGCTCTTCATCAGCTTGAAAGACTTTTTATCAGCTTGATTGGCTCTTCATCAGCTTGATTGGCTTTTATCAGCTTGATTGGCTCTTCATCAGCTTGATTGGCTTTTTATCAGCTTGATTGGCTTTTCATCAGCTTGACTGGCTTTTTATCAGCTTGATTGGCTCTTCATCAGCTTGAATGGCTTTTTATCAGCTTGATTGGCTCTTCATCAGCTTGAAAGACTTTTTATCAGCTTGAATGGCTTTTTATCAGCTTGATTGGCTTTTCATCAGCTTGATTGGCTTTTATCAGCTTGATTGGCTTTTCATCAGCTTGACTGGTTTTTCATCAGCTTGATTGGTTTTTCATCAGCTTGACTGGTTTTCATCAGCTTGACTGGTTTTCATCAGCTTGATTGGCTTTTTCATCAGCTTGACTGGTTTTTCATCAGCTTGACTGGTTTTTCATCAGCTTGATGGTTTTCATCAGCTTGACTGGTTTTTCATCAGCTTGACTGGTTTTTATCAGCTTGATTGGCTTTTCATCAGCTTGACTGGCTTTTTATCAGCTTGATTGGCTCTTCATCAGCTTGAATGGCTTTTTATCAGCTTGATTGGCTTTTCATCAGCTTGACTGGCTTTTTATCAGCTTGATTGGCTCTTCATCAGCTTGAATGGCTTTTTATCAGCTTGATTGGCTCTTCATCAGCTTGAAAGACTTTTTATCAGCTTGATTGGCTCTTCATCAGCTTGAATGGCTTTTTATCAGCTTGATTGGCTTTTCATCAGCTTGACTGGCTTTTTATCAGCTTGATTGGCTTTTCATCAGCTTGAATGGCTTTTTATCAGCTTGATTGGCTCTTCATCAGCTTGAAAGGCTTTTTATCAGCTTGATTGGCTCTTCATCAGCTTGATGGCTTTTATCAGCTTGATTGGCTCTTCATCAGCTTGATTGGCTTTTTATCAGCTTGATTGGCTTTTCATCAGCTTGACTGGCTTTTTATCAGCTTGATTGGCTCTTCATCAGCTTGAATGGCTTTTTATCAGCTTGATTGGCTTTTCATCAGCTTGACTGGCTTTTTATCAGCTTGATTGGCTTTTCATCAGCTTGACTGGCTTTTTATCAGCTTGATTGGCTCTTCATCAGCTTGAATGGCTTTTATCAGCTTGATTGGCTCTTCATCAGCTTGAATGGCTTTTTATCAGCTTGATTGGCTCTTCATCAGCTTGAAAGACTTTTTATCAGCTTGATTGGCTCTTCATCAGCTTGAATGGCTTTTTATCAGCTTGATTGGCTTTTCATCAGCTTGACTGGCTTTTTATCAGCTTGATTGGCTCTTCATCAGCTTGAATGGCTTTTTATCAGCTTGATTGGCTCTTCATCAGCTTGAAAGACTTTTTATCAGCTTGATTGGCTCTTCATCAGCTTGAATGGCTTTTTATCAGCTTGATTGGCTCTTCATCAGCTTGATGGCTTTTTATCAGCTTGATTGGCTTTTCATCAGCTTGACTGGCTTTTTATCAGCTTGATTGGCTCTTCATCAGCTTGAATGGCTTTTTATCAGCTTGATTGGCTCTTCATCAGCTTGAAAGACTTTTTATTAGCTTGATGGCTTTTATCAGCTTGATTGGCTTTTATCAGCTTGATTGGCTTTCATCAGCTTGACTGGCTTTTTATCAGCTTGATTGGCTCTTCATCAGCTTGAATGGCTTTTTATCAGCTTGATTGGCTTTCATCAGCTTGAAAGGCTTTTTATCAGCTTGATTGGCTCTTCATCAGCTTGAATGGCTTTTTATCAGCTTGATTGGCTCTTCATCAGCTTGAAAGACTTTTTATCAGCTTGATTGGCTCTTCATCAGCTTGAATGGCTTTTTATCAGCTTGATTGGCTTTTCATCAGCTTGATGGCTTTTTATCAGCTTGATTGGCTCTTCATCAGCTTGAATGGCTTTTTATCAGCTTGATTGGCTCTTCATCAGCTTGAATGGCTTTTTATCAGCTTGATTGGCTCTTCATCAGCTTGAATGGCTTTTTATCAGCTTGATTGGCTCTTCATCAGCTTGAATGGCTTTTTATCAGCTTGATTGGCTCTTCATCAGCTTGATTGGCTTTTCATCAGCTTGATTGGCTCTTCATCAGCTTGATTGGCTTTTTATCAGCTTGATTGGCTTTCATCAGCTTGACTGGCTTTTTATCAGCTTGATTGGCTCTTCATCAGCTTGAATGGCTTTTTATCAGCTTGATTGGCTCTTCATCAGCTTGAAAGACTTTTTATTAGCTTGATTGGCTTTTTATCAGCTTGATTGGCTTTTCATCAGCTTGATTGGCTTTTATCAGCTTGATTGGCTTTTCATCAGCTTGACTGGTTTTTCATCAGCTTGATTGGTTTTTCATCAGCTTGACTGGTTTTTCATCAGCTTGACTGGTTTTTCATCAGCTTGATTGGTTTTTCATCAGCTTGACTGGTTTTTCATCAGCTTGACTGGTTTTTCATCAGCTTGACTGGTTTTTCATCAGCTTGACTGGTTTTTCATCAGCTTGACTGGTTTTTCATCAGCTTGACTTGTTTTTCATCAGCTTGACTGGCTTTTTATCAGCTTGATTGGCTCTTCATCAGCTTGAATGGCTTTTTATCAGCTTGATTGGCTTTTCATCAGCTTGACTGGCTTTTTATCAGCTTGATTGGCTTTTCATCAGCTTGACTGGCTTTTTATCAGCTTGATTGGCTCTTCATCAGCTTGAAATGGCTTTTTATCAGCTTGATTGGCTCTTCATCAGCTTGAAAGACTTTTTCAGCTTGATTGGCTCTTCATCAGCTTGAATGGCTTTTTATCAGCTTGATTGGCTCTTCATCAGCTTGATTGGCTTTTCATCAGCTTGATTGGCTCTTCATCAGCTTGATGGCTTTTTATCAGCTTGATTGGCTTTTCATCAGCTTGACTGGCTTTTTATCAGCTTGATTGGCTCTTCATCAGCTTGAATGGCTTTTTATCAGCTTGATTGGCTCTTCATCAGCTTGAAAGACTTTTTATTAGCTTGAATGGCTTTTTATCAGCTTGATTGGCTTTTTATCAGCTTGATTGGCTTTTCATCAGCTTGATTGGCTTTTCATCAGCTTGACTGGCTTTTTATCAGCTTGATTGGCTCTTCATCAGCTTGATTGGTTTTTCATCAGCTTGACTGGTTTTTCATCAGCTTGACTGGTTTTTCATCAGCTTGACTGGTTTTTCATCAGCTTGACTGGTTTTTCATCAGCTTGATTGGTTTTTCATCAGCTTGACTGGTTTTTCATCAGCTTGACTGGTTTTTCATCAGCTTGACTGGTTTTTCATCAGCTTGACTGGTTTTTCATCAGCTTGACTGGTTTTCATCAGCTTGATTGGCTTTTCATCAGCTTGATTGGCTTTTCATCAGCTTGACTGGCTTTTCATCAGCTTGATTGGCTTTTCATCAGCTTGACTGGCTTTTTATCAGCTTGATTGGCTTTTCATCAGCTTGAATGGCTTTTTATCAGCTTGATTGGCTTTTCATCAGCTTGAAAGACTTTTTATCAGCTTGATTGGCTTTTCATCAGCTTGACTGGCTTTTTATCAGCTTGATTGGCTTTTTATCAGCTTGATTGGCTTTTCATCAGCTTGATTGGTTTTTCATCAGCTTGACTGGTTTTTCATCAGCTTGACTGGTTTTTCATCAGCTTGACTGGTTTTTCATCAGCTTGACTGGTTTTTCATCAGCTTGACTGGTTTTTCATCAGCTTGATTGGCTTTTCATCAGCTTGACTGGCTTTTTATCAGCTTGATTGGCTCTTCATCAGCTTGAATGGCTTTTTATCAGCTTGATTGGCTTTTCATCAGCTTGACTGGCTTTTTATCAGCTTGATTGGCTTTTCATCAGCTTGACTGGCTTTTTATCAGCTTGATTGGCTCTTCATCAGCTTAAATGGCTTTTTATCAGCTTGATTGGCTCTTCATCAGCTTGAAAGACTTTTATCAGCTTGATTGGCTCTTCATCAGCTTGAATGGCTTTTTATCAGCTTGATTGGCTCTTCATCAGCTTGATTGGCTTTTCATCAGCTTGATTGGCTCTTCATCAGCTTGAATGGCTTTTTATCAGCTTGATTGGCTCTTCACCAGCTTGATTGGCTTTTCATCAGCTTGATTGGCTTTTCATCAGCTTGACTGGCTTTTTATCAGCTTGATTGGCTCTTCATCAGCTTGAATGGCTTTTTATCAGCTTGACTGGCTTTTTATTAGCTTGATTGACTTTTCATCAGCTTGACTGGCTTTTTATCAGCTTGATTGGCTCTTCATCAGCTTGATTGGTTTTTCATCAGCTTGACTGGTTTTTCATCAGCTTGACTGGTTTTTCATCAGCTTGACTGGTTTTTCATCAGCTTGACTGGTTTTTCATCAGCTTGATTGGTTTTTCATCAGCTTGACTGGTTTTTCATCAGCTTGACTGGTTTTTCATCAGCTTGACTGGTTTTTCATCAGCTTGACTGGTTTTTCATCAGCTTGACTGGTTTTTCATCAGCTTGATTGGCTTTTCATCAGCTTGATTGGCTTTTCATCAGCTTGACTGGCTTTTCATCAGCTTGATTGGCTTTTCATCAGCTTGACTGGCTTTTTATCAGCTTGATTGGCTTTTTATCAGCTTGAATGGCTTTTTATCAGCTTGATTGGCTTTTCATCAGCTTGAAAGACTTTTTATCAGCTTGATTGACTTTTCATCAGCTTGACTGGCTTTTTATCAGCTTGATTGGCTTTTTATCAGCTTGATTGGCTTTTCATCAGCTTGATTGGCTTTTCATCAGCTTGACTGGCTTTTTATCAGCTTGATTGGCTTTTTATCAGCTTGAATGGCTTTTTATCAGCTTGATTGGCTTTTCATCAGCTTGAAAGACTTTTTATCAGCTTGATTGACTTTTCATCAGCTTGACTGGCTTTTTATCAGCTTGATTGGCTCTTCATCAGCTTGAATGGCTTTTTATCAGATTGATTGGCTTTTCATCAGCTTGACTGGCTTTTTATCAGCTTGATTGGCTTTTCATCAGCTTTACTGGCTTTTTATCAGCTTGATTGGCTTTTTATCAGCTTGAATGGCTTTTTATCAGCTTGATTGGCTTTTCATCAGCTTGAAAGACTTTTTTTTAGCTTGATTGGCTTTTCATCAGCTTGACTGGCTTTTCATCAGCTTGATTGGCTTTTCATCAGCTTGACTGGTTTTTCATCAGCTTGACTGGTTTTTCATCAGCTTGACTGGTTTTTCATCAGCTTGATTGGTTTTTCATCAGCTTGACTGGTTTTTCATCAGCTTGACTGGTTTTTCATCAGCTTGATTGGTTTTTCATCAGCTTGATTGGTTTTTCATCAGCTTGACTGGTTTTTCATCAGCTTGACTGGTTTTTCATCAGCTTGACTGGTTTTTCATCAGCTTGACTGGTTTTTCATCAGCTTGACTGGTTTTTCATCAGCTTGACTGGTTTTTCATCAGCTTGACTGGTTTTTCATCAGCTTGATTGGTTTTTCATCAGCTTGACTGGTTTTTCATCAGCTTGACTGGTTTTTCATCAGCTTGACTGGTTTTTCATCAGCTTGACTGGCTTTTTATCAGCTTGATTGGCTCTTCATCAGCTTGAATGGCTTTTTATCAGATTGATTGGCTTTTCATCAGCTTGACTGGCTTTTTATCAGCTTGATTGGCTTTTCATCAGCTTGACTGGCTTTTTATCAGCTTGATTGGCTCTTCATCAGCTTGAAAGACTTTTATCAGCTTGATTGGCTCTTCATCAGCTTGAATGGCTTTTTATCAGCTTGATTGGCTTTTCATCAGCTGATTGGCTTTTCATCAGCTTGATTGGTTTTTCATCAGCTTGATTGGTTTTTCATCAGCTTGACTGGTTTTTCATCAGCTTGACTGGTTTTTCATCAGCTTGACTGGTTTTTCATCAGCTTGACTGGTTTTTCATCAGCTTGACTGGTTTTTCATCAGCTTGACTGGTTTTTTATCAGCTTGACTGGTTTTTCATCAGCTTGACTGGCTTTTTATCAGCTTGATTGGCTCTTCATCAGCTTGAATGGCTTTTTATCAGATTGATTGGCTTTTCATCAGCTTGACTGGCTTTTTATCAGCTTGATTGGCTTTTCATCAGCTTGACTGGCTTTTTATCAGCTTGATTGGCTCTTCATCAGCTTGAATGGCTTTTTATCAGCTTGATTGGCTCTTCATCAGCTTGAAAAACTTTTATCAGCTTGATTGGCTCTTCATCAGCTTGAATGGCTTTTTATCAGCTTGATTGGCTCTTCATCAGCTTGACTGGCTTTTTATCAGCTTGATTGGCTTTTTATCAGCTTGAATGGCTTTTTATCAGCTTGATTGGCTTTTCATCAGCTTGAAAGACTTTTTATCAGCTTGATTGACTTTTCATCAGCTTGACTGGCTTTTTATCAGCTTGATTGGCTCTTCATCAGCTTGAATGGCTTTTTATCAGATTGATTGGCTTTTCATCAGCTTGACTGGCTTTTTATTAGCTTGATTGACTTTTCATCAGCTTGACTGGCTTTTTATCAGCTTGATTGGCTCTTCATCAGCTTGATTGGTTTTTCATCAGCTTGACTGGTTTTTCATCAGCTTGACTGGTTTTTCATCAGCTTGACTGGTTTTTCATCAGCTTGACTGGTTTTTCATCAGCTTGATTGGTTTTTCATCAGCTTGACTGGTTTTTCATCAGCTTGACTGGTTTTTCATCAGCTTGACTGGTTTTTCATCAGCTTGACTGGTTTTTCATCAGCTTGACTGGTTTTTCATCAGCTTGATTGGCTTTTCATCAGCTTGATTGGCTTTTCATCAGCTTGACTGGCTTTTCATCAGCTTGATTGGCTTTTCATCAGCTTGACTGGCTTTTTATCAGCTTGATTGGCTTTTTATCAGCTTGAATGGCTTTTTATCAGCTTGATTGGCTTTTCATCAGCTTGAAAGACTTTTTATCAGCTTGATTGACTTTTCATCAGCTTGACTGGCTTTTTATCAGCTTGATTGGCTTTTTATCAGCTTGATTGGCTTTTCATCAGCTTGATTGGCTTTTCATCAGCTTGACTGGCTTTTTATCAGCTTGATTGGCTTTTTATCAGCTTGAATGGCTTTTTATCAGCTTGATTGGCTTTTCATCAGCTTGAAAGACTTTTTATCAGCTTGATTGACTTTTCATCAGCTTGACTGGCTTTTTATCAGCTTGATTGGCTCTTCATCAGCTTGAATGGCTTTTTATCAGATTGATTGGCTTTTCATCAGCTTGACTGGCTTTTTATCAGCTTGATTGGCTTTTCATCAGCTTTACTGGCTTTTTATCAGCTTGATTGGCTTTTTATCAGCTTGAATGGCTTTTTATCAGCTTGATTGGCTTTTCATCAGCTTGAAAGACTTTTTTTTAGCTTGATTGGCTTTTCATCAGCTTGACTGGCTTTTCATCAGCTTGATTGGCTTTTCATCAGCTTGACTGGTTTTTCATCAGCTTGACTGGTTTTTCATCAGCTTGACTGGTTTTTCATCAGCTTGATTGGTTTTTCATCAGCTTGACTGGTTTTTCATCAGCTTGACTGGTTTTTCATCAGCTTGATTGGTTTTTCATCAGCTTGATTGGTTTTTCATCAGCTTGACTGGTTTTTCATCAGCTTGACTGGTTTTTCATCAGCTTGACTGGTTTTTCATCAGCTTGACTGGTTTTTCATCAGCTTGACTGGTTTTTCATCAGCTTGACTGGTTTTTCATCAGCTTGACTGGTTTTTCATCAGCTTGATTGGTTTTTCATCAGCTTGACTGGTTTTTCATCAGCTTGACTGGTTTTTCATCAGCTTGACTGGTTTTTCATCAGCTTGACTGGCTTTTTATCAGCTTGATTGGCTCTTCATCAGCTTGAATGGCTTTTTATCAGATTGATTGGCTTTTCATCAGCTTGACTGGCTTTTTATCAGCTTGATTGGCTTTTCATCAGCTTGACTGGCTTTTTATCAGCTTGATTGGCTCTTCATCAGCTTGAAAGACTTTTATCAGCTTGATTGGCTCTTCATCAGCTTGAATGGCTTTTTATCAGCTTGATTGGCTTTTCATCAGCCTGATTGGCTTTTCATCAGCTTGATTGGTTTTTCATCAGCTTGATTGGTTTTTCATCAGCTTGACTGGTTTTTCATCAGCTTGACTGGTTTTTCATCAGCTTGACTGGTTTTTCATCAGCTTGACTGGTTTTTCATCAGCTTGACTGGTTTTTCATCAGCTTGACTGGTTTTTTATCAGCTTGACTGGTTTTTCATCAGCTTGACTGGCTTTTTATCAGCTTGATTGGCTCTTCATCAGCTTGAATGGCTTTTTATCAGATTGATTGGCTTTTCATCAGCTTGACTGGCTTTTTATCAGCTTGATTGGCTTTTCATCAGCTTGACTGGCTTTTTATCAGCTTGATTGGCTCTTCATCAGCTTGAATGGCTTTTTATCAGCTTGATTGGCTCTTCATCAGCTTGAAAAACTTTTATCAGCTTGATTGGCTCTTCATCAGCTTGAATGGCTTTTTATCAGCTTGATTGGCTCTTCATCAGCTTGAAAGACTTTTTATCAGCTTGATTGGCTCTTCATCAGCTTGACTGGCTTTTTATCAGCTTGATTGGCTCTTCATCAGCTTGAATGGCTTTTTATCAGCTTGAGTGGCTCTTCATCAGCTTGAAAGACTTTTTATCAGCTTGATTGGCTCTTCATCAGCTTGATTGGCTTTTCATCAGCTTGATTGGCTCTTCATCAGCTTGATTGGCTTTTCATCAGCTTGATTGGCTTTTCATCAGCTTGACTGGCTTTTTATCAGCTTGATTGGCTCTTCATCAGCTTGAATGGCTTTTTATCAGCTTGATTGGCTCTTCATCAGCTTGAAAGACTTTTTATTAGCTTGAATGGCTTTTTATCAGCTTGATTGGCTTTTTATCAGCTTGATTGGCTTTTATCAGCTTGATTGGCTTTTCATCAGCTTGACTGGCTTTTTATCAGCTTGATTGGCTTTTTATCAGCTTGAATGGCTTTTTATCAGCTTGATTGGCTTTTCATCAGCTTGAAAGACTTTTTATCAGCTTGATTGACTTTTCATCAGCTTGACTGGCTTTTTATCAGCTTGATTGGCTCTTCATCAGCTTGAATGGCTTTTTATCAGATTGATTGGCTTTTCATCAGCTTGACTGGCTTTTTATTAGCTTGATTGACTTTTCATCAGCTTGACTGGCTTTTTATCAGCTTGATTGGCTCTTCATCAGCTTGATTGGTTTTTCATCAGCTTGACTGGTTTTTCATCAGCTTGACTGGTTTTTCATCAGCTTGACTGGTTTTTCATCAGCTTGACTGGTTTTTCATCAGCTTGATTGGTTTTTCATCAGCTTGACTGGTTTTTCATCAGCTTGACTGGTTTTTCATCAGCTTGACTGGTTTTTCATCAGCTTGACTGGTTTTTCATCAGCTTGACTGGTTTTTCATCAGCTTGATTGGTTTTTCATCAGCTTGACTGGTTTTTTATCAGCTTGACTGGTTTTTCATCAGCTTGACTGGTTTTTCATCAGCTCTGCAGCTCAGCTCCAGCGCTTTAATTCAAGCAAAGACTTTAAAAAATGGAAAAACATTGTACTTCGTTTGAATTTTTTTTCAATAATTAGAATCATCCAAGTTTTTTAATGATGTATCAGAGTATATTATTCGTTCAAGTTTGTTATCAATTTGTCTTTACAAGTCAGTTACTACTCTGACAAACGAAGCAGTACTCAGTTATTTCGGATGCTCGTACACCACCGCGGTCCGAGGTGCACCGCAGATCTGCTTCGAATCTCCAGGACATTTGTTATCGCAATATTGTAAATAAATACCATTCGTGGACAATACCGTAAACTGGCAAATGCAACGTGTTCTATTTTCAACTCCAAAGTACGTGGGCCTCCCGCGATAAACTAAGTCAATGCAGTCATTGTAGCATCTGTCTATTGTCATTGACTCGCTGGATGATCTGATGTAGCGGTTGTCTGGCTGCTCGGCAACAAAGAAGCAACCCTCCAGTTTAACTGAAGTTTTAATGCAAAGGGTTAAACATTTTTGTGTTGAGTTCGAGGTTGCGTATTGAGGTGGGGCGCAGAGTCTACTCAGACTCAGATACTCAGATAAACTCAGACGATAGAGAGCTCACTCAGCTGAGTCAGTCAACTACGATACTACTCAGCGCTCCGTGCAACCAAGCCCTGTCGCTCGCCTGTCGGACTCGTGGAATCCAAGAGCATGTTGAGTGAGCTGCGTTATTTCTTAGAGGGCTGGAGATTCGTACTGTATTGTGTCTGCCTGGGGACGGGTCGATTCCAACGAATACGCGATCTTCCGCTCAGAGTTCGAAGTGGGTCCGGCCAGAGGACCGAAGGTACCTTGAGCTCTTGCTCTGACGCTCATTAATTGGGTAAATTTATGAGTGACAGTGAGGTCTGTTTCTGCCATTGTCGCACACAAGTTTAAATTTATTAAAAATTCAAAAGGTTGAGTAAAGAGTTTGCACTTTAAATACCATGAAGGAAATTATAATCATACATTGGTAGATTGATGATTAACTTACATTTCGGGTGCTCTGCAACAAGAGACAGCAAGTTACTTGGGGTGAAATTTAAAATGGATAATAGGTATTTCAGAATTATCATACATGTCAATAGCAGGTCGGCTACTGAGCTCAGTACAGTGCTCAAGTCTTGGTGAAATTACAATTTGTTTGATTTGACTGTCAGCTGCAATAGACTGCCACAATTTGACTGTCGGCTGCAGTTTACTATCACTTTCAACCATTGATCCATCCATCCATCCATCCATCCATCCATCCATCCATCCATCCATCCATCCTGGGGGAATTGCTGGAAAGTCGAGGCTTACGGGAGGAATCGCTGAGGTGTCAAGAGTGGAATTGCGCAGATGTCAATGCTTTTAGGGGGATCGCTAAGATTTCAAGGCTTACAAAGAAATTGCTGAGATGTCAAGACTCAGAGGTCAGAAGCTACATGTTTTTTGTTCGATCTTTTGTTGCATTCTCTGTTGGCTCTCCAACAACTATGTCGGTTTGCTTTTGGTAGATGCTTCCTGGATGGTGGATGGATGGTTCCTATATCTAATTCGTGGAGGTATTTTTGAGGTATTCAACTTTTTGAAGCTATGCTTTCTACAAAAAGTAGACACGCGTAAATTAAAACAAGCAACTGACGAATTGAAATCGCTCTGCACGTGCACGATCAAGAGTGGATCTATCCATCGTACACTCCAGACATTAACATTAATTATAATATTCTCACCAATAGAGGTTTTAACGAGTGCAGCGGGCTGCTCGTACACAATCATCGAGTCTTTACCACCGCAGATCTGCGTTGGGTTTCCCGGACATCTCCTATGACAATAGTGTAGATACCTTTTCATATGAGCTGTCTTTTTGCCACAGAAGCATTCTGTTCCTCTTGCTACTCCAAAGTAGGGATTAGTAGTGAGATTGCAGCTTTTCTGACAGCTATCAATTGTCATTGACTCGCTGATGACAAACACAGGACGTTCCAAATTATATGCGCTAGTGCCCTCATAGTAGCAACCTTTCAGTTTACTGAAATTTAAATTCGTATAATTAAACAAAATCGAATAAGAAAGCGAACTGCTCATGCTCAAACTCAGGGACAAGTAAAGTGGAAGGGCGCTACAGTCGCCAGTCAGTTGTAGTCGGGGTCGGTGCACCCAAGGGTGAAATAGGATGAAACAGTGCACAATATTTATATGATTTGTGTGTCGAGCTTGATGGCATGGATGGTGGGTGGTGCACAGAGTCTACTCAGACTCAGATCCTCAGATAAACTCAGACGATCGAGAGCTCACTCAGCTGAGTCAGTCAACTACGATACTACTCAGCGCTCCGTGCAACCAAGCCCGTCGCTCGCTTGCCTGTCGGACTCGTGGAATCCAAGAGCATGTTGAGTGAGCTGCGTTATTTCTTAGAGGGCAGGAGATTCGTACTGCATTGTGTGTGCCTGGGGACGGGTCGATCCCAACGAAGACGCGATCTTCAGCTCAGAGTTCAAAGTGGGTTCGGCCAGAGCTCGTGCTCTGACGCTCATTAATTGGGTAAATTTATGAGTGAGCGTGAGGTCTGTTTCTGCCATTGTCCCAACACCAGTGTAAATAACCAAACATTCAAAAGGTTGAGTAAAGCGTTTGCACTTTCAATAGCACGACAATATTATACATTGGTGAATTGATGATGAACTTACATTTCGGGTGCTCTGCAACAGAGACATGCAGCCATTTGCCTGCGTCAAATGTTCTAACGTGAACTCACACAGAAAGACTCGCACAGTCACTAGAGCTCCTGGTCCCATCTTAAAGATTCTTAAAAAATATGTTAAAGTAAAAAATCACCAGTCCTGAAAGCCAGCTTTCCAGCCTCAGATGCATGTAACAGCACCACTTCTGAGTCTCGACAGCTCAGCAACTCATCTTAAGCCATGGCTCGAACCTAACCCTGATGTAACCTGATGTACAGTAATTAGTGGGTCGGCTACTGCAGAGCTCACTCAAGGGAAATCAAGACTTGGTGAAATCGCATTTTCTGTCTTAGAGGCCGGCTGAGCTGATCGTTTCAGCATGCATGTAGATAGTTGCAGCTCACAGGCGTATCTCAAACTCACCCAGCTAAGGTAAGGCGCACCTCAAACTCACCCAGCTCAGGTAAGGCGCATCTCAAACTCACCCAGCTCAGGTGAGGCGCACCTCAAACTCACCCAGCTCAGGTAAGGCGCATCTCAAACTCACCCAGCTCAGATGAGGCGTATCTCAAACTCACCCAGCTCAGGTAAGGCGCATCTCAAACTCACCCAGCTCAGATGAAAACTCACCCAGCTCAGATGAAAACTCACCCAGCTCAGATGAGGCGCATCTCAAACTCACCCAGCTCAGGTGAGGCGCATCTCAAACTCACCCAGCTCAGATGAGGCGCATCTCAAACTCACCCAGCTCAGACCCGGAGGTGCCGGAAGCTGCCAGAATGAAGACCGAAACGAACAGAAGAAGCCGCATGCTGAATGCCTGCAG
This sequence comes from Macrostomum lignano, assembly GCA_002269645.1. NCBI lineage: Eukaryota > Metazoa > Platyhelminthes > Macrostomidae > Macrostomum > Macrostomum lignano. The sequence continues at coordinate 52,642 of NIVC01000806.1, read as the reverse complement.
AGTGAATGTTGAACAGGTCGGGCCTGACTGTGGTTGGCTGTTTTGGGTATTTGCTGAACCAATTTATGCTGAGGTTGCGGGATCTCTTGGCTGCGTCACGTGGCGCATTCCTTTGAAAGTGAATTCCAGAAACTTTATTCTTGAATATTTGAGCAATATCGAGTTGAGCTAAATTTCAATACATTTATTCCGCAATTATAAAGTCTGTCTGATATTTTCACTGGAAGTTTCAGCATTACACTAGCAATCTGCGCCCCGCCCCGTGTTGGGAGGCAAAAAAGAAAGTAATAAATATTTAAATGAACTATGCATGTAGATAGTTGAGTGAGCTGCGTTATTTATTAGAGGGCTGGAGATTCGTACTGCATTGTGTCTGCCTGGGGACGGGTCGATCCCAACGAAGACGCGATCTTCCGCTCAGAGTTCGAAGTGGGTCCGGCCAGAGGACCGAAGGCCGAAAATTTTTAAAGCAAAAAGGCACCACCCTGAAAGTTAGCTGTCCAGCCTAAGATGTCAGCATCTCCTTTGAGCTTCTACGTTGGAGCCATGGCTTAACCTCTAAACTCTTTCAGTCCTTTTGACGTTTGGCTGTTCTGCGCGTATGCACCCACCACTAGCTGCTCACCCCGAGGAGGCTTGAGCCTTCGACTTTCTGGCTGGGCAGCCGGAAGAAGTGCCAAACCGCGACACCCTGGCTGTGCTCGGAGACCTGAACGCAGTCCCGCGGAGGTCCGAGCGCTCGCCCTTTGTTGCGGGACGCGAGAACGCCAACACCGATGCGCTAGAGGACCCGCTTGACCGGCTGGACCCGGTGTCCGCGAACACCCAGTTCCGCAAGCCCCCTGCCCGCCTGGCTACCTTTTCGGGCTGCAAGAGAAGCTGACGGAACGCACGCGGGCGGAACGCCACTAGGAGACTGGCGCAACTCGATCATGCGCTGATTCGCGCTCGCGAGCGCCGCCGCGTCACCAACTGCGACACCATGGCTCCGCTGACTCTCCGGTCAGACCACCAACTCCTGCTCTGAGACTTGCGATACTCAAGCTGCTGTGGTGACGGCGAACGGTTTGTGTGGTCTGTTCGACACTTCATCAAGAGTTCTGCAGGGCAACACGCTGGCGCCGTTCCTCTTCGTGCTGCTGCTGGACTGGGTGCTTCGGACCGCACTCCCCTCCTCTGACGACGGCTTCCTGCTGCGCAGACGCATCTGAGCGCCTGAGTGTGCTTGGCTACGCCGACGACCTCGCCCTCCTCTCCTCGTCCGTTGAAGGCGCCAAGCGCCAGATCGACAGGCCCGTCGAGGTGGCATCGAGCGTCGGTCTGGTTGTCAACACGCTGAAGACCGAGGTGCTGACTGTGCCGGCCGACATCCCAACGGACCTGACGTGCCGCGGCGCAGACGGGCAGACGACCAGGCTCGCACGCTGCCAGCGGTTCACCTACCTCGGCGGTCTGGTGTCTCACGTGGAGGAAGACCTCCGGCGGCGCAGAGGACTTGCCTGGGCGGCCTTCCGTTCGATCCGAGCCGTCCTCCAGTCCGAAGCGCTGCCCGACCGCCAGAGGGCTCGGCTGTTGCAGGCGGTGGTAGATCCGTCCTGCTCTACAACGCTGAGAGTGGACGCTGACGGCTAGGCTAGAGCGGCAGCTGCACTCGGCGCACTCAGGGCTGCTCCGTGCGGCCTTTCGAGCTGACGAGAGCGTCGGGACCGAGGCCCTGTACGATCGGGCCAACAGCGCCCGTCCACCATCCTGCGCCGGCGGCGTCTTCAACTGGCGGGCCACATAATCCGGGCCGAGAACTCCTACCCCCAACCTGCTCAGGACTTTTGCTGCTCACCTTGCAGGGCCCGTTCAGGCGGGGTCAGGCTCAAACCCGTCGATACGTGGACTGCCTGCTACGCGACGCTGGGGCGCCCGACACTGCCAACGGGACGGGCTTTGTTGTTATATCTAATCGATTCCCCTGCACATTAATCTCAAAAATTCCCTCATGAGACACAGCATTTCCCTCAGTAAACCTTGGCAGTCTGTCTTCTTGAGTAATTGGGTAAAACACTACCGTCTGCAGTGAGGTTTTTAATTTAAAACTCGAAACTTAAAAAAATTCAATGAATTTCACGGGGAGCGGCGGGTCTCCATCTCCTAAGGAATATCTTTATGGTCTTGCCATCCTCATTGTTTTTGTTTCCCAGGACAGTTTAGGTTGGCGAATCTGACAAGCAATTCTATTCAAGAGTCTGAGAACGTCTATAGCCTTAGGCTTAGTGTGTGAAGTCTGAGCATTCTGTCTGACTGCGAATTTGCAATATGCCCTTTATGGTTCTAATTTTTCTACCAAAATTTGAATCCTGCTCAGCTCTCGGATGACTCTCCGCTCCTTACTCAGCTCTTGAATCAGCCTCTCCACTCTTTACTCAGCTCTTGGGTCTGTCTCTCCACTCTTATCGCTACACGAGGATCGCTATCGTACATAAGGACATTAAATGCTACTATTAGTAGGAAGTGTTGGTGAACAGCTTCTGTGTTTAACCTGCGATCCGAGATTATGAGATCAGTGACTAATTAGGACGGTAGGTATACATTACAAACTCTGATTGCAGAAGTTTCTCGAGAGATAAAGTGAAGAAACAAGCCATTTTGAGTACAAGAATATTGGCCTACCCATGGAGCTCGTATTTAAATGTGATTCTCGCTCACGAGGGCCACGACAGTGTACATGCCCTGACGATTAGAAAGGCAGAGCCGCTGTAAACCCTGTGTGAGCGAGTGCCTGCTCAAGAGGCATATGGATAAGCGACAGGACATGACTTCTTTGCCTCCTAGCTGGTTGGGACAGCGCCCCAGAACCCTTGCTTAACCTTAGCTACAAGCCCGCAAAAGACGGTTCTGCGCAAGCAACCCAATCCATCATCAATTGAGCCTGGACAAATCTCTCAGAATAAAAAAATCGATATTGTAGCAAAAGATCCTGCATGCAATGTAACAAAACGGGCATTTCATCTTCATCCGATCCGAAATTTTGCTTCCATATTTGCGCAAAAGCATTGTGTTACGAATTGTCAGGAATTTTTTGAAGGTTTCCAAAAAAACTGAAAAATAATCCAGTTTATCGGAATCCGCAAACAGCAGAGGCCCAGCAGTTCCGTGGGCGGTCCGACGCCTTTGATCTTTCAAATCTATAAAAATTGGCAAATCTTCTGCCCTAAAAATGACTTGTTCACAGCGACTCATTCTCCGGCGCAACCAGACTCTCAAAGGAATTATGAGTTGCAGATTTGCTCTACTTGTGCTGGTTGCTCTTGGACTCTTGGCGGTGGCTGCCCAAGAAGCTCTGGCGCTGCCCGAAGATCGCAAGTTCGGCATCGTAAGTCCGTATTACTCGTACAACAACCCTTTATAGCACTGCCAAATAAGTATGAGGCACAACAGCGACAATGGGAAGATAGAAAGATCGGTAGAAGCTTGGCTCGGCTCGTGCAATTAACGTCCTCGAGGGCCAACCCCCAAGACAACATAGGTACATGCCTGACGCCATATGCCTGTGCGTATGACTGCGTACGCATCCGCGCGCTTGTGTGCCTGCTCAGGGGGAGTCGGCGGAATGGGCAGCAATGCCTCTCGCTGGTTGTGTGACAATGTCGCTAAAAGTGCGTCCTTCTACTTTAGTTTTCCACGTTTGTCGCTCTTATTATAGTTTAATCAGTAGTGACTTCAATGTTTGCTACTTCAAATTTCATCGAGTTCCAGTTCATACCGGCTCCTGCTCGGGCCTATGCGAAGTATCGGAGAAATTCGCCACCTATTCCTGCCGGCATCAGCGCCAACTGGAAGAGTCAGGAGCTTCGACAGGCAATGAAACGCTCGAAACTCTGCCGGAACTTCTTCATGCATCCGGCGTCCTGTTATGGGACCCCGGCTGAGAATGCCTGGCGGGGTTGAAGATGACGTCCTAGCGGCTGATGCATGTTCTACGCAGCTAACGTGACCTTAGTTACCTATAGTTATTGCAACAGAAACAATGGCTTAACTTTCTATATTGCCAATTGCAATGCTTGAAAAGCATCAAATAAAAACATAATTATATTACTGACGGTCATTTGTAAGAGAGGATTTATTTACCATCCTAAATGTTCAAGACGTTTTTCTCGTATGCAGTATTTTCAGTGGCGTGGATAATGTTTACAAACAATATTAATATTTAGTAATTTTAACAGCATCTGAACCCTCAATCAATTACCCCAGCTGGGTGAACTGAAGCAATGCAGAGTTGGGGTGTCTTTCTTACCAGGGACTTCTAAAATATAAATTTACCAAATAATAGAACCATTCAAACTATTTTGGTGGTACTGGGGCTTTAGCACCAGGGGCTTTAGCACCAGGGGCTTTAGCACCAGGGGCTTTAGCACCAGGGGCTTTAGCACCAGGGGCTTTAGCACCAGGGGCTTTAGCACCAGGGGCTTTAGCACCAGGGGCTTTAGCACCAGGGGCTTTAGCACCAGGGGCTTTAGCACCAGGGGCTTTAGCACCAGGGGCTTTAGCACCAGGGGCTTTAGCACCAGGGGATTTAGCACCAGGGGATTTAGCACCAGGGGTGCCAGAACCAGGGGCGCCAGCACCAGTTCGATGTTAAATTTATACCGCAGAAGTCCATAGTCTTGCTCAAGGACACAAATAGCTTCAAGTGTGTCGAGAATCGAACCCGTGACCTTTCAGTCGTGATTCCGACGCTCTGACCACTAGGCTACAGCCCCTAAAAAACGATATTATAATATTTTATAGTATGTTTAGTCGTATTTGCACTAACAGCAGAGCAGTTAGAAAAATCGCAATCTTATATTTTAGACGAATTAATTCGATTACAAGTTACCAATATACTACTGACGACAAAGACGCAGAGCATGTAAAAATGCATCAACAGAAGGTGTTCGACATTCGAAACACTGATTGTGCGGCAGCAACTCCTTGAGTCGGTGACTGGTTGACGGACCAATCGAGATTAGCTAAAACGATCGAAATTTGAGCTGATAGTTTCTAAGAATTTTACAGCTTGAAAACGGATATTCATTATTGTTACTCGTTACCTTTACATCATCGTAACAGCTCGTGTACAGGTGCTTCATCACCATGGAAACCGAACTAGGGCTGAAGAAGGCCAAGACAAGCTGCTTGTGCTGCGGCTCCTGAATCAATTCAACAGGTGTAGCAAAACCCCATTTGTAAAAATAACCCCGACAAATTATAAAACAAGTGTCAAGCGTTTCAATGCACTTACAATTTGCTGGATTTCTCGGCCCAAATCTTTCTTCTCCACAGCATCGTAAAGCTCCATCACTGTGAGGCGGAAGCTGGCCAGACGGGTCTCCACCGTGCTCTTGCGCACCCTGCCGCATGGAAACAGCAGCTTGTGAACCTCAGGTTGCAGCTCTGCAAAGATTGCACTTTATTCATACTGCTTTGATTGGGTTTATGGGCACAAAATTACCCACGATTTAGTTCTGGGAGGCTGGCCCAGCAACTGAGGATTTGGGAGGCTGGCCCAGCAACTGAGGATTTGGGAGGCTGGCCCAGCAACTGAGGATTTGGGAGGCTGGCCCAGCAACTGACACTCTGGGAGGCTGGCCCAGCAACTGACACTCTGGGAGGCTGGCCCAGCGACTGAGGATCTGGGAGGCTGGCCCAGCAACTGACACTCTGGGAGGCTGGCCCAGCAACTGACACTCTGGGAGGCTGGCCCAGCAACTGACACTCTGGGAGGCTGGCCCAGCAACTGACACTCTGGGAGGCTGGCCCAGCAACTGACACTCTGGGAGGCTGGCCCAGCGACTGAGGATCTGGGAGGCTGGCCCAGCAACTGAGGATCTGGGAGGCTGGCCCAGCAACTGACACTCTGGGAGGCTGGCCCAGCAACTGACACTCTGGGAGGCTGGCCCAGCAACTGACACTCTGGGAGGCTGGCCCAGCGACTGAGGATCTGGGAGGCTGGCCCAGCAACTGAGGATCTGGGAGGCTGGCCCAGCAACTGACACTCTGGGAGGCTGGCCCAGCAACTGACACTCTGGGAGGCTGGCCCAGCAACTGGGGATCTGGGAGGCTGGCCCAGCAACTGAGGATCTGGGAGGCTGGCCCAGCAACTGAGGATCTGGGAGGCTGGCCCAGCAACTGAGGATCTGGGAGGCTGGCCCAGCAACTGACACTCTGGGAGGCTGGCCCAGCAACTGACACTCTGGGAGGCTGGCCCAGCAACTGGGGATCTGGGAGGCTGGCCCAGCAACTGAGGATCTGGGAGGCTGGCCCAGCAACTGAGGATCTGGGAGGCTGGCCCAGCAACTGACACTCTGGGAGGCTGGCCCAGCAACTGAGGATTTGGGAGGCTGGCCCAGCAACTGACACTCTGGGAGGCTGGCCCAGCAACTGAGGATCTGGGAGGCTGGCCCAGCGACTGAGGATCTGGGAGGCTGGCCCAGCAACTGAGGATCTGGGAGGCTGGCCCAGCAACTGAGGATCTGGGAGGCTGGCCCAGCAACTGACACTCTGGGAGGCTGGCCCAGCAACTGACACTCTGGGAGGCTGGCCCAGCAACTGAGGATCTGGGAGGCTGGCCCAGCGACTGAGGATCTGGGAGGCTGGCCCAGCAACTGAGGATCTGGGAGGCTGGCCCAGCAACTGAGGATCTGGGAGGCTGGCCCAGCAACTGAGGATTTGGGAGGCTGGCCCAGCAACTGAGGATCTGGGAGGCTGGCCCATCAACTGAGGATCTGGGAGGCTGGCCCAGCAACTGAGGATATGGGAGGCTGGCCCAGCAACTGAGGATCTGGGAGGCTGGCCCATCAACTGAGGATCTGGGAGGCTGGCCCAGCAACTGAGGATATGGGAGGCTGGCACAGCAACTGAGGATCTGGGAGGCTGGCCCAGCAACTGAGGTCCAGCACCAACCAGCCTCAACCAAGTCGCACAGAGCGTCAGCATTGCCGCAGGCGGCTCCGCCGCGAACTTCTACGAAGCCGGCAACGCTGGCGGCAGCCTGGGCGGTGGCAGGGCCCACAGCGTAGCAGAGGCGGCGTGGGCTGCGGCAGACAGCGGAAAAGAACTGCACGGCCCGTTTGCTGGTGAAAATGACTGCTAGATTTGAATCCTCCTCTGAGGAGTCGCCAACGACATCACGGGAAGTTTCGTCGCTGTCGTTGCGTTTGCACGGTAGGAACTCGTGCGGACTGAGGACGGCGGGTTCGAACTCGGAGGTTGAGAAGTTCGACTGCACAGCCTGATGGGTAGAGCAAATTGTTTGTAAAATTGCAATAACGGAAACTGACAGATTGCAGAGGGTAACAGAGGGAGAAACTGACAGATTGCAGAGGGTGACAGAGGGAGAAACTGACAGATTGCAGAGGGTGACAGAGGGAGAAACTGACAGATTGCAGAGGGTGACAGAGGGAGAAACTGACAGATTGCAGAGGGTAACAGAGGGAGAAACTGACAGATTGCAGAGGGTGACAGAGGGAGAAACTGACAGATTGCAGAGGGTGACAGAGGGAGAAACTGACAGATTGCAGAGGGTGACAGAGGGAGAAACTGACAGATTGCAGAGGGTAACAGAGGGAGAAACTGACAGATTGCAGAGGGTAACAGAGAGAGAAACTGACAGATTGCAGAGGGTAACAGAGGGAGAAACTGACAGATTGCAGAGGGTAACAGAGAGAGAAACTGACAGATTGCAGAGGGTGACAGAGGGAGAAACTGACAGATTGCAGAGGGTGACAGAGGGAGAAACTGACAGATTGCAGATGGTGACAGAGGGAGAAACTGACAGATTGCAGAGGGTGACAGAGGGAGAAACTGACAGATTGCAGAGGGTAACAGAGAGAGAAACTGACAGATTGCAGAGGGTGACAGAGGGAGAAACTGACAGATTGCAGAGGGTGACAGAGGGAGAAACTGACAGATTGCAGAGGGTGACAGAGTGAGAAACTGAGATGGCAGATGGTGACAGAGGGAGAAACTGACAGATTGCAGAGGGTGACAGAGGGAGAAACTGAGATGGCAGATGGTGACAGAGGGAGAAACTGACGGATTGCAGAGGGTGACAGAGGAAGACAAAAAGTTACCTGCAGATAGGGATCATCAAGGGGATCCTCTGCAGACTTAACAATTAACAGCAATGGCATGTGTCAGGTGCACATATTTACCTGAAATGCAGATTCAAAGTACTAAATATCATTTTACTACTTCGAGTACATTTGCTGACGTTAACCACTGTTGTTTGGCTAAAAACTGAATAAATAAAGACAAACAAACAATTACAAACCTAAACAAAAAATTTAGTTTATTTTTTGTTGTTGCTGAAAAAATTAGTTATTGCACCCTAGTAACTCTGATTTACAGCAAATGCTTAACTATGACACAATGCGATGCTAAAGATTGTTATTATGTGTAAGCAGACAAAAATGTCCAACAACTTTTTTTTAATTTTAAAGCATAATTAAGAAATGGAATGAAGATTGATACAGACTTGGAAGAATTGGAAAGCATTGGCAAACGGGGTAGATGGGAGAGAGGAGAGGATAAAGAAGGGGGAAGGAAAAAGGGGAAACGAGAGGGTAAAGAGAGGGGTAAAGAGGGGAGAGAGGGGAGAAAGGTGAAAGAGAGGGGAAAGAGAGGGAAAAGAGAGGGTAAAGAGAGGGGGAAAGAGGAGGGAAAGAGTGAGAGATTAGAGAGAGGGGTAGAGGCGAGAGAGAGGGGAGAGAGGGGAGAAAGGTGAAAGAAAGGTGTCGTGTCGTGGCTGGCTAGCCAAACTTGAGCCGCAAATGGGCGAGAGGTTGTTATTTATTGTAGTTGGCATTGCACATAGATGTACATGCAGATACGAGTAAAGCATCAGCTAATAGATTAGACGGTTAGGCATAAGCGTACATTGACAGACAGAGCAGGCGGGGAGAGAGCAAGCAGTCCTAAACTCAGCGCCAATAACAATTGGGGTGCAGCCCCACACTGCGCACTTCAAGTCAAGTCACGATACAACATCCCCTCATCACCAACGAGGAGACAGTCGGTCTGGGGCGACCCCTTTGGTCGACCTGCAGCTTCGTCGGGGCTCCGGTGTAGCTTCAGCGGCCTGCTGCGGTGGTGCCGCTGCGTCTGGCCGCTGGCTATCAGGTTCCGGGTTCCGGCCGCCTTCGTCAGGGTTCCGGCCGCCTTCGTCAGGGTTCCGGTCGCCGTCGTCAGGGCTCCGGCCGGCATCGTCAGGGTCCCGGCCGCTGTCGTCAGTGTTGTCCGTAACTTCCGCCCGGCTTGGACTCGGACGCAAGCGCAGCTGATCCCGGTGTGCCAGCACAGGCCTGTCATCCTTGTCCCGGGTGACCACGGCCGTGTTGTGGCCGGCCTGTACCACAAAGCGGACGGTCTCAGCCGGCCCCCCCGGTCGCGACCGGTAGACGAGCGGCGCATCGGTGTCGAATTGGAGGGTCAGCGGACTTCGCAGCTGTCGCCCCATAAGCGCAGATGGACTGCCACGCCCGTCGCCCCGCGGAGTGGCCCGGTAGTTAAGCAGCAGCTTGGCGAGGTACGCGTCGAACCGGCCCTGGTGCACGGCGAAGGCCCGCAGCCCCTTCTTGACGGTCTGGACCATGCGCTCGGCGCACCCGTTTGACTGCGGATGATACGGCGGCGAGTGCATCGGCGAGCAGCCGATCTTCTTGAGCCACTCGTGCAGCTGCTGGTCACGGAACTCCGGAGCATTGTCCGCCACCAAGGTATGCGGCACACCCAGGCGGGAGAAAATCAGGCGGAGTACCTTGATGACCGTCGTCGCGCTCTTGTCGGCAACAGGCACCGCTTCCGGCCAGCCGGAGAAGGCGTCCACCACAATGAGCAGCAGGCCGAAGCCGGGAACGTGAGCATGGTCCATGTGCACACGTCTCCAGGGACCATCTTCAGCCGGCCAGGTGTGGCACGTTCTGGCAGGCATTGGACGGATCTCCGCGCATCGCTGGCATTGCTTGACGAAGTTTTCGACGTCCTCGCAGTGACCCGGCCACCAGGCTTCCAGCTTGAGTCGATTTCTTGTCGCTAGGGCACCGCAGTGCGAGTCGCCGTGAGCCGCTCGCAGCACGTCTTGCCGCAGCCGGCTAGGCGGGACCACCAGGTCTCTCAGGCAGACGACGCCATTCTCCACTGAGAGCTGCTGGCGGACGGCTTTATACGGTCGCTCCGCTGCCGAGCAGTTGTTCCACGCATTGCTGCGGATCCTGCGCTTGACGCTGGCGAGTACCGGGTCATTGTCAGTGGCGTCTCTGATCTGCTCCAGCTTGAGCACCTCCGTCTCTGTCCAGTGAACGAAGCTTTCCTGGCAGTCGTCTCCATCGCCTTCCTCCTTGAATTCAATTCGAGACAGCGCGTCGACATGCGGGATGCAGCTGCCCTTGATGTACGAGATTTCGTAGTCGAAGGCCGACAGCTGCAACGCCCAGCGCATTATCCTAGCCGATGTGACCTTTGGAAGCTCCCGAGACGGACTAAAAATGAACTCCAATGGTTGATGATCGCACTGGAGCACAAACTTGCTGCCGAGAAGAAAGTGTCTGGCTCTCTGAGTGGCCCACACCACAGCCAGGGCCTCCCGCTCGATATTCGAGTAATTTCTCTCAGCCGGTGTCAGCCGTCTTGACAGGTACATCACTGGGTGCTCGTCCTGAGAGAGGATTGCTGCTATGGCCTTTTCGCTGGCGTCAGTAGTCAGAGTTGTGCGCTTTCTTGCATCGAAGATTCGGACCACTGGGGAAGCTGCAAGCGCCTGCTTGAGCTCGTCAAACGCTTTCTGCTGCCGAGGTCCCCAATGGAACGCGACTTTCTTGCTCCGCAGCTCGGTCAGCGGCTCGGTCTTCTCCGAGTAGGACTTGATGTAGCGCGAGTAGTACACCGTCATTCCCAGAAACGATTCGAGTTCCTTTTTGCTCGCCGGGGTGCTCACGCCGAGGATTTTCTCCACCAGCTTCCGATCAGGGCGCACGCCGTCAGCCGCGATGCGGTAGCCAAGGAAACTGATTTCCGTGCTGCGGAAAACGCACTTTTTTTCGTTGATTGACATGCCGGCATCAGAAAGCGCTCTCAGCAGGTCCCGGACTTTGCTGTCCAATTCGTCCGCTGTGGTGGCGCCAACGCACATGTCGTCTTGGTAGATCACCAGGTTGCTGACCGCACCGCCGACCGTTGCCTCCATGGCAGCCTGGAACTGCGCACTGGCCGTCTTCACCCCGTATGGCATGCGCGTCCATCTGAGCAGGCCTAGGGGCGTGTTGATGGTGAGTATTTCTCTGGAGGCCTCGTCTAGCTCAATCTGGTTGTAGGCATTTGTTAAGTCTACAATTGCGAAGTGCTTCATACCTGCCAGGGCACTGAAGGCTTGCTCGATGTTGGGCAGTGGGTAGGCGTCAGAGCAGATCTTCGGGTTCACCCCGACCTTGTAGTCGGAGCAGATTCTCAGGTCTCCGTCGGCCTTGCGCACCACCACAATGGGCGACGCCCAACTGCTGCCGCCTGGCGGCACGGGCTCGAGGATCCCGGCGTCGATCATCGTCCGCAGCTTAGCCACCACCAGCGGCTTGAGATGAATCGGGAGCGGCCGGGCATCGAAGAAGCTGGGCTGAGCGTTCTCCCTGAGCAGGACCCGAGCACGGAAACCTTTGAGCTTGCCTAGCGGTTTGCTGCTGCGCTCCACTTGATTGACAGTCGCTGTGTCCAGCTTGAAGTCCAGCACGTCTGTTCCGATGAGGCCGTGCTCCTTTGTGCATTCGGTGACCGTCACGTCCGCACAGGCGATTTGTCTCCCGACTTCGATGAGCGCCGTGAAGCATCCTCTAGTTCTGATGACCGTTCCGTCAAATTGTCGCAGTCTCAGCTTGGACTTTCGTAGCTTGGGCTCACCGAGGCTCCTCCAGAAGTTTATCGGAATGATGCTCGCACCGGATCCAGAGTCGAGCTGCATTTTGAACGGCTTGCCTTCAATGAGCACAGTTTTTATGCTGCCGCTTCCGCTCTCGTTGCCGACGATGGTGTAGATGCCTGCCTGCTCACTCACTCGTGTCGATTTCATGGGCAGGTGCAACCGACTTGGACTTGGCGCTGCTCCTGCAGACTGCAGCAAAGTGGTTCCTGCGGTGGCACTTGTTACAGGTCTTCCCGAATGCAGGGCATTTGCCTGGCTGGTGCTGCAGACCACACGACCTGCACTGAGCACCGCTATTGCGGTTCCTGTCGATGCTGGCAACTGGTGTCGAACTCTCAGCCGTCTCGGAGCTTCTGCTAGGCTCTCGGGCTTCAGCAGATCGGTCGCTTGAGCTGTAGCTCTGGATGAGCTCTAACTGCTGGATGTACTGCAGACACGTGTCCAGAGTCACTGGATTCTCAGAGCTCTGAATGTGCTCAAGTGTTTTAGTCCGCTGGCTGTGGTCGCACAAGCCGCTGATCAGCAGTGTTTGGATCAAGTCATCCTCGGCTGACTGTTTGCAGTCTTTTTCGTTGAGCTTGTCAAACTCACAGTGCTTTGCCGCGTCTCTCAAGCGCTCCGCGAACTGCTGGGCCGACTCTGTTGACAGCTGCCGCTGGGACATGAACCTTGTGCGCTCTGCAATCACCAGTTTCTTTTTGGGCTGGAGTCGCCCGATGATCATTTTCTTGATGTCCTTGAAGGTCATATCCTCAATGTTTTTCGGCTTTGCCATGATAGAGACGGATCGGACTGCATTGATTCCTGCTCGAGCAAGGAAGAGGTCTGTCACCTGCTTCTCTTCGTTTGTATCTCGCAGTTTTTTGTGCCTGCACAGTGCTTCAAAACTTTGCAGCCAGGCCTCAGCCATGGCTGGATCATTGAGAGGTAATTCACTGGCTGCTTGCGACGCCATTGTCGTGTCGTGGCTGGCTAGCCAAACTTGAGCCGCAAATGGGCGAGAGGTTGTTATTTATTGTAGTTGGCATTGCACATAGATGTACATGCAGATACGAGTAAAGCATCAGCTAATAGATTAGACGGTTAGGCATAAGCGTACATTGACAGACAGAGCAGGCGGGGAGAGAGCAAGCAGTCCTAAACTCAGCGCCAATAACAATTGGGGTGCAGCCCCACACTGCGCACTTCAAGTCAAGTCACGATACAACAAAAGGGGAAAGAGAGGGGAAAGAGCGAGGAAAGAGAGGGGAAAGAGAGGGTAAAGAGAGGGGGAAAGAGTGAGAGATTGGAGAGAGGGGTAAAGAGGGGAGAGAGGGGAGAAAGGTGAAAGAGAGGGGAAAGAGGGGGGAAAAAGAGGGGAGAGAGGGGAAAGAGAGGGGAAAGAGAGGGGAAAGAGAGGGTAAAGAGAGGGGGAAAGAGTGAGAGATTGGAGAGAGGGGTAAAGAGGGGAGAGAGGGGAGAAAGGTGAAAGAGAGGGGAAAGAGAGGGGAAAAAGAGGGGAGAGAGGGGAAAGAGAGGGAAAGAGCGGGGAAAGAGAGGGAAAAGAGAGGGTAAAGAGAGGGGAAAAAGAGGGGAGAGAGGGGAAAGAGAGGGAAAGAGCGGGAAAAGAGAGGGTAAAGAGAGGGGAAAAAGAGGGGAGTGAGGGGAGAGAGGGGAATTTAGAGGGGAAAAAGAGGGGGAAAACGAAAAGTAAAAGAGATGGGAAAATAAGGGAAATAGAGGGGGAGGAGAGGAGACAGAGAGGGGCAACAGAAGGAAAACAAAGAACAAAAATAGGCAGAACAAGGAAGGTTAACACATGAGCAGCATAATGAGCAATAAATGAAGAAAATGCAAAGCAGAGAGGAATTGCCATCACATGTGCTTGAGCATCTCATCAAACTGATCTTCATCAACGGTCTCGGAGCCAATTAGGCGCAACGCATCGGCCAGGCGGAGCGCCAGCGCGTGCTTACACATCGGCGCCTCGGCGCGGCGTACAACGCCCAGTCTGTGCGCCGGGCAGGCGCAATAATGGCGCTCCATCAGGCAGTAATAAACCGCACCTGAGCTGCCAGAAATCCGGTGCAACCATCGACCAGATTGTGCCGCGCTAATCAGAGTCATTGTTGATGACGACTTCACCGCCGAGTCGACTAGCTCGAGTGCCGATGTCAGCAAATTGGCGCCGAAATGATAGGCCAGCCGTTCCAGGTGCTCGTCAGTCAGGGTGACGTCATTGTTGTCGCGCCTGTCTGACGCGTCTGACAGCTGTGAGCACACAGACTCGAGAGTCCACATGGCTAGGCGGAGAGCTGGCGAAGGGACAAAATCCGACTCGGAGTTGGCGGCGGTGGCGGTCGAGTTGGCCTTGAAGAGTTTATGGCGAGAAAATAGTCGCGTGCAAGTGGACTTAGGGCTAAGCTTCAGGCTATATGCACATGTGCTTCAGGTTGTGACCAGCTCTCTCCCCTCTCCTGTCCTCTGCTTTGGCATGCAGATATAAGCCAAGTTTGCCAACAACTGCTTCAAGAGTCACGGCAACTGCACTTTCAATTTGAAGCAGCATACCATCACATAGATGCCTAGTAGTCTGCAACGCATTAACCGATAATAATTTAATAAAATATAAAGAACCTGAGAAAAAAAAGGTATTAAATTTTTACGAGGATTGATTTTTTACGATGAAAGCAACTTCACAGATTTTCAATTTATTGACAAGTATAATTATATAAAAACTTTAATTCATTATCTGGTACCGGTAATAGTGATACATGATTTGAGTCACCTGAGCAAATACAAGTAATCGAATGTTTGTCTGAGTATTACGTCTTTACTAATAATATTCGTAATGCCAAATTGACAATAAAAACGACCAAATATAAATTTGAACTGCTACAAGTGCAGTCTGATCGCATTTGGCTTCAAACCACGAGAGTGACCTGGAATAAAAATACGCGAGAGTGACAATCTCGAAGTAAAAGTTCCGGAGTGACAAACATACGTGAAGAGTGGAAAAATTAATAAATGAGAATCAAGAAGGGATACTCGTAATAAAAAACTTCAGTGAAAATCCCAGAGTGACAATCTCAGAGTGACAATCTTACTGACAATCTCAGAGTGACAAAATTAGTGACAATATCAGAGTGACAAACTTAGCGTGACAATCTCAGAGTGACAAGCTTAGAGTGACAATCTCAGAGTGATAATTTTAGAGTGACAATCTTAGAGTGAAAATCTTAGTGACAATCTCAGAGTGACAAGCTTAGAGTGACAATCTTAGAGTGAAAATCTTAGTGACAATCTCAGAGTGACAAGCTTAGAGTGACAATCTTAGAGTGACAATCTCATAGTGACAAACTTAGCGTGACAATCTCAGAGTGACAAGCTTAGAGTGACAAGCTTAGAGTGACAATCTCAGAGTGACAATCTCAGAGTGACAAACTTAGCGTGACAATCTCAGAGTGACAATTTCAGAGTGAAAATCTCAGAGTGACAATCTTAGAGTGACAATCGCAGTGACAATATCAGAGTGACAGACCTGGAGTGAAAACCGTATTGCAAGAGTGACAATGGCAATCGCACAGTATATAAAAAGAGTCACCAACAGTCCCCAACTCTGCTTCCCAATCTACAGCCGATCGAACTCTCTATTCGGCATCGGCTCGAAGATGCGCGGCCGCTCCGCTGACTTTGGAGGCTTCACTCCGTCGAGCCGCAGCACCCAAGCCCAGCGCAGCCCTGTGCCATCCAGACTTGGCAGAGCCACCGACAAACCCTTCGGCGTAGCTGAAAATGCCGGTCGCTTCGGATGACCCAAAAGGGTGACATTGGTTGCCATGGCAACGGAGCCTAGCAACAGCCGATCGTTAGCCGGCCAGGTCAGCAAGAAGGCGTACACAGAGCCGGCCCGCTGTGTGTACCACACTCCGCTGGTGGCGGTGTCATTCTGCCTACTCCAGGGTGTCGAGTTGTACACCGCTTCGCCGTTGGTTCTGAGCCAGCTGCCCAGTTGCCTGAGCCGCTCCTCCATCACCGGGTCGATTGTGCCGTCGGCTGTTGGACCGACGTTAACTAGCAGGTTGCCGCCGCAGCTGATTGTGGTTGCTAGGGTGCCTGTGGGGGGAGAGAACATCTAGTAGTGACACACACAACTACAGCAATCCATGAGGTCACGTGACACACACAACTACAGCAATCCATGAGGTCAAGTGACACACACAACTACAGCAATCCATGAGGTCACGTGACACACACAACTACAGCAATCCATGAGGTCACGTGACACACACAACTACAGCAATCTATGAGGTCACGTGACACACACAACTACAGCAATCCATGAGGTCACGTGACACACACAACTACAGCAATCTATGAGGTCACGTGACGCATACAACTACAGCAATCCATGAGGTCACGTAACACACACAACTACAGCAATCCATGAGGTCACGTGACACACACAACTACAGCAATCTATGAAGTCACGTGACACACAACTACAGAAATCCATGAGGTCACGTGACACACACAACTACAGCAATCTATGAGGTCACGTGACGCACACAACTACAGCAATCCATGAGGTCACGTGACACACACAACTACAGCAATCTATGAGGTCACGTGACACACACAACTACAGCAATCCATGAGGTCACGTGACACACACAACTACAGCAATCCATGAGGTCACGTGACACACACAACTACAGCAATCTATGAGGTCACGTGACACACACAACTACAGCAATCCATGAGGTCACGTGACACACACAACTACAGCAATCTATGAGGTCACGTGACGCATACAACTACAGCAATCCATGAGGTCACGTGACACACACAACTACAGCAATCCATGAGGTCACGTGACACACACAACTACAGCAATCTATGAAGTCACGTGACACACACAACTACAGAAATCCATGAGGTCACGTGACACACACAACTACAGCAATCTATGAGGTCACGTGACGCACACAACTACAGCAATCCATGAGGTCACGTGACACACACAACTACAGCAATCTATGAGGTCACGTGACACACACAACTACAGCAATCCATGAGGTCACGTGACACACACAACTACAGCAATCTATGAGGTCACGTGACACACACAACTACAGCAATCTATGAGGTCACGTGACGCACACAACTACAGCAATCCATGAGGTCACGTGACACACACAACTACAGCAATCTATGAGGTCACGTGACACACACAACTACAGCAATCCATGAGGTCACGTGACACACACAACTACAGCAATCTATGAGGTCACGTGACACACACAACTACAGCAATCCATGAGGTCACGTGACACACACAACTACAGCAATCTATGAGGTCACGTGACACACACAACTACAGCAATCTATGAGGTCACGTGACACACACAACTACAGCAATTTATGAGGTCACGTGCCACACACAACTACAGCAATCTATGAGGTCACGTGCCACACACAACTACAGCAATCTATGAGGTCACGTGACAAACAACTATAAAAAACTATGGAGAATGCAGTCACGTGACACCAAAGTCAACGGAGCAGGTTACGTTAGACCCAACTAAAGTAAACTAAGTCACGTGACTTCAAAGAGCAAGAAATCAAGAGTCAATATACCGACGTCAAATCAGGGCACTAAAATGATCAATTACAATCAGGCCTACTCACTCAGCAGCTCCTGAGGCGTCAGATAGTCGGCCAGCCGGGCATCCCGCCGATAGCCCCAGCTCTGCTTATCCAGAGTCATGCAATTCTCCCATTTATGAGGCTGCAAAATGCCCGGATTGTACCGGTCCTGACAGGTGTAATAACCGCCGTGATTGCACATGACACCTTTGCCCCAACGATCGTTAGTAACTACGCTATCATTGACTGGACTGTCGTTATAAAGCCAGGCTAAGAACCCGGTGGAATTCCAATACTCCGCCGGGGCGTCCCAGTCTCCATCGCTCCATACGACATCAGGTTTGAAGCGATTAACCAACTCGTACAGCTCCGGCATGGTTTTAGACAGGACAAAATCTCTGGTCTTGAACTGGGAGCGCTGGTCATTCTGGTACAGCGGGTTGAACCATTCGTACAGGGAATGGTAGAGGCCGAACCGAAGGCCGGGACGCTTCCGGATCGCGGCCGCCAAATCAGCAACGAGGTCGCGGTTGGGGCCGACTTGCTTCTGCGAATCCAGGTTTTAAGCATTGAAAATATGAGTTCACATCGGAGCCTGATTTTGATATGCCATTCCGCTGACTGAGCATGTACAAGCGCGCCAATTTGATAATTTTGACAATAAAATAGGTTTGACAATATTGTAACGCACGGAATCGGACCAGGGGTCGATTAACTATAAACAACTTGTTAAAAATGTAACAAACACATTCTTCTAACTAAAAGAATTTCTCTTCCAAAGGATGTAAAATTGTCTCTAGGAGGTCAATAGCTCAAAAGTTGTCCCTTGGAGTAAAACAAAAAACAATGTTTAAAATGCAGCGAGAATTGGCTTTGAAAAGGTCGCAAAGATCGGCCTACAAAACCTTGCAACAATCGGTCTTCAAAACCCTGCAACAATCGGTCTTCAAAACCCTGCAACAATCGGTCTTCAAAACCCTGCAACAATCGGTCTTCAAAACCCTGCAACAATCGGCCTTGAAAACCCTGCAACAATCGGCCTTGAAAACCCTGCAACAATAGGCCTTCAAAACCCAGCAACAATCGGCCTTCAAAACCCCGCGAATATCGGCCTTCAAAACCCTGCAACAATCGGCCTTCAAAACCCTGCAACAATCGGCCTTCAAAACCCTGCAACAATCGGCCTTCAAAACCCTGCAACAATCGGCCTTCAAAACCCTGGAACGATCGGCCTTCAAAACCCTGGAACAATCGGCCTTCAAAACCCTAGAACAATCGGCCTTCAAAAACCTGCAACTATCGGCCTTCAAAAACCTGCAATAAACGGCCTTCAAAACCCTGCAACAATCGGCCTTCAAAACCCTGGAACAATCGGCCTTGAAAACCCTGCAACAATCGGCCTTCAAAGCCCTGCAACAATCAGCCTTCAAAACCCTGCAACAATCGGCCTTCAAAACCCCGCGAATATCGGCCTTCAAAAACCTGCAACAATCGGTCTTCAAAACCCTGCAACAATCGGTCTTCAAAACCCTGCAACAATCGGCCTTCAAAACCCTGCGAATATCGGCCTTCAAAACCCTGCGAATATCGGCCTTCAAAACCCTGGAACGATCGGCCTTCAAAACCCTGAAACAATCGGCCTTCAAAAACCTGCAACTATCGGCCTTCAAAAACCTGCAATAAATGGCCTTCAAAACCCTGCAACAATCGGACTTCAAAACCCTGGAACAATCGGCCTTGAAAACCCTGCAACAATCGGCCTTCAAAACCCTGCGAATATCGGCCTTCAAAACCTTGCAACAATCGGCCTTCAAAACCCAGCGAATATCGGCCTTCAAAACCCTGCAACAATCGGCCTTCAAAACCCTGCGAATATCGGCCTTCAAAACCTTGCAACAATCGGCCTTCAAAACCCTGCGAATATCGGCCTTCAAAACCTTGCAACAATCGGCCTTCAAAACCCTGCGAATATCGGCCTTCAAAACCCTGCAACAATCGGCCTTCAAAACCCAGCAAATATCGGCCTTCAAAACGCTGGAAAATCGGCATTGAAGATACGAAATTCGGCCTTTAAAAGACAGAAAAATTAGGCCTTCTTAAAATACAACAAAATCGACCTTGAAACGTACCGAGTTCCAATTGAAACTATAAGCAGTATCCCAGTTGCAATAGCCCTCGTGATGCTTGCTAGTGAACACGACGTACTTTGCACCAGCCGAGTCGAAAAGCTCCGCCCATTGGTCCGGATTAAAAAATGTCGCCTTAAACTTTGGCGCAAAATCGGCGTAGGTGAAACCGGGAGGATAATTCTGTTTCATAAAGTTCACCACGTCCTTCTGTTTGTCCGTGCCCTGCCAGTCCCACCAGAACCACTCGCTGTGGTAGGAGGGCACCGAGAACACGCCCCAGTGGATAAAGATGCCAATTTTACTCTGGTCGTACCAGGCGGGCAGAGGGCGCGAATCCAACGAGGCCCAATCGGGCGTGTAGCGGCACTGGCAGAGCGAGGCCAGACAGAATGCAAATGATGCTACTGTTAGTAGCTTTGTTAAGCGCATTTCAGGATTTTTTACGAGAGAAGCTGAAATATTATCATAAGTATAGTAGGTATAATATTATGCACGATCTATAATTTTTGACTTTATTGATTTCACGAAAAATTGACGAAATTAAATTTAAACTATTATGGCTTAAAGTATATTGAATCTGCTAGAAGTTTATTTGCTAATTAGATAATAAAACGCTAACAATTAAAGTATTTGTAGCAATATAAAAATCTAGTAAATAGGAAATCATAGTACATGTAACAGCGCAATGCATTTTGTGACAAAAATCAACTACAGTATAGCTTATATAACGGGTGTAACATCGAATGTAAACAATTATATGACTACTATACCGTTATATAGATGACTACTATTATAGAACTTTTGCAAGGCAAGCTAAAGTAAGGAGATTAAAACCTATTCTAGATCTTTGGGTTATATCCATGTTATATTCTAGATCTATGGGTTATATCCGTGTTATATTCTAGACCCTTTGGGTTATATCCGTGTTATATTCTAGACCCTTTGGGTTATATCCGTGTTATATTCTAGACCCTTTGGATTATATCCGTGTTATATTCTAGACCCTTTGGGTTATATCCGTGTTATATTCTAGACCCTTTGGGTTATATCCGTGTTATATTCTAGACCCTTTGGGTTACATCCGTGTTATATTCTAGACCCTTTGGGTTATATCCGTGTTATATTCTAGACCCTTTGGGTTATATCCGTGTTGTATTCTAGATCTTTCGGGTTACATCCGTGTTGTATTCTAGATCCTTCTGGTTATATCCGCTTTAACTTCAACGCTTAAGCTTACTACTTTTTAGCTTTTAACCATAAATTAGGAATTAAACATTGAGTTGACAAAACGTAAAATCCTTAAAAAATCGTGAAAGAAGAAATTAGATTAATTAATAACTAATAGTTATGCACTGCTTGACATATCACTAGTTTTGAGAAATTAAGCACAAAGCATAGAAACGGAATACCTATTTGCAAATAAAAAACATTTTCACGCGAGAAAATTAATTATTTAGCTCGAAAATTTCTGAGAAACGAAATTTGAAAAAAAATCCGTATACGCCCGAACAAAGTGTCCTACGATACATATCGGCAGATAGCACCAATCTATTCTGAGTGAATTACAATTCCACTATCACTGAAAATTCTCTTTATTCTCCGTTTGTTCTAAAATTTTTATAACAGCATACTATTAAAAATCGCTATTTAATAAAGAGATTTACACTACATATCGGTAGCTATGTACCGCTGAGCTACGGCCCTAGACAGCATTATAGGAACTTACAAATCTTTCTTATAAATCGTAAAAACAATAAATTTCAAAACCAGTAATTAATAATCCATCCTATTTTTGAGCCGTATAAAAATAGAAATTTTCAATCTCATAAAACTACTATTAGTAACGACTTGCACTAATAAATAATCTATAAACCTCGAGTGGTTTCAATTAGACGCTGAAATTCAACGTAAACCTCTGGCGCATCCACCGCCCTGGTGTGCTTGTAGCCTTTGTTGGCCGGCAATTCTAAGAAACGAACGGCGCTAATATCGGCGCCACCCCGTGCCGTGTTCAGATAGTCTCTGAGCTGTCTGCCCAGCTCTATGGGCACCACCCGATCGTCCTGGGCGTGAATGATCAGCACGGGCACCGGGCTGCTCAACCTGGCCAGATTCCGATCCGAATCGAATCGGATGCCGCATTTGCCGACTCCGTCTACAAATACGGGCTCGAAGTAGGGCAGCAGACGGTAGGGCTGCCAAGGAGAGGTAGGAAGGCCTTTATTTAATTCGAAGCAAGAGGCTATGAGCATCCTGTGCAATATTGTTACACAAACGCCGACTCCCCTGAGCAGGCATACAAGCACGCGGATACGTACGCAGTCATACGCACAGGCACACACTCGCACAGGAGTGTACAGCGGCCCTAACTTTATATTATCGTTAGGCATGTACACTTCACTGTGCCTTAATGGTTGGGCCTCAAGGGCGTTAATTGCACGAGCAGAGCCAAGCCGAGATTCCAATTTAGCCCCAAATGAATTTGACTGCAGAATTAGGAATCGAGCCTGGGCCGCTGGCACATCAGAGCGCTACGCTAGACCGCTGAGCTACGGCCCTAGACAGCATTATAAGATCGAAAACTTATGACTCAGACCTGCAGTCTTATATACTAAATAAAAATGATGCTCTTAGATGTCTACTCTCTTTTTTTCTCCTCTTTAATTTTTTAAATCCGTTATGCAACTCGAAAGCAATGCTCGTTACAATTAGCAAAGTAAAAGAAGTCAGTCAGTCAGTTTTAGAGGCTTTAATTAACAGACCTACATGCAATTAGACAACCGTAGCTTCGTTTTTTCTTTTATATTAAATCGCGAAGGTTTCGTTGCCCCTGTATACTCGCTCTGTCTCTCAGTCTTTAGCAAGGAGGTGAGGGAATTTGACTAATTAGCTTAATTAATATCACTTCTGCGTGCGACTAAATTGAAGCCGCACGGAAGGACAGCCTAGCAATTGGCCGTATGACAGATTCTACTGAATCTCACTGAATCTCACTTAGCCCCACTGAATCTCACTGAGCCTCACTGAATCTCACTCAGCCCCACTGAATCTCACTGAGCCCCACTGAATCTCACTCAGCCCCACAGAATCTCACTGAGCCCCACAGAATCTCACTCAGCCCCACAGAATCTCACTCAGCCCCACTGAATCTCACTCAGCCCCACTGAATCTCACTCAGCCCCACTGAATCTCACTGAATCTCACTCAGCCCCACTGAATCTCACTGAATCTCACTCAGCCCCACTGAATCTCACTGAATCTCACTCAGCCCCACTGAATCTCACTGAGCCCCACAGAATTTCACTGAATCTCACTCAGCCCCACAGAATCTCACTCAGCCCCACTGAATCTCACTCAGCCCCACTGAATCTCACTCAGCCCCACTGAATCTCACTGAATCTCACTCAGCCCCACTGAATCTCACTGAGCCCCACAGAATTTCACTGAATCTCACTCAGCCCCACTGAATCTCACTGAGCCCCACAGAATCTCACTGAATCTCACTCAGCCCCACTGAATCTCACTCAGCCCCACTGAATCTCACTGAGCCCCACAGAATCTCACTAACTCTCATTGAATCTCACTGAACGTCAGTAAATCTCAAGGATCTCACTGAACCTCCCTGAATCTATCTACTGAATCTCAGTGAATCTATCTATCTGAATCTCACTGAATCTATCTATCTGAATCTCAGAGAATCTATCTATCTGAATCTCACTGAATTTATCTACTGAATCTCAGTGAATCTATCTACTGAATCTCACTGAATCTATCTACTGAATCTCAGTGAATCTATCTACTGAATCTCAGTGAATCTATCTACTGAATCTCAGTGAATCTATCTACTGAATCTCACTGAATCTACGCTCGTATCTACTGAATCTCAGTGAATCTATCTACTGAATCTCAGTGAATCTATCTACTGAATCTCAGTGAATCTGTCTACTGAATCTCAGTGAATCTATCTACTGAATCTCACTGAATCTATCTACTGAATCTCAGCGAATTTATCCATGAATACTACTAGCTTCAAGATGGAAGGACAGCCTAGGATAGGTCGCCCACATGTTCGTGATCCTGACGTCTTGGGGGGATAGCGACGTTTGCCTGCCGACGTTTGCCAGCCAACATTAAGTCAGTGAGTGAAAAATTTGATACTGAAATATTCGCAGTTTAGCGGTTTTTTAGTCCAACTTTTTGACGATTATTCGCATGTATCAAAGTTCGAAAACAAAAGCTACACAAATTATGCAGTTCATCAATCTAGCATCCAGTTTAACAACAATTTCTTTGAATGTGAAAATATTATAAAGTTGAACGATAATTCTGGCTTATATATTTCCCAGTTCATTGGGAGATCCAAACGTAAGCGAATTAATTCCAATGTAGCTTGTCAAGTGCACGCTGTCATGGCTTAACTCCGTTAAGCAGAGTTTGGCTTTTGAGTTAAGTATATATAGGCGAGACTAAGCCAATACCATTATGGATGTCTCAGTCTTTTCCCATTTAGCTTGTAAACACTTAGCTTGTTTGGCCACTGAGATGGAAAGGGCCATTCCATGGCATTCATAGACATCAACTGTGACAATGGAAACTTCTATTTTGTAGTTTTACCTATCTATTTAGGCAGACAAGAGCAATAACTTCAATAAGCCTGAACAGTAGTTTGTTAATAACCTGTAGTAGTAGTAGTAGTAGTAGTAGTAGTAGTAGTAGTAGTATTAGTAGTAGTAGTAGTAGTAGTAGTATTAGTAGTAGTAGTAGCAGTAGTAGTAGTAGTAGTAGCAGTATTAGTAGTAGTAGTAGCAGTAGTAGTAGTAGTAGTAGCAGTATTAGTAGTAGTAGTAGCAGTAGTAGTAGTAGTAGTAGTAGCAGCAGTAGCAGTAGTAGTAGTAGTAGTAGTAGTAGTAGTAGTAGTAGTAGTAGTAGTAGTAGTAGGGAGCGAGGTGGAATTAGATTAGTGCTATGTCCACAGTTTTTAAATGCAAATACATGTAAGCCTAGAGAGGGCATACTTCTTTAACCAATTGCCGCCTGCAAATGTCCGGCTGGCAAACGTCGGCTGGCAAACGTCGTAGCAAACTTCGTAGACCCGTCTTGGGGATAGCTACTATCCTCGATCATCTGGGTGTGTACTGTCGTACATACGAAATTCTTGTTCATAATTTTTGTTACAAAAAGGCACTTACTAGGCTGAAATGATGCATACGCACACCGTCGCGAATGTTATTAAATGGCGACTCCAGTACCAGGCCAGCTATTGGGTTTAAGCGGCCACTGTCAGACAGGCGTTTGGCCAGATGGGACACGACACTGAAGACGAAAGGAGAGTTGTGCCTGAAGAATTGTTATGTTGTAAGGTTATACATATTGTACGCTTTCTAACATGTACAGAACGTACATACAAGCAGTGGATTTTCGGGGCAGCTTGTTTTAAGGTGGTGGCAATGGTGAGCCTGTTTAGAGGTAATTTACGTGTTTTCGGGTGGTGGGCGTGTTTTGGGGCCGTCGGTGTGTTTTAGGGGTGGGGGTGTTTTGGGGTGGTAGGCGTGTTTTGGGGCCGTCGGCGTGTTTTAGGGGTGGGGTGTTTTGGGCTGGTAGGCGTGTTTTGGGGCCGTCGGCGTGTTTTAGGGGTGGGGTGTTTTGGGGTGGTAGGCTTGTTTTGGGGCCGTCGGCGTGTTTTAGGGGTGGGGGTGTTTTGGGGTGGTGGGCGTGTTTTGGGGCCCTCGGCGTGTTTTAGGGGTGGGCGTGTTTTGGGGTGGTGGGCGTGTTTTGGGGTGATTGGCGTGTTTTCGGGTGATAGGCGTGTTTTGGGGTGGTGGGCGTGTTTTGGGGTGATTGGTGTGTTTTAGAGGTGGGGCCGTCGGGGTGTTTTAGGGGTGGGCGTGTTTTAGGGGTGGGCGTGTTTTGGGGTGGTGGGCTTGTATTGGGGAGGTGAGCAGGTTTGGTGGTGGTGAGCGTGTTTAAGGGGTGGTGGGCGTGTTTAGGGTGGTGGACGTGTTTTGAGGTGGTGGGCGTGTTTGAGGGGTGGTGGGCGTGTTTTGGGGTGGTGGGCATGTTTTGGGGTGGTGGGCGTGTTTCGAGGTGGTGGGCGTGTTATCAGGGGAAGGATTGGTGTGTTATATGAAGGGCATCGATCGTCACTCACTCACCCGGTGCCTAACGAATGGCCCCATAAGTACAGCCGCTTGACTCCCGATTTTGTGACATAGTTAAATAACACTTCAGCGTCGTCCACTGCGTCAATCTCAGTTTCTAGAAGGCCTTCTGAGTCACCGTAACCTGGATTGGGTAGAAGGGAAACCGCTAAAATGTTTTAGTTATTTTGAAATTCTTTTTAAATGTCTGGTTTTTAAGTTTGTCGGTACACAAATTCTAGATAGCGCCAGACACATCCTGAATGGCTCTACACACCTCGATAATCCAAAGCCAAAATATGCACATCATTCTCCTTAAGCAGGCGCTTGTACAAGTCAACCATATGGTGGCCGCCTCGATTCAAAGCGTTGCCATGGTAATAGAGCAGCACTGGCCGGCCGTCGAGTAGCTTAGCTTCGAATTCGGTCTGAGTTGAGCAGGGCTCAGACTCCAGCTGCCATACGCCCAGTTTGTGACCTAAAGAATTAGCCAAATAGAAATTCCGAGTCGAGTTTGGCGAAAGTCCGTAGTGCTCAAAGTCTGAGAAGTTTCTCGAGAAGTGCGGACAATAGTCTGCCAGGAGCGGAGTAGAGTGAGGCTTCGGGTCAAAGGTAAATATGATTCGCAAATGATTCTCACAGTGGGATCAAGCTGATTCTCATGATGGGATCAAACTGATTCTCATGGTGGGATCAAACTAATTTTCATGGTGGGATCAAACTGATTCTCATGATGGGATCAAACTGATTCTCATGATGGGATCAAACTGATTCTCATGATGGGATCAAACTGATTCTCATGGTGGGATCAAACTAATTTTCATGGTGGGATCAAACTGATTCTCATGATGGGATCAAACTGATTCTCATGATGGGATCAAACTGATTCTCATGATGGGATCAAACTGATTCTCATGGTGGGATCAAACTAATTTTCATGGTGGGATCAAACTGATTCTCATGGTGGGATCAAACTAATTTTCATGGTGGGATCAAACTGATTCTCATGATGGGATCAAACTGATTCTCATGGTGGTATCAAACTCATTCTCATGATGGGATCAAACTGATACTCATGATGGGATCAAACTCATTCTCATGATGGGATCAAACTAATTTTTATGATGGGATCAAACTCATTCTCATGATGGGATCAAACTGATTCTCATGATGAGATCAAACTGATTCTCATGATGGGATCAAACTGATTCTCATGGTGGGATCAAACTAATTTTCATGGTGGGATCAAACTGATTCTCATGATGGGATCAAACTGATTCTCATGATGGGATCAAACTGATTCTCATGATGGGATCAAACTGATTCTCATGGTGGGATCAAACTAATTTTCATGGTGGGATCAAACTGATTCTCATGATGGGATCAAACTGATTCTCATGATGGGATCAAACTGATTCTCATGATGGGATCAAACTGATTCTCATGGTGGGATCAAACTAATTTTCATGGTGGGATCAAACTGATTCTCATGGTGGGATCAAACTGATTCTCATGATGGGATCAAACTGATTCTCATGATGGGATCAAACTGATTCTCATGATGGGATCAAACTGATTCTCATGGTGGGATCAAACTGATTCTCATGATGGGATCAAACTGATTCTCATGATGGGATCAAACTGATTCTCATGATGGGATCAAACTGATTCTCATGGTGGGATCAAACTAATTTTCATGGTGGGATCAAACTGATTCTCATGGTGGGATCAAACTAATTTTCATGGTGGGATCAAACTGATTCTCATGATGGGATCAAACTGATTCTCATGGTGGTATCAAACTCATTCTCATGATGGGATCAAACTGATACTCATGATGGGATCAAACTCATTCTCATGATGGGATCAAACTAATTTTTATGATGGGATCAAACTCATTCTCATGGTGGGATCAAACTGATTCTCATGATGGGATCAAACTGATTCTCATGATGGGATCAAACTAATTTTCGTGGTGGGATCAAACTGATTCTCATGGTGGTATCAAACAAAAATCTTACACAAATTGAAGAACACCACGCTCGTAAGGATTCCAGGATACAAGTAGACGATCAGAGGCACAATTACGTAGATAGAAACCAGAAACCAAATCAACAAATTGAAGCACCGGCCAATAAAAGCCATATTTTGAGCATGAAGCAAAGGAGTCTGCATTATTTCAATATTTACTGTTAAATTTAACGTTCTTCCTTATCTGTATTAAATTTACTAATTTTTATTGCTGCCTACATATTTACAAAAATATTAAGAATCTTTGTATCATTGTCTAAGTTTTATCTATCTGTGCCAGCTTCATCACCACAGCTGCACCAGCTTCATCACCCTACCTGCACCAGCTTCATCACCACAGCTGCACCAGCTTCATCACCCTACCTGCACCAGCTTCATCACCACACCTGCACCAGCTTCATCACCCTACATGCACCAGCTTCATCACCACACCTGCACCAGCTTCATCACCACACCTACATCAGCTTCATCACCACACCTGCATCAGCTTCATCACACTACATGCACCAGCTTCATCACCACACCTACATCAGCTTCATCACCACACCTGCATCAGCTTCATCACCCTACATGCACCAGCTTCATCACCACACCTACATCAGCTTCATCACCACACCTGCATCAGCTTCATCACCCTACATGCACCAGCTTCATCACCACACCTGCACTAGCTTCATATCCCTACCTGCACCAGCTTCATCACCCTACATGCACCAGCTTCCTCATCACCACACCTGCACCAGCTTCATCACCCTACCTGCACTAGCTTCATCACCCTACCTGCACCAGCTTCATCACCCTACCTGCACTAGCTTCATCACCCTACCTGCACCAGCTTCACCCTACCTGAACCAGCTTCATCACCCTACCTGCACCAGCTTCACCCTACCTAAACCAGCTTCATCACCCTACCTGCACAAGCTTCATCACCCTACCTGCACCTGCTTCACCCTACCTGCACCAGCTTCATCACCCTACCTGCACCCAGCTTCATCACCCTACCTGCACCAACTTCATCACCCTACCTGCGCCAGCTTCTGCAAAGTTCAGCCCAAATAATTGAACGCAAACAATAGCCGATTAAGATACAGACTAAAACAACTACTAATAAAGCCATTGTCAAGGTATGTTCGGAACATTAGTATTTAAACTGAAACAATTAGGACAATAGATAAATAATTTATTTTTTTCGGTACAAAACCGACACAATATCAATTTTGCCTCCGGAGTGTGAAGTTTGGGTTAATTGTAAAAAATAATTTCACAGAGAAGTTACAAGAGCAACTCTAGAAGCGTGACTAAAAGCGATAACTGGTACTAATTTTTATTTTTGAAAATCGCAAAAATAGCGAACGCGCAAAGAACAGAAGCTGAAAGTGCAAAAAGTGCAAAATTGTATAGCAAAACATCCAGCAGGGTATATATAATAATATATATTTATATAAATATTCATGCAAATAAATAAGCATAGAAAAAAGTGCTTTACGCTTATTTAGCTGCAATGTTAAGTAGACTTTTAAAAAGTTCAACTGATCAAATTGGTGCTTCGGGTTATAAAATAGACAAAATCAGCATTTTAATAACATTAACTGACTGTAGAATCAAGAAATTAGCTGAGAAAGTAAAAAAGCAACAGAACTGATTCCGCTCTCTTCCTTTTTATAGCTTCTGTTTGAAAATGTGAGAAAGATAAAAAGTTAGGCTTAAACTGGGGTTTTCCAGCGGCCTGAAGATCACGTGACCTTTAATATCACTGAAATACCTGCCTACATTACATATTGAAATTATTCTAATAGGCATTGTCTCGATTTAGTATAGCTTAGGATTGCAAATTTTTATCGCATTTCCTCATATTTCTACTATAAGTAGAGTACTAAGTTAATGTTTATTATTAATTTTATACGCATATTTTTCTGTCATTTCTACTATAAGTAGAGTACTAAGTTAAAGTTTATTATTATTATTATTAGCATAATTTTCAGTTATTTCTACTACGCTCGTATAAGTAGAGCATACAAAAAATGCTAAATAAATAACCACTTTTTGCTTCTGATAAACTACGACGCTTGGTCTCTAGTCAATAGTAAAGAGCAAACCTCTACATCTCAGAGAGGATCACAAAATGGAAGTGGTAGACACAGAAATATAAAAAAATAATAAACTGCAGGGATGATACTTACAGAAAACAAATATATAAGCATACAGTAATTAATTAGCATGCAAGAGTAAAGCTGACGTGACACCTTGAAAAGAGAGATAAAAAAATAATAAATTGATCGAAAATAATTGATCGAGTAATTGATCGAGTATAATATAACAAATATTGGCTAATCGAAAACGGTTCAAATCAAACCAATGCATTGACAAGTGAACAGGTACTCAAGACAGTTACAACAGCATATCATGATTGTAATATAGTAAACAATAGGTAAAAAAAGCAGATCAAATCAAAAAAGTTAAGTCCGAGTTTCTGCCGTGGCTTTTTGCGAAACAAAATTAATTTAAAGTCTCACTGAATGTTCAGGAGAAAGTAAACACTGAAGGTTCAGGGAGAGGGTACACACTGAATGTTCAGGAGAAAGTACCGACTGAATGTTTAGGGAGAGGGTACACACTGAATGTTCAGGGAGAGGGTACACACTGAATGTTCAGGGAGAGGGTACACACTGAAGTCTTAGGGAGAGGGTACACACTGAATGTTCAGGGAGAGGGTACACACTGAAGTCTCAGGGAGAGGGTACACACTGAATGTTCAGGGAGAGGGTACACACTGAATGTTCAGGGAGAGGGTACACACTGAAGTCTCAGGGAGAGGGTACACAGTGCACACTGAATGTTCAGGGAGAGGGTACACACTGAATGTTCAGGGAGAGGGTACACACTGAAGTCTCAGGGAGAGGGTACACACTGAATGTTCAGGGAGAGGGTACACACTGAATGTTCAGGGAGAGGGTACACACTGAAGTCTCAGGGAGAGGGTACACACTGAATGTTCAGGGAGAGGGTACACACTGAAGTCTCAGGGAGAGGGTACACAGTGCACACTGAAGGTTCAGGGAGAGGATACACGCTGAAGTCTCAGGGAGAGGGTACACACTGAATGTTCAGGGAGAGGGTACACACTGAAGTCTCAGGGAGAGGGTACACACTGAATGTTCAGGGAGAGGGTACACACACACACTGAATGTTCAGGGAGAGGGTACACACTGAAGTCTCAGGGAGAGGGTACACACTGAATGTTCAGGGAGAGGGTACACACTGAAGTCTCAGGGAGAGGGTACACAGTGCACACTGAAGGTTCAGGGAGAGGATACACGCTGAAGTCTCAGGGAGAGGGTACACACTGAATGTTCAGGGAGAGGGTACACGCTGAATGTTCAGGGAGAGGGTACACACTGAAGTCTCAGGGAGAGGGTACACACTGAATGTTCAGGGAGAGGGTACACACTGAAGTCTCAGGGAGAGGGTACACAGTGCACACTGAATGTTCAGGGAGAGGGTACACACTGAATGTTCAGGGAGAGGGTACACACTGAAGGTTCAGGGAGAGGATACACGCTGAATGTTCAGGGAGAGGGTACACACTGAATGTTCAGGGAGAGGGTACACACTGAATGTTCAGGGAGAGGGTACACACTAAAGTTAATCCTACAGAAAAATCCCATTCTTGAATGGTATATAGCAATCCGCAAAAATACTAAAAATCATATTTGTCATGAAATTATTAATATGCCAATAATATATACATAAATTTAAGCTGCAAACTACGAGTGAAGCAAATATTAAATGGATTAAACTATCTAGCTAATACGCCATCTAGCCAACAATTTTTTAGGTAAAGGATATCAGTATCTCAGCTTAAAAAGTACGTTTTCTTGTACAAAAGTACTTTTAGGGGCAAAGTTAAGTAGAAGAATTTTTTGCCAATCCGTTTCTATGCCGACGCCTAACAGCCTGAGCGCCGTTAGCAACAGGCGAATGTGGCTCGTCATCGGAGCAATCAGACTGCTCAGAATCCGATCGAGTATCGTTCACAACTTTACCGACCCTCAGAGAGCGGATTAGAATTTTAACAATGAAGTAGAACCAGACAATGTGCAGGCATTGCAGCAATATCAGGGCGCCATTGAATAGCAGGTGAGCTGGGAACATGCCGAATTCTTCTACACTCTGCCAAAGGCTGCTGCGCAAGATGACTAGCGGATAGGCCGACAGCCGTGTGAGTAGCCAGCCGAGCGTGAACAGGGTGAAAGACAGGTTGCACAGGCTCTGCATGCCCAGGTATTTGAACACCTTTGCACCCTGTGGGTTTAGCGATGTCAAGTTCGATGAGCACAGGTTGATATTGATAAGTTAATTAAGTGGGTTAATTAGTACTTTACAGATTTAGGATGTACTTATCAACCAATAATAATCTTTGAACTAAGCGTCCAGTTTGTGAAGTGTCCAGTTTGTGAAGTGTCCAGTCTGTGAAGAGTCCAGTTTGTGAAGTGTCCAGTTTGTAAAGTGTCCAGTTTGTGAAGTGTCCAGTTTGTGAAGTGTTTAGTTTGTGAAGTGTCCAGTTTGTGAAGTGTCCAGTTTGTGAAGTGTCCAGTTTGTGAGGTGTCCAGTCTGTGAAGTGTCCAGTCTGTGAAGTGCACAGTCTGTGAAGTATCCAGTTTGTAAAGAGCACAGTTTGTGAAGAGTACAGTTTGTGAAGAGTCCAGTTTGAGAAGTGTACAGTTTGTGAAGTGTCCAGTTTGTGAAGTGTCCAGTTTGTGAGGTGTCCAGTCTGTGAAGTGTTCAGTCTGTGAAGTGCACAGTCTGTGAAGTGCACAATTTTTAAAGTGTCCTTCACATTTTAAAGTGTTTTTACAATGCGAGCTTGTGAGCTAGCTTGTAAATTTTAGAGATTGTGATGAGCTTGTTCGTTGTGAAATAAACACAATACACTTGATCAATACAGATATATCAATAGAAAGCCAGTCGCACCTGCAGAAACGGATCAACCACATCGTGAACCAGCAGTACAAGAGAGCCGACGCGTACAAAATTAGTGGACCAAGAGAACACCAGCAGCCAGATTGTGACCACATGGTGCAGCACCATTTCAAAGAAGTCTTTCTTTTTTGATTCAAACGAAATATAAAACAGAGCGGCCCAGTAATAGCCTAGCTCAAGCATGTAGTACCAGTAGATCTCTGTGGGCACAGCATGATGAGGCCAATCCCGCCACAGCAGTCTAGTATCCCACAGGTGGGCCTTGTCCCATAGCGCAGCAACGCCATAGATACTGGACATTATATAGAAGCAGCCGTGCCAAGACGCCTCTGCAAATTTCTGCAGTTTGCTAGCCTGACCCGGGGCCGACTTCGGGCTGACAAATTCGCGCAGACCATAATGACGGCCAATAGGCTTTAGCAGGAAGCGCTCGGTTGCTAGGCGAACAATATGAATAGCGACGGTGCATGGAAACATAATCCATAGATCTTGCAGCCGCGGCTTGTACTCGCTGGGCTGTTTCAATTCGGCAAATTCCTGCCAACTAGTGCTATTGGGCAGCCAGAACCAGCTGGACCAAAACAGGCAGTTTAAACTGGTCATGGCTGCAGTTGGATTTCATTGAAAATATTAATTGAATTATTACCAATTTAATCTGAACAATTTTAACATAGCCACATAGAATAAGTGGCATTTTTATACACAATCAGCAGCTGGTCTGGGAGTCCAGTATGCATTTAGAGGTTGGATAAAAAATCCTAATTTTTTTGCCATAGCTTGAAAAAGCATGTATCTGATTTTTGCCATTGCCTATCTGTATCTGCATTGATAGCTTATAAATTTATTTTAAGTTTTAAGTTTTAATGATGTCAAATCTAATGGTAACAGTTCTGCTATCACTCACTATAATATTGGATTGAAATAAAAAGTGACAGCAATATTTTACACTATCACTCATTAATAGCATCTCATTTATCTTATGGTAATTTTAGCCCATACATGCCCTACAAGATCTCTGTTCCTTGAGTCCCCAACCCCAGGGACTAAAGAGTCTTGCTTTTAAACAGGCAATATCAATATCCATTGATTTACTTCCTCTACCCCTTTTTATCTATTAAATCAAAACCTCTAAAGATCTTTAAAATCTTCAAGTCTAGTTTATTAAGTGGCAAATATTACTAGATAACTACTATACATCAAAACTATGTATTCTTATAACCATACAAGTATCTCTATCTGCATGCTTTATCTAAAAGCCTCCTAAATGAAACTTTCCATAATAGTGGATTCTATCAAATTTAATATCTAGTTTTTAGATTTATATATATTTTTTAGAGAAGATAGCAAATTCAATATATTTTTTATGTAATTGTTTATTTAATTATTTCAAATTTTATTGCAAAATTTTATTTTTGTGGCACAAATTAGACAACAAAAAATTGCCTTTCTAGGTTTTAGAGTGCAGAGCTTAATTTTTTCTAGTATTTTTCCTAATGCAAGCTATATCATCTTGATAATAGTATAACAATATTTACAAAAGTTAGTCTTAAACCTTCCTGGTTTATATTGCATTCTAAAAGTACAATCTATACTTTTCATTATATTTCTCATTCTGATGATCTAAAAACATTATTTTGCACAATTTTATAGTGGCAACTATTTTCTTCATATTAATTTTAACATAGGCCAAAAATCAAACAATGGAAACAAAAGTGGAAACAAAAGCTGAACTATAAACTTACAATAAATTAATAAGCTAGTGGAAATTTACAAAATTACTTTAGATTTAATGCACTTAGACTTCTTTGTTAGGCTGTTTAAATAGTGACATAGAAAAATTAAGAGAAACAAAACTTTTAAAGCAACAAAATATTTCCTATTGGGCTTCAGCTTCATTGCTTTTTGTTCCCTTTTTTGCTAAGCCAAAAATCATGGATATATTGTATATTCAAGTGTTGCTCAGGGGAGTGAAATTTATACCTTTTAAAGGACAAAGCATAGTGTAACCAAGATTCATGCGCAACTTTCATGAACTCATAGGTCTAATGCAGTCATTTACTAAAGTCATTTTACACATTTACTGTAGGCCTAGCCAATTACCCTTAGTTAGCTTTAGTTTCCTTGTTAGATTTTAGGAATATTTAAGTTAATATAAAAAACGGTTGCCACTATAAAATTCTACAAAATGATATTTTTGGTGTCACGATGTTGATGTTGGCGTAGCGGCTAACTATGGCTAGGACCCTTAAAAGGGCCATTTTGACAAGCGTTGCAGTAAGTCGTAGTTCCAAAATAAGTTGAAGTCAACTCTTGCAAAGCGGATTGTGTAGCGGAGCACTTGGCAACAAAGGCAGGAAACTGCCGTAGTTGTTTTATTGTTAAAATCAATATTAGGCTTGGTTATTACTGTCAATACACAAACTATCTTCTGGGCACTGGCGGCTGCAACAATGGTTTTGAATATAATTGGAGATGAAGTCAAGTGACAGACGAGTGATGCAATGGCGATGTAACGTAATGAGCAATGGCAATGAGCATAGTGAAGGCGGTGAGACACAGTAGGCAGGATTGGCGTCAGCCATGGCGTGAGATAAGGAGGCTCGAGGCAGCCAGACAGAGAACAAGGCAGACAAGCCTAAGGAGAGAGAGAGCAAAACCAGGAAAGAAGGGAGGAAGGAGACCCCCAGCTCGCCAGGCGAGGGTTAAAAAAGGAACACAGAGAGGGGGTAGCACGAAGCATGAGCGGTTCTCATTGGCTGGCTAAAGAACTTAAAATTATCGATCATGCCAGTTTTCTACGGTCGCATGAAAGGATAGCAAAATGCGCAGTGAGTTAGCGATAAGTACAAATTCATTGGGCTCTACTACAAGTAAACGTTAAAATAAACTATTGGAGAAATTAAAATGAGAAATAGCAAGGGAAACTATAGTCCAACGGCCCTCTCGGGACCACTTAAACTAGCAATGTCACATTGGATTATCAAAATAGGCCTAAGAAACAGTGAAAATTAATATTACTTTTGAAACAGCCCTTGTAGGTTTATATTTCTAATTCCTTTTTGAATAATATAATAAAGATGATATAGCCAAGGCAACTGGGTCAAAATAGGCCTATTATAAGCAAATCATCTAGGCCTAATAGTCACAAATTCATTAGGCAGCTAGGCTAGGGCTTATATTATTATAAATCAAATCTATAGACCTAAAAACTAAAAATATTTAAAAAATTTAGATACATTTCACTTTATAAATATTTATAGGGGCCAAAAAAATATATTCACTTTTTGTAGCAACAACTCTATTTTTAAATTGCATTTTATATATACACATCTACATGTATAGTCATAGGCTATACTGTAGCTATGCTATAGGGTAGTCTACCTTAGCCTAGGCATAGGGGGGCCTAGATTAGGCCTATCTTTCTTTAAATTCTTTCTATATTAGGCCTAGGCCTATACCCTATTTCTTTTTTAATAATAGACAGCATCTAAAGGGCATAAAATAAAAATAAGCAATCACAGGCCACAGGGCACAGCACAGCATAGCCATAGGCCCATCTATTAAAAAAGTGGCCTTTTAAAAGCCTATAGTAATACTATATAGTAATAGTAATACTATAATAGTATAAGGTTAAAGTAGGCCTAGCACTAGCTGACTTCTGACTAACTAGCTAGGCCTGCGCCTACCCTACAAGTGGCTACAACTACAATTAGTCTAACTAAGGCATAACCCTACCTACCAGGTGGCAGGTGCCAGCCCTGCCTAGGCTAGGCCTATTGCCTAAATGCCAATGGTATGGCTGCCTACGGCTACACTACAGATTACAGGTTAAAAACTAAGGCATACTTGGTATTTAAAAACCTCTGGTTGGGTGCTACTGATAAGATAATAATAACGCGCAAATGACGAGGGTCTATTAGGTCATATTGTAAATTATGCATCAACATGAACATAGGCCTACATGCTACATACCACAGGCCGCCTTACCCCCTACCCTAGCATCAACGTTGTTGTCAAGAAAAACATGAAAATAAAGCCACAAAAATATTAAGATTTAAAAGAGTGCAACTTAATTATAGTAGCACATCATTATTCATCATTATAAGATAGATACGGCGCTTTTGTTGTGCCTTTGTTAAAATGTTTAAATGCATTCTCAAATTAGCTTGAGTTTAAATAAATTATTTGTGGTTACGCAGTAGTCCTTCATTCCATCGCCATGTACTTTACTTTTGTTGCGCCAAATTGCGAACTGCTGAAGGCAGCAGCAAGCCGACATTCATCCGATCTTCATCTCTAGCTGCGTACTTCAAGCCCACTACCATGCAACAGCAGCTTCGTCAAACAGTTGGAGGTTCTTAAGCCGGGCTGGCTCTGCAGACTATTGCCGAGTCTTCGCGAACCTCATCGGCAGCCCACTTCAAGGGTTTTGCTGCACAAGGCTATTGGGAACGGGTAGGAGTTAGAGCGCTCAGGCCAAACAGCGAAACTTTCTGAAAAGCACGGACGGTCATCCGCCATCATGCCGCTGACAAAGCCCGCCGATCTGAGAGAGCTGCATCGCGGCTTGTACAACATTCAAAGTTCCCCCAACGTAACGACGTACATGCAACCGACGTATGGCAAATTAACACTTTTATGGCATGATTCTAATTACTCTTCATTAAATTCCTTTAAGAAAAAGCACTTACACATTGTAGTGCGCTTGTGTAGGTGCAGAAGTTAGGCTCTCATGGCTATTGACTATTGACTATTGATAAGTAATTCCGGCGCCTCAGCCTTAGTAAATAGGCTCTTACGCCACTAGTTATAAATTAGGTTCCAGATTGGGAGTGCACTAATGTACACTAAAGCCTAGATAGAATATAGAGGACTGTACAGGGCAGTATCACAAAAACCAAACCTCCTCGGGGGACAGTGACAGCGGTTCGACGAACCAGTCAGGAGCCCGTGCCCAAAAACCAGGTTAGAAGACCCCCTGCCTAATAGGGATGGCCCGACACATGATACCCGAAATTGAGGAAAAAATTTGAAACTTGCAATTTTATTCACAATAATTGACTTAATTGCAATTTCTTTCTCATAGAACTTGCAATTTTCTCAACTTTCATGTGCGCTTTAGATGCTTATGTAAGTAGTGTTAAAGACATATCAAGAAAGTGAAATTCTTGCAATCGCATTGCAAAGAATATTGCAATTTTTTCAATTTCAAATATGCTTTAAATATTACTTGTATAGTAGTAGATAAAAAATATCCTTGCTACTGGTACATTTACATCGCATCTATTACATGTAGATTGCCAAAAGAAATTATTTTTTAACGATTACATGCAGATTCTGACGAGTACAGAAAATGAATTGCAATATATTGAAGCATAGGATAGACAAAGTCTTCGAAATTGAGGTATAAAATGATTTATATAAGCTGCAAATATGCACAATATAAGTTGTACTTACATGACTGAATTTTCACGACTCCCTGAACAAATTTAAAGTGTTCTAAATTCTTACAAACAAATAAAATTGATTTTTCTTAGAAATCTATCTGCTTTGTATATTCAATAGAAAGTGTATCTACCATTTTAGGAATTTTTTGTTTAAAAGTGTAACAACTTTGCTAAATTTAAAAAGCAGCGCGCCTTATTGCTCCATATTGGTCGACGTATTGCTGCTTTCTTGCTCTTGCTTGTTGTTGTTGCCTTCTCCTTAGTTGTTTTTACTAGCTTTTTTTATCATTGTAATTGAAATTGAAGGCTAGTAATGCCACTTGCTTTTCACTTATCGTAAATGACAAGAACTTAGCCTTGCTATTTACTCTTGTAGTCTTGACTTAAGATTGTAAAACTCAAAAAAAGTTTTTTAGTTTATCTAATTCTAGTCCTATTATTGCTAGCTATTACTAATAAGTATTGACTAGTCTAGCTAGCATTATTGGAGTTTGTCCAATTCATTTTTCATAGCTCCTTTTATAAAATACTAAAAGCTACCAATTGTCTATGTACTATGTCATTGTTAATGTTTTGTCAACTCTGTATTTGAACTTTATCTTTTAGTTTCATACATGTAATTACACTTTTCTATCATTTTCTTATATCTAGGACTAGAGCTCTCTCAGTATCAGGCAAGTGCATACAATTAATTTTAATACTGCAGTGGCACTTTGTAGACTAAAATTTTGTATTAATAAGTTATACTTTTATTGTAATTACATTGTCATTGGTCATTACATTATGTATTTCAATTCAAAATTATTTTAGTAGCTCTACTATTTATAGGAGCTATACATTAAATTAAATTAGTGAAGCATGAAATTGAACATCATTGTTTAATAGGCAATTAGCTAGGCTTACAAATAGGTTTTTAATTAATGTAGCTATAGCTATTTTAAAAACATTTACTTTTTTCTAATTAAATTAATTGATGTATTGTCTAAAAGTCAAACTGAAGCTTATCAGGTTATTAAATGGTACAGCATAATATATGCAAAAGATAGTTGAGTAAGTAGGTATATACTAGATTACTAACTTAATCAATGACTTAATGACTAGGCCTAGCTATGAGCGTATAATCATTTGTATAGCTTCTGTTTACTAATTAGCTACTATTTTAAGGTATTTAATATTTTGGCTTCTATTGATATATTGTCTGTTAGACTATATATCATATCACTATATCTAGATTGTTTTATGAAAATCTTGGTTGCAAGTTTTCAAAATAATATTTTATGATTCCATATACAAATTAATGGTATGCCAAAATTCTAAAATGAAATCTATATAAATAAATAAAATAAGTGGCTCAAAAAGCTACTTTGTTTTTATAATCTATTATAATTATTTTATAATTATTAATTATATAATTATTTTATAATTATTAATTATATCATTATTTTATAATTATTATTTATAATATAATACTCTTTTATAATTATAAAGCAGTGCAACTTCAACTCAATACTCAATTGTGTTTCTCTTCATGCCAAGAAATGAACACACAAAAGCGAAGGCATGCTGCAGACAAATTTGACCAACCGTTGCCTTTCAAGTTTGTGCTTCTATAGTTTCCTAAATCGAATTCTCATAGCGGGCCAATGTACATAAACTCCAATGTACATAAAGTACGTTCTTTGACGCTTCGGTGAGGAGTATTGCATTTCTGCAATTATTGAGCTGAATGGCTTAACGGAGCGCATTGCGATGGACGAGCAATCTGTTGAGGAGCTTCGAGCTGTTTTGTCCGAATGGTTTGCAGCCTACAACTGGAGATCTGTGCGAGCATCGTTAAATCAAATGTTTCGTGACATTTCTGGCAAGCGTAAGAAAGACAATACTGGAAACCATTAAGTATCAGTTATAGCCTATAGGAATAACATTAAATAAGCAATCACTAAATCACTGCAAGGTAATCACTGTAATTGACTTCTGGAAGCTCTAACGAGCTTCAGGCTGGCAATGTTGGGTAGCCTTAAAAAGTAATGTCTAAGTAAGATCATGGAAAGGCGATAAAAAATTATAAATAAGCGAAAAGTGAATCCTAACTTTATCTGGGATCTTTTTTTAAATATTCAATTCTACAAAATAATTACCTGTGGGTTCTTAGAAAGTCTCATTTCGGAATCTAGAAAGGTTTTGAACTTAAAAGTATCCAAAAGCTTCATCATAGATGTGTAAAAGGCTTCATCTTTAAAGTTTTAACTGCTTAGATAAACATGCTGATGCAGCCAGCACCCCTGAAAGTTAAAATATTGTTTAACTAATAAATTATGTTTATTTAGAACGCTTTTGCACTTCAAATGTAAAAGAATTTTTCAATTAGTTTCAATGTTCAGTGTGCTTATTAATGGTTTAATAATAATTTTTCTAAATAGTTAAATAGTAATATTTTAATAATAATAATTTTTACTAATCTATGCAAGTATTTTCTTGTATCTTATGCATCGTTTTTTGCCCATAAAGGTTTATATTTAGTATCTGTTTGTAGTTTTATTTTTTAATATGTAGTAAAGTGAAATAAAAAATTACAATGAAATGTATTGGATTGAAAAATGATTATAACATCTTATTGAAAAATTGCAAAATTTAATGTATTCCGAAAAAACACAGGTGGTTTTTACTGTGTCTTAATTACTTTTCTGGGTTCAATTCTGAGCAGATATAATGAAAATTGCAGATCGAGTGCTAAATTTGGGAAGTCTTAAAATTTACCTGCACTATAATACGAGCGTATCAATATTCTGAAGTGCCACTCCAACGGCTATTTCTAAGCTCTTGAATTGCAATTTTATGCTCAATTAAATTGTAATTTTAAGCGTGATTTCGTGTAATTTTATTGCACTTAATGAACAATTTGAGTGCAATTATTGCGCAATTCTTGCCCAATTTTTTTCAATTTTCTCACGTAATTTTGTGCAATTTTGCGCAATTCGCGTCACCATGTGGAAGGCCTAGAGCCGTGGCATCCATGCTGGGGCCGACCGCCCACCACCCCCGGGTACAAATCATAAACCTCCCCGAGGCCGGAGGGGGTTGAGAGAACCAATCAGGGAAGCCCGTGCCTTCTCCAGGGTTAGAATAGCCAGAATGCCGGTCATTTGACCGCCCCCACGGCCGTGGCAACCCGAAGGAGCCTCCCCCCAACTAAGCCCCGGGTACTCTTGCCAGACAGTCTCTTATCTTTGAAGCGGCAGGAGGGCTATTCGCCGGGACTGTTTCACCCTTTGCTTCGCCAACCCGCCATTTCTATAGTGACCGTGCCAACGGTCTCGTCCTGCTCAGACTCGGTCCTGGTTCTGGCACACTCCAGCTTTAATAGGGTCGCTGGCTGTACGCTCAGAGGGCGCCTGAGGGATACCGTCAGAGCACCTTGGTACAGGTATAGGCCTGCCTTCCTATACAGCTACCCACAGCCCTTCCCGATCCACTATTACCCTCCAACCCAGCCTACTCACTCATTACAAGCTTTCAGCCAGGCAGAGACAAGTTTCACGGGGGTACTGCGGTTAGGCGTCTCTATGCGAGACAAAACCACAGAAGTTAGGCTCTCATGGCCGTATATTTAAGCATTATATATACTAGTGAGCACAACGAGCTAGTGAGCACAACGTGCCACTGTTGCGTAATAGTGCGAGGGCGTACACGCACGTGGGGGAAGGCTAAAGTGAGAGAGCGAAGGAGAGACCCGCAATAGCAGTGCACTACATCTCTCCCCCAACCAAAAAAGTACAAAGCCTTAGAGTTAGGAAGTAGAAATTAGATAACTTCGCAGGTTAAGCATAACAAAAACTTAAACATTTGATACATTTAAGTAAATTTATGTAATTTGCGCATATGTAATTTGTTCAATTAATAGAGCCCGGCTGTGCTGCTGTGGCATTGTGTCCCGCTGACGTGTTGCTGCTCAGCCGGTGGACTTCCAATAGCCAATCGCACAGCTTCGGTTACTTGCTGGCGCAGCGCCGATTGAAATTAGCGGCGCGCCGTCTGGTCACCAGCTTCCAGTCGCGCTCTGACGGCTGCTGAACGTCTCCTGCTGTGTCTGCCATCCGCTGTTGGCCGGCTGGGAGTGTCTCGCGCGCGTCACCGCCTCCGATGTTCTGGTGCAGGCGTCGCCTTGACAGAGCCGCCTGCGCCTGCCGGACCATGCCGGGCCACCAGAACTCCTTCCGCAGCCGGTCGATGGCCTTTCTCCTGCCGAATTGACCCTGGTGGGCCCAACTGATGGTCTGCTGCTGAAGCGCTGCGGGTACAACGATCCTGCCGCCCCTGAGCAGCATGTCGTCCCGCACCAGAAGCTCTCGCTTGAGCGAATGGAAGCTGCTCGCCTGGGCTGTAGCGCCGAAGCGCCAGTTGCCAGTCGCCAGCGCCTGCATGACGAAGTTCAGAGCCGGGTCCCGAGCAGTGGCCTCGCGGATGCTGTTGTTGGTCGGGCCTTCCAATGCGAACTCGCCGGTGCTGAGCTGCTGCAGCGATACTCTGTCGTGGGGCTGGTTGCTCGTCATTAAGAGCATCGGTCAGACTTGTAGCCTCTCTGGCCGGTGCCCGGGCCTGCGTCTCCAGACTCAGCAGCTGCAGGGATGTAGAGGTTGCACAGCCGAGCACACTGATGCCGCTACCGGGGACGATGATGAAGCTGGCCCGCTGAACCCTCGGGCCAACTGAGACTCGCAGGCTGCAGACTCCCCGAGTGCGCAGAGGTTTTGCTGAGCGATATGGGAATATCCTCTTTGTCGTCGGCTGCAGGCCTGGGGGCCCCGGGAGCTTCCGCCAGGCTGCCTCGGTGAGGATGTTACAGTCGGCTCCGCTGTCCACCAGCACCTGCGCTGGAGTCGCTTCTACCAGCACGGTAGCCCGAGCCGCTGCCGCGCTCGTGTCAGAGGCCATCACGGTAAGGCAGAAGACGTCGTCCTCTTCACCTAAACTGTCGCTGCCGACTCGCAGAGCTCGCACGTCCTCTGGCCTGGACAAGCAGGCCTTGGCGAGGTGATTCGGCTTGCCGCATCGGTTGCAGGTCTTGCCTACCGCTGCGCTGCAGCTGCGGTGGCCGAAGTTGCCGCAGCAAATGCACTTTGGCTGCTTGCGATCGGCTGTCTGTGTGGCTGATTCCTGCGGCTGCTCTGGCGGGCTGGACTCGCGCTTGCGCAGCCGCTGCACGGTCGCTGCGCTGGTCTCCATGAGGCTGGCCTGCGACTCCGCTGCCTCCATGGCCCTGGCCACCCGAAGCGCCTGCTCCAGGTCGACGTTGTCGATCGCTAGCAGCTTGCGGCGAAGCTGCTTTGAACTGCAGCCGGCGATCATCTGGTCACGGATCAGGGAGTCTCTGAGGCCCTCGAAGCCGCAGCAGTCGGCAGCATCTTTGAGGCGCTGGAGCCATTCGTCGATGGGCTCGCCAGACCGCTGCGTGCACAACCTGAACTGATAGCGGGTGAACGGGAGATTCCGCTTGCTGTCGAAGTGGTCGTTAAGCGCGGCTACGAGTGTTTCAACGTCTTTGCCTGCTGCCTCTTTGTCGCCGAGACCGGCCGCAATCGTCTGCAAGTCCTCTCCGGCTGTATACAGCAAAAGCTGGCGAAGCCGCTTTTTGTCTTCGATGTTTGCAGCCACAGCGAAAAGTTCAAATTGTGCGTACCACTTTTTCCATTTAGTCTGGGCCGTGTTAGGGTCTGTTCGCTGGTCCAAGCGCGCTGGGCTTGGTAAGTTTAGCTGCGACGCCATTGTAGTGCGCTTGTGTAGGTGCAGAAGTTAGGCTCTCATGGCCGTATATTTAAGCATTATATATACTAGTGAGCACAACGAGCTAGTGAGCACAACGTGCCACTGTTGCGTAATAGTGCGAGGGCGTACACGCACGTGGGGGAAGGCTAAAGTGAGAGAGCGAAGGAGAGACCCGCAATAGCAGTGCACTACACACATGTAGCTGGGTTCGGCGTTTACTTCAAGGGTCAAATAGAGAACCTAGAGAATAGCTGAATGGCCGGAAGAGGGGAGAGAGGAGAGAGAATAGCGAAGAGAGAAGGGAGATAAGAGAAAGGAGAGGCGAGTAAATAAAGTAGATGAAAGGAGTGGAGAGAAGAGGAGAGAGGAGCGAGGAGATTAGAGAGAAGAGTGCTAAGAAGAGATATAAACATAGATCGCGGACCGGATGGCTATTGCGAAGTTTCAAAGGACCCGAGGGCCAGATAGAGATGCTCTGCGGGCCACATGTGGCCCACGGGCCGGAGTTTGCCGACCTATGACTTATAGGAACGATGAAAGAACGATAACTTGCATTGGCTTTGTCTTAACTATACTTTTCCGAAAAAAAATTAAATTTGACGTCTAATACGTACCTAATATGCTATTCTGCATAAGTCGATGGACACAGTTTGATGGCATACCCATCAAATCCCATCTGCACTGTAGTGCCAGACGTTGTCAAATTCTCTTTTCAAAGGTTTAGTACTTTTGTCGGGGGATTAATGAACATTATATAGAATAATGACGCTACAGGGACAACTAAAACTACCGGGACGCGAAACAAGCCAAATCATGGTGAAAAAAGTTGGGGGCTCGTTTGAAAGCAGTGTTCTATGGCCGTTCCAACTACAACTCTTCAGTCTATAAAGAGGTGTGAGGGCAAATAAAAAGCCCTCAACTCTTGTGCGACTGAAAA
The DNA here is from genome assembly GCA_002269645.1 of Macrostomum lignano. Lineage (NCBI taxonomy): Eukaryota > Metazoa > Platyhelminthes > Macrostomidae > Macrostomum > Macrostomum lignano. Next base: position 7,652 of record NIVC01000806.1, on the reverse strand, counting down.
ATGTCGAGAAAGTGCAGCGTCTTTAACTGCAGATCAAACTATAACTCAGAAGAAAGCCGAACAACGATATTTGCTCTTCCTTGAGATGCACGAGAACGGGAGCGTTGGAGACAAACTCTACCAAATATTTTTGAGGTAAAGAGGATGTTAATTCTAAGCGATCATACGCTGGTATGCGTGGATGAATTTATTTACAAACTAATTGTTAAAAATAACCACTGCGATAAAATTTACCATTCTAGAAAGTGACTGAACACATGGACATATGCCAAAAGCACTGGCCAAGTGACACCCGATGTTAAAGAATGGTCGACATGAAAGACCGAAAGATCCGCCTTCTGTCTTCTCTGGCTTTCCCTCTTCGTGCTTGATACAGACGGACAGACAGACAGTTTTTATTGCCCCAAACTTCTCCGTTCGCGCATTCATTATGCATACGCCAGTTTTGATTCGAGACTTGCAATAATTGGCAAACTGAATCCAATGGAACCTTAAATTCAACCGCCAGGTGCAGACAGTTATATCGGCCAAATGGATGGACGTGATCCGACTGTACAAATCAGAAGAATATCACGTCGTCAAACGAACGGAATTAACCCACGAAGCTTGCTATCCTTCAGTTCAAGCATACAGAAAAACGAAGGTAACACTCGCTCTCCAAGTCTTCAATGAGTCGTCGGCTTACGAATGTTTATTTTAAAGGCCTGTAAAGCGCTCATCGAAGGTTGCACCTGCGCCGACTACATCGCACGACAGAAAGCTACGCAAACTGGGAGGCCAAATAGTTTTTAGTATTCTGTCTTAGGAGTTTCAAATTTTCCAATCCGAAGTCTTTCATATCTAGCTGCTCCTTATCTGGGTTCCTCCTAAAATTCGTTCTGTTTAGTCCTATTTTCTGTGTTCTATTCTACAAGTACGAGTTGCGTTGTACTTTTGTACACTCACCATTTCATGCTTTTAAACTTTTTTCTCGTGCTTATCTCACATGCTTAAATATATGTAATTTTCGCTTCGTACACCAGTTTTTCCTATACAGTATACAGGTCCCCGTATAAGTTCCTCCTCAAAAAAGTTATGTTCAGTTCCGTTCCACCATATATACACCATGCTAAGTTTAAACCTTTTCTACGTGAATATCTCGCGTGTCTAATTGTATGTCATTGTGCTCTGAAAAAGCATATTTAAAACTGAATAAAAAACCTTTTAGACAACTTACTGAACCTTTTAAAGCAAAAATAATACTGTGGCCTTAGTCTTTTCAGCAGCTAAGCTAAGCATTTGATGCATGAGAAATCGGGCGCCCATAGACTCAAACGAGCCCCCAACTTTTTTCGCCATGATTTGGTTTGTTTCGCGTCCCGGTAGTTTAAGTTGTCCCTGTGACGCTATGTACTCGCAAATTATGTGAATCGTGCAATCAAAGCAGAAAGCATCAGCTCTGCATTGATTGCTTTCATTGGACTTTCGAAACGCCAACTTTCAAACGTCCGAAATTAACATTTTGTCAGAAAATTCGGATTATTTAACATATTAATTTGAACCCGGGTGTGGCTCTGCCAGTTGATTCCTAACTCATTCTTGTTGCTCGAGCGACTCCGTTAGCGTCCAGGGCTCGGCGTTGTACTATACAACAGGACGGTCTCGATCACCGCCTGGAACAGCGCCGCCCTCTGGCGGTCAGGTAAGGCCTCGTACTGCAGGACCGCTCTCACAGAACAAAAGGCAGCCCAGGCAAGCCCGCGGCGACGCCGCAGATCCTCGCGGACGCCGGGAACCAGACCGCCGAGGTAGACGAACTGCTGACAACGCGGAGGCTCCGTCAGCGCCTGGGCACAAAATCGCAGCCCCAATGTCGTCCGGCACGCAGAGCACGACGGTTTTCTGCGTGTTGACCACCAGGCCGACACTCGCCGCAACAGCAACTAGCTTGTCCAGTTGTCGCTGTGCGCCCTCGACAGTTGAGGACAGCAGAACGAGATCGTTAGCGTAGCCAAGCACGCTGAGACGCCTCTCCGGTTGACGTCGACCCACGCGTCGCCGCAACAGCAGAAAGCCGTCGTCGTTGGTAGGAAGAGCGGTCCGCAGCACCCAGTCAAGCACCAAAACGAACAGGAACGGCGCAAGCGTATCTCCCTGAAACACCCCAAAGGATGTCTCAAAGAAGTCCGATAGGCCGTCAGGTTTTGAAACAGCAGCTTTCGTATCGCAGTACATCGCCATGATGGCGGAAATCAGCTGCTCTGGCGCAGGTACGGATCCAACACGGGCTGAAACCAAGATAGCAGCATCCGGTTGAACAGGGCAGGTCTGAAGGCAGATACCTCGATGCTTTTCATACCATGTGGTGCCCGGCATCTTAGAAAATGCAACGATGTGCACCGTGGTTCATTCGTTGGGTGCCTCCTCACCGAAGAGCACGCGATTCATCACTCTGGCGACCTCACCGGCCACACAGTGAATGCGCAGCGCCTCGATGGGCACCTCGTCCGGACCCAGCGCATTCCCGCCGGTAACTGTTGGGCGAGCCTCACAACGTCGGCTGTGCTGACTGGTTCTAGGCTGAAACTCACCTCTGCCGGCAGCGGTATCTCCGGCGGCAGCGTCAGAATGTCTGGCAGCGGGGGTGGCGGCGCGTTGACAATAGCGGCGAAGAACTCACGCAGCTCGTTCCTGTGCTTGTCCGCAGAGTCGCCTGCCAGGTTTAGACGAATGCGCCGATTTCACCCTGTCAGAGCGTTGATAGCCGCCGACCAGGCCACAGGCTCAGTGGCGGAGACGGCCCGAATGGCGTCATCAACAGCAGCCTGCTGGCGCTGCAGATAGACAGCCGCCAAGGCCTCCTCTGCCCGCGGGTTGGTCGCCAGCTCAAACGAAACCTTTCTAGCTCTTACCTCGCTTGCCGAATCGCAGGGTTGTCTTGCCATACCGACTGCCTCCGCTGGGCCGGTCGCATCAGCGGGACTGCTTGTTCCGCGGCGGCTCGAACTGTAGCACACACCTCCGCGTACTCGGTACCTCCACGCTTGCCGCCGAGCGCAGTTATGAAAGCGCTGGCAAAGCGGCTGTTCGTGTCGGAGTCCCTTAGCGCATGGTAGTAGCGCCGCGATGGCCACTTCAGCGGACGGTAGAGCGGATCGCGAAGACGAAGGTCGCAGAAGAGGAACCGATAATCGGACCGCAGAGCCAGCGACATGATGGCGCGGCCCAATTGATGACGCGGCGGCGCTCTCGGAAGCGCACCAGCACGTGATCGAGCTGTGCCTGTGTTGCCTTCCGTCCACGCGCATTTCGCCGCCTGCACTTGCAGCCCACAACACGTTACGAGCCTGCCCGGCGGCTTGCGGAAAAGAGTATTTGGCCGACACCATGTCCTGCCTCTCTAGGAAGTCCTCCAGCGCTCCGGTGTTGCTGTTCTCACGCGGTGTAACAAACAGAGACCGCTCAAACCTACGCAAAACCCTGTACAGGTCTCCGAGGATGATCACTGTATCACGCTGCGCTACCTGTACCGAAAGCTGCTCGAAGAAGTCTTGAGCACCTCATAAGGACGGGTGGCAGGGGCACACATACGCGCAGAACAGGCAAACGTTCCGGCCGCGAAGCCGGACGTCCACCCGAAGCAGCCGAGGGGACAGAGAGACGCAGCGACAGCTCTGATGCAGCCTCGGTCCGACCAGCGCTCCAACTCCTACACGGCCTCGTTGGTCCGCCGATGTGTAGTAAAGGATCCATCCGGCGCCCAGATCCTTGCAGTGAAGCCCCGGATCAGCCTTGATAGACACCTCCTGGAGACCGATAACATCACAGTCCATAATTCTCATGGACATGATCTCGCGTAGAGATTTACTATTATTGCAGTGCCGTAGAAGGCTTAGTATGCTGATTGCAAATTATTGAATATTATGAATTCTTTGTCATTAATTCATAGGGTACATTTTTCCATATTTACTGTATTTAACAAGGCTTACGATAAAAAATGCGTTTTATAAAGTTAGCATTTATGATAGGAAATGATAGGAAAGTGAAGGACCCAATGATTGTTAGTCACTATAATATCATTATTATAATTAATGATAATATTATTTTATTATCAGTGCTGTAAATGCTGTGGTTTATTGAAAGTTGCAGTAAAAGTATAGATACGCGTGAAATGTATTTGGGCACGGTAGAAAGCAAGCAATTCAGTTTTGACAGTTGATAGAACAATGTAGTCAAAATAAATATAATACCACCCACACACAGTTTATACTAACAGATTAAAATAAAGAAAAAACTTAATAAACTGTTTTGGGTTAGTTTTCAACCGACAAGTCACTGCACTGACAATGCAAATATTGGTAGACGTTTTTTGCAAAAAAACTAACTTTATAACTAATTTTGGTTGTACGTGTAGTACTTAAAGAACTCTATTTATAATAAAGAGCTATTAATGTAACTATTTATTAAAGGAAAAATAATAGCTTTAGAGGTGACGAGTTTGAGCAGTTCCTCCAGTTCCTTCCTACAAGGCATTATTTATGCATTGCTCAACTGACAGGCGCGCTGGGCTAATCGTTCCGCTACTGAAGCTGGCTTCCGCTTGCCTGTGCTTCTCCTTCCGTTGCTCCTCGTATTCAATTCGTTCTCTGCAGGGACGCGTTGAGCGAGTGGTAATGAATTATTAATAAACGCACTGCTAGAGAATCCACATCATTTTTGTTTAAGTTGTTCGTTTAGCCTCTTTTGAAATTGCAATCAATTAACTATATGATACTCTTGTAACAGCATGTTTTGTTGATGCAATTGACCTTCCTGCCCCTGATCCATCTCCAGAAGTCGAGCACCCTCTCGGCCTTGTTGTTAAGATCCGCGAGATCCCGGATGTCCATCTCCTCTCTCTTCCACCGGGTCGCCGGGCAGTCCAACAAGTGTTCCACGCTTTCCTCCTGCGGTATTCCTCATGCTGTGGTCGCTATAGTATTGTTCATTTACTTATTACATGTTAGGTTACGGCATTGTTCTCCTATTTCTTTGTTTCATCCTCTGTTCCTGATGATTTTTTACTGTTGTTGTTTTTGTTGTTGTTGCTGCTGCTCCCTGCGGCGCTGTCTCGAACTATTTGACGCCAGCATCGGCCAGATATGTACCTGTCAAATTGAGTCAAATTCCCCCTGCCACTGATCCAGAAGCCGCAACGTTGTCCCGCGCTCTTCGCTGCCAGGACTTGATGCTGCCCCCTACCCCTAAGCGACAAAGACGCGCCGCCGAATAGGGCTGGCTAGTTACCTGCAGGAAGCTTGAGAGTAAATCCCACTGGGAATGCTGCTGTTGTTGTTTCCAGAGTGAGACTTGTGAGCCGACATAGCTCGCTTTGACAGTGTTGTTCTCTAAGCATGCTCATCTTGAGGAAAGCATGAAAACAAATCGTTTTCAGCATCTGGACTGCCTTGTGTATCATATAAACTCTGGCCCGCGATACCTAACATGCTGCCAGCGAAGCTTTGTGTCTCTTCTCAGCTCTCTTGTATATTTTCTCTTCTCTCTTCTCCCTCTCTCCTCTCTTCTCTAATCGTCTCTTATCTCTTCTCTCCTTTTAGCTCGAATTTCTCTCCTCTTTTTCCCTCTCCTCTCCTTTCCTTTCACACCTGGCCCCTGCAGCAATGAGCTAGATATTTTATCTGGCCCTTGAGGGAAAAAAGTTGGTCGATCCTGGAACTACATCTACGAGTGAATGAGCTCTCTATGGCATTAATCAACTACAACAAGACCGTCCACCGTCCACCTGACGAATAAGACGAGCTGTACAATCGTAATTCCGCTCTTGGTGGTCCAAGCCATTCGCACTTTGTTGTTATTTGCTTCGAATTTTGTTTGTTTGTTTGTTGATCGTGATGCGGAATCGTGATTACTTGGCAGCTACTCGAATAGTTGGATAGCAATGGAGCTGATGCTAACCTTCTGAATGTTTCTCAGAACCGTTTAAATATTTTAGGCTTTTGTCGTCAACAGATTAAGAAAAACGGTAAAACTTACCTGGTCTCCCTAATGTACTTCGCCTGAAATGAAGAAAGATTTCAACGATTTCAGAAAGACATAAAGGACATAGCAATCCGGCCCGCTCAAGGTTTGCATCTCTTCTTAGCTCTCTTAGCAACCTGTCTCTTTCTCTCCTCTCCTCTCGCCCCTCTTCTCTCCTCTATTCCCTCCCCTTCTCTCCTGACCCGTGGCTATTAGCTAGGTTCTTCATCTGGTTCTTCAGGTAAAAAAGTTCGCCGACCCCCGATTTACGCTCTCGTACTCAGTAGAATTACTCACTGCCTGATGCTCTCGATAGCGCTTGCACTGCTCTCCTTCCTGCAGAGTCACTTTAGCTGGCAAACGGTAAGCACAGCCCGGTCCAGGCTCTCGAATATCCTTCATCGCGTGCCTGGCCAGCAGGCGTCGCTTATTATCGTTGACAATGGAGCGCGGCACCATGTAGATCGGGCGTTCGTAGATTCGCCTGGTCGACGGCAGGATTGGTCGCATAGCTAGGGAGGCGGCGCGCTTAACCGATCGCTTGCCGTAGTTGCTGGCGTACGGCTCGCACACCTTGTAGCGAACCATCAGATTTGGCAACTTCTGACGCGGCCAACGACGAACTTCGCGTTCAACGAGCTTGCCGTCCTGGGCGAGAGAATTTATTTACTAATTATTATTTGAGATGTCAAAGGTCAAATTGAAAGTTATTCTTAGGTCAAGTAGGGGTTGCAGTATGGGTTGTAGCCCAGTGGTTAGAGCGTCGGACTCACGACTTGAAGGTCTGGAGTTCGATTCCTGATCCCACTGGAACAATTTTTGTCCTTACGCTAGAGTCTTAACTCTGCACTGCTTCAGTTCACCGAGCTGTAAAATGGGTGCCAGCCAGGTGCGTCGCCACCGGGGAACAGGGGGATAAATACCCCCCCCCAGTAAAAGCTATAGTGAAATATTTTAAAATATATATGTGGGTTATTTTCTTCTTCTGGTCTCTCACTTCTATGGCTCTTGTTCTATTGTACTTCAAATATCAATGTGAGAGCCAAATAACTGAGGCGGCGGATTCAACTGACTTTTCCTGATGATGCAAACACTTTATGGTAACTTACAGACCGTTGTATTTGATGGTCACAATCTCGAGGTGTTATCTTACAAAATATAGTGTCTAAGATGGAATTCCAAATAAGAAGCTCGTTCAGCTTAAGTTACAAGGGGTTTCTAATAGTTCAGGTGAACCGAAGGTTCAGTCTATTGTAGAACGTGGATTCGGTGTTGGTTTAGCTTTAGTGAGTCAATTTATCAGTTTTAGCGTTTGGGTTGAGACCCTAACTGTGTCAATCAAAATAGTCAAAGGAGGTAGGCTAGGAGAAGGGCAAAAGAGAGGCGAGGGTGAGAAGAGGCGCGGAGAAGAGAAAAGGCGAGCTTCTTGGTTGGTTAACATGAGCTTTTATAGTACTTTTCAGTCTTAATCGCATTGGATGGTACATCACTGCTTTTCATTGGTTGAGGTTGGGGTCGTGTCCTCAGCTTTTGCTATTTGGAGCGCATTCATTGGTTAAAATACATTCAATCTGGATGGGAACTTTCTAGAGCCAAAATGTGTCACTTCAATGGGACATGCCAATGCTTTGTCCTTTTCCCATCCAAACCTTGTG